>CM076584.1:1602997229-1603121931 GCA_034641835.2 Pinus albicaulis | reverse complement strand
AAGGGCCAGTGAACACTATGTACAAATAGAAGTCTCGAGCTCAAGTGTATTTCAAAGTTCTGCAACCAACAATTTCTCATCTTCTTTTGAGGTATTTATAGAAGGATGAGGAGGTGATCTGAGAAAAGATCTCTCAGGATAATTAATACAGTTTCAAGACTTCGTGGCCTTTTGAGGGGCTCGATGAAGAAATTCACAGGTGGAACACTGTATTAACTATTTACAATAAATATCAAAGCTCGGTGGGAGCTTTATTTGACTTTGATGCTCTGTACGTTGTGTGGAGTAATTTCTTGGCTGTGCTGGAGGCGAATATCAGATTTTCTTCAATAACTTCGGCCTCTATTTGAATGCTTTGAGGCAACAGGTGGCTCGGTGGTAGCTGAGGAATCAATTTGCCTCAGAGGTGGCGGTGGAGGCTTTCTGTCTGATAAAACACTTTAGGTTTTCTTTTAAACTGTGTTTTAGATTGGGGATTAGGCTTTTGATAACTGTCTTAGCCGTAATCCCCGTAAACTGTCTTCGATCTTCATCTGCTATGCTTTGTCTTCAAACTTATACTTTTTAACTATGTTCGAATTAAAACAGTGTCTTGTCGATGTGCAGACCCGCACTGGGCTTTACGGCATCAATACTCATAGAGTACTGACGAAACATGGAATGGAGCCCCGTGGATGGCTTCTCTTTAATGAAACGAGGGCATGAGAATCGTCATTCCCAGCCCTTGGCATTTCTTCGTTATACAATGGAAAACCATTTAGAACACCTGCATCAAACACAAAACAATTAAGAAATCCTGCGGAAAATAGGTTTAAACTGCTTCAGATGGCGGGGGAGGAGCGTAGCCGTCGGATAAAAACATCTAACGGTGGAGATCGGCGCAAAACAGAAAGATGAGAGCGGGGAGAAGAAATAAGGCGGGGTGGTTTTGGACCGTCTGATCTGGACACGTGGACGGTCCAGATCTAATCGGAGGATCTCAATCGGGGGTGGCAGAAAAGGGGATGCGATTGAAACGCGGCGATGCAATTAGCGTGGCGGGTCGATGCGAGGATCGGGATCCGCCGGCGAGAAGCGGTGTCGGAGGAGTTTCGAAATGGGGCAAAGACAGCAGTCGGAGAAAATAAGGACCGTCGAATGCGGGAGGATGGACGGCGGGGTCGTCGGTCAATTATACACCGGGCCCCGTTGGCGTTCCGGAGCTTGATGCGTGCGAGCGATGACGGGTCGGATCGGCGGGGAAATGGATGGATGGATGCAATGGGAAGGGATCGCAAGGGTGTGTGATGGGCGGCCGGATTGCGAAGCACGGACGGACGGTCGGGGATTGAATCCGGGGGTCCGTATTCGGGGGTGAGACGGGAGGAAGGTCTGAATTCAGTCGGAGGGAACTTACTGATTGAGCGCGGGGGCGGGGCGATGCGAAACAAGATCAGGGGTCGAGGATTTAATCGGGGATCGAGAAATCGGGAGTTGTAAACGCATGTGATTGGCTTTGCCGGGTCGACCCTTTGCGATTGAGCGCTGGCCGTTGATCTGAGGACCAGATCGACGACGGGGAATGAATCGGAGGTAATCGCAAGGGGGTGAAACATTGCGATGCAATTTTGCGCAGACCGTTGGATTGGCAGGACAAATCAACGGTCAAGAATAAATCAGAGGGAGAGCATGATCGGAAGATCGGAGGTATGGATTGCGATTGAATGGAGGGTACACTTGAAGTATTGCGGTTGAAGTTGCGATCACCCGATGAGCGCGGTGACAGATCAAAGGACTGAATCCGCGGTCGGGATTGCTCGGCCTACGCAGAGCGGAAAAAACCACTTAAACACATGAAAATAAGTTTTGCGAAATAAAACAGTTTAGCAGTTTGGGCGGAAAATATGTAGGTAGAGGAAAAAGGCACCGTTAGAACTGAGTTCTTGAATGTAATATGCCCGGGGCGTATACAGACAAGGGCCAATCACAATCGGGCCGTTGAGCCTGGTCTTTCCGATCAACCCATTTGTGTTGTTTCCGATTGCGATTGCGCGATCGGCTCTTTTCAATCAACCCATTTATATTTATCACGTGGTTTTAAATTTTTAACTTAAAACTTTCGGAAAGTGGGTTTTTGGGTTTACAAAGGAAAATATTGATCGGAGGGAGTTTTATATGAAAGGCTAATCACAATCGGAGCTTTGTAATGTTTCAAAGTTATGCACCCTTTGGATATTTGCGATGCGATTAGCGCCGAAAAGCTTTGGCGTTTGGTTTTAACACATGGGCATGTGGGGGGAAGTGGTTTAGGACTTAGCCCAAGGGGCTTAGGTCCATAGCAATAAAAATTTGATTTTTTATGAGAAATTTTCAAGGATTTTAATGGATTTGGGGCTTCCGAAATAGTTAAAAAGTGAGTTTTTAACTATGAAAGGGGAAATTTTCATAAATGGAAAGAAGAGGACTTATGAAAACAAGGCAGTTTTGATGGAGAAAAGACGGACGAAAGGTTTTGAAGGAGAAATGGCGATCTTTGTGATCTTTCGGTTGGAGTCGGCGAGAAATTCTGATATAAAATGGGACAGCAAATGAGGATTTTGGGCTGAGGCATAATAGGTGGCAGGGGCTTTAAAATTAAATAACAATTTTTGAGTGATAAAATTGTTCCTTGGAGGCTCAAAAAGATCTTAGCCACCTTTTGGTATAACAAAATATTGTAAATTTATGAAAAGCACAACAAGTCTCACCTTGAGCGGGAAAAGACCCATCTGTTGAATGTCTTTTGTAATAATGGTTATAGTTTGTCGCAGGGCCTCAAAGCTTTCCTCAAAGCGGAGAAAGGTCCTTCTGTTAAAAATAAAAATAAAAAAGATCCTAGTGAATGGTATGGCAGTGTCAGCTTTCCGTTCATCCAGGGTACCACTGATAAAATTGCTAAAATCCTTAAAAAGCATAAGGTATCCTCTTATTTCAAGCCCCTTAATACAATTCGTAGTTCTCTAAAATCGGTTAAAGATCCGATTGACCCCAGGGATGGAAAATGTGTCTACATCATTCCCTGTTCCTGTGGGACTCCTTACATTGGTGAGACGGGTCGGTCAATTAATCAAAGGATATGTGAGCATTTTGCTGATATCAAGCATAGAAGATCTCGCTCGTCCGCCTTAGCTGAGCATGCAGAAAAGACTAATCATCATATTTGCATAGAAGATGCTAAGGTCATTGCTAGAATCGACCATTTCCATCATCGTAAGTTGAGAGAGGCTATTGAAATTGAAAAAAGGCCCGTTAATCTCAATAGAGATGACGGTTGGAATATCAGCAGGTGCTGAATTCCTGCCTTATATTCTTGACTTTTTTACTTATTTTTCTTTATTTATTTATATATTTGTTAATAAATAAATAAATAATAATAATAATAATAATTAATTAATTAATTAATTAAAATAAAATAAAATATTGATTTTTGATTATTTATTAATTTATATTTATATTTTATTTTTGTTTTTATTTATTTATTTATTTTTATTTATCTCTATTTTTATTTTTATTATTTTTATTTTTATTTTTATTTTTTATTGACTATGTTTGACTATTTGATAGATGGTTTATTTTTAATTAGTTTCATAGATAAAGAATTAATTTTATAAGTGATTATTATATAATTTAATAAAAAATTTACATATATACACAAGATTTACCATTTTATTAATTAATTGGTCGATTAGTTGTATAAATATATTGAAGGTTTTTATAAATAAATTAAAATAATAATAATTAATTAATTAAAAATATAAATAAATTAATAAATTAAATAAATAAATGATGGAATTTTTACTTTTTCTAAGTCAAACTAGCCGTTATCTACTTTATTCATTCCGATATTCTACATCTATTTATACTTATTGTGGATCTGATCTCACATAGTCACGATGATGAACCACCTTTGGTTGGTTCGAAACGCGTCGACCTGATTCTTTGCATGCCGTTCTGCGAAAATTCCTAATTAATATTAAATACATTATTACATTTTTGAGAGAATAATATTAGATACATATGTATGTTATTGCAGTTTAATATTATATGCTAACCAAAATTCTCAATAAAATTTATGAATATTGACCTTAATTCATAGCACATAATATTATCTTATGTGTTATTGTACTAATTGAAAGAAAAATGGTGGTTATATTTAATAGTGATTAGTTGAACTCTTTTATTTTCTCCAAGTGTTTGATTATTTGAATTTTGATGTACTAATCAATACAATTTAGATCTTCAGACCCAATAATAGATTTATTTACAATTTACTGCTTTAAGTCGCTCTCATAGCTAAATGAAATTGTCTTTGATACTAATTCTTAGCTCCTAGAAATAGTGAGCGGAGGTCTAATTATTCTCCAATGGGGTGTCATGCCGTCAACAGAACACCGAAAATGAATATGCAACAATTTTCTGGTTATAGGTTTCTGATTGAGGTGATGATTGGCATGCAAAATTCTTGTTTGGTGAAGGTGGAGGCGGCCTTTGGAGGAAGAGTCTCGCCCTCCACTTGACCTTGCCTCAAGTTACGACAACCAAATATTAATGTCCTTTCAAATTTATTGCACGAGGATGGGAGTTCGAGTTTTGAGTATGTCAAGGGTTTTGAACACTCAATTTGCTTTGTCAATTCAAGTATGGAACATCTTCCCTATGGAGGATTGGATGCTATAAGGAATTTATCTGACATCTGGAGAAGGTTCATGAATTAGTTCACCATGATACAATGCCTTGGGATGGCAGAGTCCTGGGGGAAGAAATACATTTGGCAGTTGTTCTGGAAATTGCTGAGAGTTTGGATCTTACCAGGTAAATGTTATATTATGACCAAAACTATATATACAAGTCCTACTAGTGTTTTAGGGTGGTAGACAAGAGTTGTCAATATCTTTGAAAACTTTCCAATGCTGCACTTTTGTTTACACACTTGTTTCTCAGTTGGTCATTCACTATTAAGGGAAGGTTGTTTACATATCTATTCTTATGCAATATTCTGGGAGGGTTTGGCCAACTCATGCTTCAATGTTGGTTGTCACTATGCTCAATAGTGATTCGTTATAAGGTCAAAAGTTTTTCCACGCAACATATTTGGATTTATCTAGTTGGTCAATATTTTTCATGTTATTTTTACGCAATAAAAGGTCCATACCCTCTTTTGAATTGGTTGTTGTCCTTCCATCGTCAGCACCTCAGTCCCTTGACCCCTCTGGGATTTATTTTAACTATCTTATACTAGTGTGTGGAGTATGGTATAGTGAATCCTTCTCCATCTGGTTCTAAATTAGTCCATCATCTCGTTATCCCCAGGTAAGTTTTCACATCCAAAGGTGCCATACAGTGTTCTCCTCATGCCTTAACGAATTTTAGTGAAGTGTGTCAGTCCATGGTTTCGATAGGTAAGGGTCTCTACGTATTTTGTGGTAAACAACAATTCCTACGAAGATTTCTTGACGACTTGTGGTTTGTGGTAGAAGTGGCAAATTTCACTCCATCTGTTAACCATAAATTGGCCTTTTGTGTTTCAGAGGTATCATATTCTCCAACTACCTATCGTATATGGTTAAATTAGTCATTCCAAACGATTGTCGTATGTGATAAATACAGGGTTCAAGCTCGCATATCCCCACGTAAAAGATTACCCAGTCTCAAGGGAGGTGCTCTAGGGGTATCTTTGTCAAGGCACCCTAGGATGTTTAGGAGGGAATCAGTTGCAAAATTCTTCGATTCTACTCCCATGGAGGTTAGAAAGGAGATTCTCACTCTAGCAAAAAAGGATTTTGGGGACCAGATGTATCATTAAGACTCAGAAATTTGTAGTGACAATTTCAAATTGCTTTCAGACCCAACAACATTGAGAAAGAGAAGATTGTATTTCCAATATCATATATCAATACACCGACATATCGAGACACTTCTTAATATGGTGATTCAAGACAAACATGTTTACAATTACAAACTCTTTGCTGGTCAAGAAGAGTTGAAGATGATACTCAGGGACATTAGGTACGAGCTGGATGATATAATGGTTATACGGAATAAAGTGGAGCGCTTTGTGGTCTTAGACTCAGATATAGACTCTAATGTTCATAAGAATGAGGAAGTTTTCATCAATGTACCACCCCTCAACATGGTTAATGCAAACTCCTCTCTAGAGTACCTGGTTATTATCTTGGACGAATATGTCCATCTTTGAATTGGCTCTTATCTTTCTCTATTGGTAGTCAGTTGTAGTTTTCTATATAGATACTATTACCTAATTTAAGTATGCAGGTTATTGTTAGTTTGTTAAATATGATATGTCAATATATACAAATAATTTGTTTTGTTTTAAAAACCACTACATCAAGTCTTATTTTTGTTGTTATGAGGAGTACCCATAAAGTTTACTCCTTGGGAAAGTTAAAGTCTTAATAGTCGTTTTGTTTTTTTTGTACTATTTCCTGGAAGTTACTAGTCATTTCTCTGAGACCAATCTAAGCTCGTAAGATATACCAATGTAATATTTTTTTGGAAACTAATAAAAATCAATTGTTGAAAATTATGAAAAAAAGAGAGAGAGTGGAAGTCTAATTATGTTAGTAACTAACAACAGTATGTCATCACCTATTGTTTGAGAATGGTATGGCTAGTAATAACAATTACTATAACATTATGGCAAACCTAGGGTCTTCTCATATAATCATTCATATTGAAAAATAAGTGAGCTCTATCTAGTTGTTATATGGTTAAAAACTACTCCTTGAGTTTCACGACCATATTGAAAACGACGACTAATTTCATATCTGGTGATAACAATAATAAATGTATATTTTGAATTATGAGAGTCCATTCCAATGCACATCTTAGAGACCATAACCATGATACATATTGTAAGAGACTATCTTAGTTAATTAGAAGTTTAAAGTTTAATTTTAACATATCATTCTTAACTTGTGACCCTCTAGAAATCATTAGCCTAGGGTGTAATTAAAGAACATTCTTGGGAGAGAGCATCTTGTAATTTGGATTTTCCATTTTCAAGAGGAATTATTCGAGCATGCTTTTGTATCTTCTATTTGTTTTCTTTATCTTTGTTATAGCCTTAGTGAAAATAAATTATATACAAACTTAACCCTCCTCTCTAATAATCATTTTCTAGAAATTTTTACGAGTATTGGATCCATATAAAAATTTTGAGGTTACAAGATGGAGAAACTTGAAGAATCAGTTGCATTTTCTACAAGTGAAGAGAACAATCATGACTAGTTAATGATAAATTTATAAATTATATCAAACTATAGAAAAAACTTGAAGTAATGATTTATATAATTATTTGATAAATAGAGTAATTATATAATAAATAGAGTAATGATTTTATATCTATCTATATACCAACATATATCGATTTTAACTCTAGATCTACCAAGTGTAGAGAGGGATCATATCTCTTTTCATTCTAAAAGAGGTTTGCATGTTAAGAGATCATATCTATTTTCACTCTAAAAGAGGTTTTCATATTAAGAGATTTGATCCATCTAAGAGCTTGGTTTCAATAGACTATATTCCACATGAATATCATGGGCCAATACCATGAGTTATCAATACCATGGGCTATTTTTTTACTAATATTTTATTTTTACAGGGTTATTTTTATTTTGTTATTATTAATTTTTTTACTTTTTTTATTTTATTTTGGCCGAGTCAAAATGTTTACATTACATTATATTTATCTTTTTATTTAATTTTAAATTTTTATTTTTATGTAATTTGACTTAGTCAAAATGTTAAACATTACATTACAACATCTATACCATACCATATTGAACTTGAGAACACCTTTAAATACATTAAATAATTAATCAATGAAAATATTGAAAGTAGTAGAAACTTGTTATTGGTAATTAAATAAATTATGCAATTAAACATCAAAGGTTCAACGAGTATACATGCAATTATAGTGTACTGCAACCATAAAAATAGTTGTACATAGAAGAGTTGTTGTTATCCATTTTTAAAAACATTTATTTGTGATTAAAATACATTATCCCTATGCAATTGACAGCTCAATTCATTCCTTTATCATCATTCTATTAAATATATCTAAACATTCTAGGATGATTCTCTAAATTATTCAATGTAATCGTTTCTTGAAATTGGTATACAGATTTAGTATGTAGAATGATCATCTCTCCGCATTACTATAAATATGAGAAAGGATCCAAAGCCTTAAACATATTTCTTCTTATCCGTCATGGATGGAATGTGGCTGTGCTGGCATTAATTTGATCGACAAAGCTGGCGGCATGATAGCCATGTGGAATCTGGCCATGGCCAGTTTTCATGCATACAACTTATTTGGAGGAATTTTCTATCAGGGAGGATTCATGGCTACACTAAATTTGTTCATTTGATAAATTTGTAGGCTCTTGTGTCATCATCGGTCCTCCTTCTGGGCTTGCCTAAATTCATCAACAATCCTTAGCATCGGTAATATTATTATTATGGGGGACCTTAATTCTACTTTGTCTGCGGGGGAAAGATGGGGGCAAAAATCTCGACAGGATCCCTTAGCTACCCGAATTTCTAGGATTTTTGCTGCCCATCATCTTGTGGACATATGTCCGGTTCCCCTGTCCCCGACCTGGACAACCTGTCGTTCTGGAATTGAATTCATATGGAAAATACTGGATAGGTTTCTAGTTCATGAAAGTGTTTGTGAACAATTTGGCAATTACGGTCTCATGTTGCCTCAGCATCTTTGTCTGACCATATGGCCATCTCTCTCACTTGACGCATGGAATCGGTTAGATATGGTCTACCATTTTGGTTCAATAGAATATGGTTAAAGGATCCTCATTTCCAGCAGATGGTTTCTAATTTCTGGAAACATGAAGAAATACCTCAGGTGGAATATGTGTGGCAAGATCTGTCAAACAAGCTTCACATGTTGAAACAAAAAACTAAGTATTGGGAACATAGGAAAAAGGAAGAGATGAACGTTGAATTGAGATCCATTTTTGGAAGGGTGGTGAAGATATATGAAGTAATGAAGGACTATCCTCTGGACTCGCAAACTTATAACCTTTTAGAGGATTTGGAAAAGAGGAAAGTAGAAATTCCGAAAGTTCAGGAGGTCACTTGGAAATTAAAAAGTCGTGCACAATGACTGAAGGAATGAGATCTAAATACTATCTATTTTCATCAAGTTGCAAATGGGAGGAAAAATAGAAATGTAATTTTCCACATTGAATCAGCAGGGGGCAATATGGTTCATTCTACATAAGAGATTCAAAGGGAGGCTTTCTTATATTTTTCTGATTACTATAAGGCTGGGGAAGGGATTGATCACTTGAGCCAGAATTGGGTGTTGGGTCACATAGACCAGATGTTTGATTCCCCAACAAACAAGGAACTAGGTTGGGTTATCACAAAAGATGAGATTCATGGGGTTCTAAAATCCTTTGCATAGGACAAAAGCCCCAGACCAGACGACTAGCCTACAGAGTTCTTTATTCACATTTATGAGCTTATGGGAGATGAATTACAGGCAGTGGTGGAACAGTCCAGGTCTATTGGGTTCATACCAGGTGACATGAACTCCACATTTATTGCGCTGATACCCAATTCAACCAGTCCAAGGAACTTCAAAGACTTTTTCCCCATTACATTGTGCAACATAATATACAAAATATCCTCCAAAATAATTACTCAGTGAATTAAAGGGGTATTATCCAAACATATATCCTATGAAAAATATGGGCTCCTTCAGGGTCATTCTATCCATGATGCAATCGCAACAGCACAAGAAGTACTTCACTCTGTTCATTCCAGAAAAATGGAGTCTCTCGTTATGAAAGTGGACCTATACAAAGCTTATGATTGTGTGGGCTGGTCTTTTACTAGGTTGATCCTCCTAAATATTTTCATCTCTCTTCCTAACATCAGGTGGATTATGGCTTGTATATCCTCTGTTAGATATGCGATTATTATAAATAGACTACCCTCATAATTCTTTGTGGTTGGCCGTGGACTTCTTCAGGGATGTGCTCTATCCCCTTTGATCTTAATCCTTTTCATGGACGGTTTCAGTAACATTCTCAAGTAGGCTAATTGAAGGGGCTAATTTGAAGGCATTTCTTTTTCCCTTAAGTTTTTGTTTCTCATTCATTATTTGTGGACGACTTACTTGTCTTTGGCAGGCTTTTAAGAACCCAATGGATTTATCTTCATTATATTCTACTCCGTTTTGGGGCAGCTTCAGGATTGCACATTAATGGAGGGAAATTCTTCCTTATATATGCATATGGGGACAAAAGGGAGGTCACATTCATAGCTGATTTATTTGGCGTGCAGTCAAAACATATGTCGGAGGGCCTATCATATCTTGGTTTTAGGCTAAAGCCCTGTGGTTACAAAACTACTGATTGGACCTGGCTTGTTGACAAGTTCAATGGTAAGATTCAAAGGTGGTCTCATCACTGGTTTTCATTAGGAAGGCGTTATATCCTTGTTTAGGCAGTGCTACAACAATTCGCTATGTATTGGGCTCACTTGTTTTACCTTCCCACCCGCATTACATCTCTCATCAAAGCATCTATTTTACAATATCTGTGATCTGGGGCCACAAAGGAAAACAAGTTCCATCTATGCAAACTTGATGTACTCACTGTCCCAAAGCAATATGGGGGTTGGGGATTATTGGATGTGCATTTTTTCTCACATGCCCTTCTCATAAAGTCTCTATGGAGAGCATTCACTAGGGCAGGCATCTGGCAGGCTCTCATTAGGCACAAATACTTGGATGGATCCCCTCTTTTGCAGATTTACAGAAAATCGTTTGTGTTCCAGAAAAGAGGGTCTTTTATCTGGCAAGGCTTCTAGAAGGTGATGGGGCTCTTTTCTGAGCATTTGTCATGCCACTTCGGCAATTGATGACTCATTGCATTGGGATGCAACAGGATCATGGGTCTCAACTCTGGATTGCTGATGGATGATCATCTCTATCACAGACTGACGCAGAGGGATATATTATTTATATCACAGTTGATCTCTCATTGGTAGCAAGGCTGTCTGATATGGAAATTGATGACCTCCTTGGGGTTAAGTGGGGTATATGCTGGCTCATGGCAGGTGTCCGTGGCAATTTTGCAAGTGGGAGGGTTGTGCCTTCACCAGGACAATGACAGCATTGTATGGGATAGGGAAATGAAAGGGTGGGGGGCAATAGTGGTGGCGGACATCTATCAAAAAATCAAATATAAACAATTATTGGATAAGGATCCCTCTCCCTTCAAGTCTTTCTGGTCACAGAACATCCCCTACAAAATTATGCTATTTGTTTGGTTAGTGTGTAAGAACCGCATTTTGACATGGGATAACCTGATCAAAAGGGGTTTCTATGGTCCTGGACGGTGAATTTTTTTTCAAGCCCAATATGAAACAGTACATCATCTCTTTCTTTCATGTTCGGTCATTTTCAGACTATGGTCACTCTTCTCTTGCTTTCTAATTGACCTAGAGGAGAGACCTGCCAGTTTTTTAAATACCTTTGCCTCCTGGGGGTCTGCTCCCGGTAGATACAAAGCCCTTCCCTTCTATCTCTTCTGGGAAGTATGGCTAGCTCGAAACTGGTTCATTTTTTATGGTTTCTTGGTGAGCATAGCTCACATTAATGGGGCTCTTTTGATCTGGACATCTGGCCACTCTCCTCCTATTCCTGCCATCAAGGACTTGTCCCATCGCCTTCGCCCCTTTCCTATATCCTAACCAGATGAATTCTTTGATCGGGCATAACAAGGAGGCATTTGTGGGTGTGGTGCTTGGATTAAGATTGACAATCTCGAGAGATTCCAGATTTATTGGAATGGTTGCAAAGGCTCTAACAAGAAGGCTGAGATTTTGGCACTTTATAGTGCTCTCTGGTTGCCATATAATCTTCAACTATCATATGTGAATATCTATGGGGATGCTAAGACAGTTCTTGATGGGATTTCTGGGAAGTCTCGTTTTCAACCAAGTGGTATGCAGAGGTGGATTCTATACATTAAATTTCTAATGTCTAGTCTCAATGAGCCTCCATTGCATGATATTTATCGGGAAAACAACACAAGGGCTGACCAACTCTCCAAGCGTGGCCTGGGCTCTCCTTTTGGCTACATCACGATCCACCATTTTAAAGGTTTCCAACAGATTGAAGAAACATCAACCCCGATTCATTGAGGGCGGGGCCCTAGCTTTGTCGCATTCTCAATTTTTACCTTTGGGATGATGGTATCTGTATATGTTTTATGACGTAGCTGTGGAAGGTGACCAGTTGCCTCATAAGCATGTTCACTCCTCTCCCTGCTTCACGGAAGTATCATTTAAGAATTTTGAAGCAATCATATTGAAGCATATGGAAGGTATTAGTTCCTCTCTAGTTTTTTACTTAGACTAGGCAGTCATTAGTTATTCAATAGTATTTTTATGTTATGGTTGTTGCTGCATAAGAACGATGAAATCCATATTTTGATCTATCCAAAAACTATGTACCAGTATTACTCTTTTAATATATGGTGTTTTTTCCGCTTTGAAATAAAGAAAATAAAAAGGATAATTGGAAAAACCGCTAAGCTTGAGAAGAAACCATGATCTGAACATCTATTTTAATTTATTTGTTTTAATATGTTTTTTAATTATATATTTAACTCATTGGTTTGTTGGGCATCGTTTTTGCACTTTTGGAAATCATAGGAAAACGTTTCCCCCTATGCTAGTTTTATTATGAAACGTGATTTTTTTTTTTTTAATTATCCTTGCCTAGCAAGGACAAAACTCCTTTTGTTTTTAATATAATCTTTATCTATTTCTATTAAATAAAATTCAGCCCTGGACTGATTTACACAAATAAAATGTTGTGTTTAAAATTCTCTATGCATAGAGAGTTAGCTTGAATTAATAATTGTCAAAGCGATGAAGTTTCATTTTTCTACTTGTTTCAAAGCGATGAATTATAATTACCATATAAATTGTATTCAACAACAAAGAATATATTAAAAAATAATTAAAATTAATTTATATGAATTAATTAATTATTTAATCATGATTTTAAACTTATTTATCAAACACCTACGTGGATTACATTTTTTAAGATGTAATTTTTTTTCTACTATGCATGGCATACAATTAAATGATAAAAATATATGTATCTCAAAAAGTTTGTTATCTTTTAATGTTTAATAGATCTACATTAGGTTTTGGTACACTAGGTTAAGTGATGCAATGACTTAAGTACGTCACTTATGGTATATTATTTATGTGCTTCAATTATGTTGCATATCTTAAATGCATCTCTAGTCATGGTGTATTTGTTAAGAGAATCAATTATGGTCTGTGAGTGAGTCACTTGTATGTGTTGTGTATGATGCATCATTTATATGCATCATTTATGTACATCATTTATATTTGACACATGTATGTGTGGGAATTTTCCAATTCATGGGGCAAGCGATTTCATAATTTTGAAGTTGTAGGTCTCATGAATATTTATTCTACTAGTTATTTGGTACCTTAATTAGAGTTATAATGTGAAAAATTAAGACCACAAGGAGTTGATGTGTCATCCAACTATTTAATTTATGGCATAGTAGAAAGAATAATTATTGTATTGTTTACCAATTGTAATATTAGGGTAATTGTAAGTCACAACATTAATAAGTAATAGGCCACAACTTCAAATGCCACATTAGAAAGAGGATGATTGACGCCAAAAATAAGATGCACAACATGTTTTGGCATTTTCAAATAAAATTCCAAATAGATGCAAATTGAGAAATTAAGGTTAGTTTAGACATAAAAGGAGATGCAAAATGAGATGTTTAGGTTGGTTGGGATGCAAATTGAGATGCGAGAATCCAAAATTTTATGGAATTCAAGTTACATGAATGTAAATTATAACACAATTTTGAACATTTTGTTGTATCTCAAGATGTCAATATGAATGCAACGATGAAAATATAAAATCACTAAAATCTCTATGTATATAAAGTATAATATAAAACACAAATAAAATGAAAATAAGTACATATTAAAAAAAATACAAATGATATTTTCTCAGAATTATGATTTTTTAAATAAATAAAAAATCATATTAAACTGAAATACAAAATTAATCACTCAAGTAATATGAAGGAAAAACATTAAAAAAAAAACATAATATACATTTTAAAAGCTAAAAACAACTATATATATATATATATATATATAAACTATTAAATAATAAAAACTATTAATCGTTACAGCAAGGTACATGAAATGTCCCTCAAAGTCGTGAATTGCATTCCATATCTCCTATCCAATGAGAAGTAATGTTGTTAGGAAAAACTTCCTTAATTGATGGAAGTAATTATTCCACCCTTCACTTTGTAGAAATTATACAAACAATATGGATATCAATGGATTCAATCTGATCATGCGATATGCTAAAGCAAGATACTGAATCCTTCTACAAATTAATTGCGGAAAACAAACGTGATCGCACAATGACACCAAGTAAAAGAAAGAAGAAAATCAATGCACAACACATATATTTTTCTCGAGGAAATCTTGCTTCTCAAAACCCCTCTATCTTCTATTGTTAATTCAACCAAGGAATCATGAAACAATTACAATGCACTCTTCTCACAAGAGTCTGCTGCACTCGGCTAAATGTCTCACACTGATCCGGCCAAAATCGACCAACACTTAGCCAATTTCCTACCTCTACTCAGCCTGCCTTGCTTGCGCAATTCATGTGGAATGCAATCCCTATTATTTAGGAATTTCATCTTTCCAAAACTGCGCAATGCTCATGGGAAATCCTATGGGTGTATTACTACATGCGGGCAGTTTGCTAATAATACAACTGATAGTTAACATCCCTTTAACCTATATCTCAAATGAGTCTTAATGAGAACTGACATGCATTCAGCAATTAATAGTAAATCATCAGTTACTTGACAGATCACTGCATGTGAATTAAATTAAATTTAATTCACTTGACCTCTCACTAGTGCAACAATCAGTTACACCTAGTTAAACTGATTTTAACTCAATTAATTGAGTTAACTAATTTCTCATGCATTAAACTAATACACTAACGACAACTTAGACTAAAAAACAAATAGAATCACTCTGCATGCCTTACCAACCACCCTCAACTTGAATTCCATGAGCTAACTGAGTTTATCACAATCAGTTAACTATTACAAGTGATTATGAGATAAGATTACATTTTATTGTCCAATTTAATTAACGGAAAATTAAATTAGACACACATTTCTTGTTGAATTTTCAACACTCCCTCTCAACAAGAAAGGGATTATCAGCTACCCCGATCCTGCCTCTATGGTATTCGAATTTTCTCTTGTTGAACGCCTTCATCAGAATATTTGCATCCTGATCCTCTGTGGGAATGTACTGCAGTAACATAATGCTTCTCTGAACACAATCTCTGAGATGGTGGTATCATATGTCTATATGCTTGGACCTATCATGGAATACAGGATTAACTGAGAGTTTTATGCAACTCTGGTTATCACAATGTATGACTGTCGGATCCATCTGATGACCAAACAAACCAACAAGAATCTTCATCATCCAGATGGCCTCACATGCAACATGATTGGCTATCATGTACTCTGCCTCGGCTAAATTGAGTGCAAATGATCTCTGCTTCCTATTTTACCAAGAAATTGTTGTCGATCCTATGCTGAAGATCCCTCCTAATGTGCTCTTCCTTTTTGATGGACTGCCTACCCAATTTGCATCGATGAAGCCTTGAAGCTTCACTCCTTCTGTCCATCTGTACCATAATCCATACTCTGTAGTGCCCCTAAGATATCTCAAGACATGCTTCCTCACCTTCCAAAAGAGCTTGGTCAACTTAACCACAGTTTGAATAAGTTGGTTAACAGCGTAGCATATGTCTGGTCATGTGTTCACCAAGTACATTAGTGAACCCACAACCTTCCTGTAAACAGTAGCGTCCACTACCTCACCTGAAGTAGCATCCTCCTTCCTCCAACTTTCTGTAAGAGGAGTCTCCATGGGTTTACAACTCTCCATGTGAAACTTCCTCAAAATATCTTTGGCATACTTTCCATGAGAAACAAATAGCTCTCCATCCCGCTACCATATCTCCAAACCAAGGAAATAGTGAAGGAGTCCCATGTCCTTCATCTCAAACTCTCTTGCAAGATCCTCTTTGCAAGAAGTTATGAGATGCTCATCACCTGTCAAAATAGGATCATAAACATAAAGTACGATAATCAAAAGCTTACCACCAACCACAATTTGGTACAGGTTCACATCCGCTTCACTCTTTGTGAATCCCAACCCGGTGAAATAGCTGTCAATCTTGGTGTACCAAACACGAGGTACTTGCTTCATCCCATACAATGCTCTCTTGAGTCTGCACACATGCGAATCATTGTCAAAGGTCTCAAAACCCTCTAGTTGCTCAATGTACACTTCTTCCTCAATAACTCCATTAATAAATGCAGTCTTCACATCCATCTGACGTATCTACCACCCCATCTGTGCTGAGAGTGCAAGGATAGATCTAATCGATGAGTACCTTGCAACGGGTGCAAAAGTCTCCTCATAGTCAATCCCCACAACTTGTGAGAATCCCCGGGCTACAAATCTAGCCTTGTACTTCTCCACACTCCCATCTGCTGCTTTCTTCACCTTATAGATCCATCTAGATCCAACCACTGACTTCCCGACTGGTCTTGGGACAATTTCCCATGCACTATTCCTGACGATGGAGTCATACTCAACCATAGCATCAACCCAAGTTGGTTGTTGAACTTCTTCCTCAAAGGAGGATGGTTCTGTCACAATACACTTGCTCATAAGAGCCATGTATCTAGTAAACCTGTCTGGAGATTGTCTTTGTTTACGCAGTGATGTAGGTGCTCCTACATGTTCTGTCGCATCAAGTCTCAATCTATTAGCTTTTCTGGTGCGCCTCCTACCATGTCTGGTGGATGGCTTTGCATGAGTGGTTTCTGCCACTTCATGATCCTCCCATGTGGCTGCTCCACATCTTGAGGTTCATCCTTTGGAACCAAGAGTTCCTTATCTGCATGCAAATCAAGCTCCCTCTCAAGGGACAATCGCATGGCTTTCTCCTCATTAAATTTTATATCTCATCTGACAACATTCATTCTGTTGTTCGGAAAATACACCCGATAGTTGTGGGGAGTATCAGTGTACCCCACAAATATCCCAATCTCAGTTGTTGGTTCTAGCTTCTTTCTAGAATCTTTGGCCACATGGAAATAGACAGATGAGCCAAAAATTTTAGAATATGAAAGGTCGGGTTTCTTACTAGAAAAATCCTCCTCTAGTGTACTCATGCCAAGTATCCGATGAGAACTACGATTTTGCACAAATACCACTGTGTTGCATGCCTCTGCCCACAGATGCAACGATATGCCCTAATCATGAAACATCGCTCGTGCCACACCCACAATTGTTCTGTTCTTTCATTCTGCAACTCCATTCTGTTGTGGGTTATGAGGTGCAATCAACTCTCTCTGAGTTCCTTCTTTTGCACGAAAGTTCTTGAATTCATTAGAGGTGTACTCACCACCATTTTCTCTCCTTAGAGCCTTCACATGCTTCCTTATATATTTCTCAACCGGTGCTTTGAACTCACAAAATTTTGAGAACGTCTGATATTTCTTATACATGAAGTAGATCCAATACATTCTAGAAAAATCATCAACAAAAATTACATAATACTTGTGCTTTGTTGTAGAAGCTGTAGAGAATGGTCCACACACATCTAAGTGAACTCTCTCAAGGATTTCTACTGCTTGTTTCCCCTTCTCGTGAATAGTGGCCTTTGCATACTTCCCCATGGTACATCCCTTGCATGTGTCTATCTACGTAAGAGTGCCCTTTGGAAGTCCCGTAGAAATCTGCTGCATGACCTTCAAAGCACCGTGGTGTAGATGGCCCAATCTCCTATGCCATACCTCACCCTCATCCCGACTCGCCACTTTGTTTGCTTTACCCATCAATATTTCACGGCCATCTACATCAAGTTTGTAGAGATTCTTCACACGAATCCCAATCTTCTTGACTTGTCCTATGGCTTTGTGACGAAGGAATGCTTTCCCTTCACTGAAAACCACATCATATCCTCTAACCTCCAACATAGCAACTGAAACTAAATTATTTTTCAAGCCTGATACATGCATGACATACTTTAATAAGAAAGGTTTACTTGACTGTCTCTGGAAATTAATTGTACCAATCCCGGTAGCGCTATACCTCCCATCATCACCCATTTCGATATGCATCTGAAGATCCTTCTCCTCCAAGCTACTAAAAAGTTCTTTGTCTCCCGTCATGTGGAAAGATGCACCACTATCCAAGTACCACACTAATCCCATCGCACTAGACACCATGCAAGCGATGGGTGAGAATTCCAACTCAAATTGCAAAGCCAAAGCCCCACCCAATGCAGTTCCTGAAGCCTTCTTGTTGTCGTTCTTCTTCTGTGGACAATTAGTGGCATAATGTCCATGCTCGTGAAAGTGAAAACATTTCACTCTAGACATGTCACACTTCTTTCCTTCTTTTCCGGTCTTAGATTTGGAATAGGATTTATTTCCCTTCCCCTTATTTGCCTTACTAGCCAAGGCGCAATTTTCCTCATTATCTGCCTTGGATGAGGATCCATCACTGGTATTCTGCCTGAATTCTTCTTGTACCAAATCTGACCAAAGTCGCTCCCAATCTGGTAACTTCTCCCTCCTATTGATAGAGTCCTCATAATTATGCCAACTCTTAGGAAGGCCTAGAAGAGCTAGGCTCACCAAGTCATCATCCACTATAGTAATCCTGACACTCCCAAGCTCATCTCAAAATTGGATGAACTTGGTCAAATATTTCAGAATAGTGTCGCCTTTCTCCATTTTTATTTTCCTAAGCTTGTCCTTCAGTGCCAATTTTCTGTGGTCACTGCTACTTTGAAACAGATCTGTTAAAGCCTTCAACATTGCATATGGATTCGCTTTTCCATGGAGACTCGAGACAATGTGGTCTCAAACTCCCTCTAATAAGATCCTCCTCTCCTTTTCAACCTTCTTTTTCGAAGCATCAAAAAGAGCAACGTCTGCTGCTGCGGTCTTGGGAATGTCATTATCAATGAATTCTTTCAACCCGTTGTTCTCCATAACTGCCTCCATTCTGTCTTTCCATGCAATATGATTAGAACTGCCCTTGAGTGCATATTCCAATCTTAAGCCATTGAAAGCCATCTTGATCCGACTGTCGCACCAAAGAATATTTTTGCAAATTCGAATGCTATTTAGCAAAAACTCAATTTCTTCTCCACTATAGTGATTTCCTGCGCTCTGATACCATGTAGAAACTATACAAACAATATATATACCAATGGATTCAATTCAATCATGCAATATGCTAAAGCAAGATATTGAATCTATAAATAAATTGTGGAAAATAAACACAATCGCACAATCACACCAAGTAAAAGAAAGAAGAAAATCAATCCACAACACATATTTTTCCCAGGGAAAGCTTACTTCTCAAAACCCCTCTATCTTCTATTGTATATTCAACTAAGGAATCATAAAACAATTACAATGCACTCTTTTCACAAGAGTCTGCTGCAATTTGCTAACTGTCTCACACTGATCCAGACAAAATGGACCAACACTTAGCCAATTTCTTGCCTCTGCTCAGCCTGCCTTGCTTGCGCAATTCATGTGGAATGCAATCCATATTATTTAGGAATTTCAGCCTTCCAAAATTGCGCAATGCTCATGTGAAATCCTATTGGTGTATTACTACATGCGGGCAGTATGCTAATAATACAACTAATAGTTAACATCCCTTTAACCTCTGTCTCAACTGGGTATTTATTAGAATTGACATGTATGCAGCGATTAATAGTAAATCATCAGTTACTTGACAGAACATTTCATGTGAATTAAATTTGATTTCACTTTACCTCTCACTAGTGCAACAATTAGTTACAACTAGTTAAACTGATTTTAACTCAATTAATTGAGTTAACTGATTTCTCATGCATTAAACTAATGCACTAACTGCAACTTGGACTCAAAAACAAATATAATCACTCTGCATGCCTCACCAACAACCTTCAACTAGAATTCTATGAGCTAACTGAGTTTATTACACTCAGTTAACTATTACAAGTGATTATGAGATAAGATTACATTTTTTTTTGTCCAATTTAATTAAAAGAAAATTAAATTAAACACAGATTTCTTGTTGACTTTTCAACATACTTATTATTTTGACAAAATTTATGATATACTTATAAACAACATGCAAAAGGTATAAGAAGCTCACTTGTGAAGGAAGAAAAGCATCGTCCAAAGTACTATAATGTACCTACTTGCACATTAGAGGGATGTACCTTCTTGCACATTAGATGGTACATTTTTATCTTCGAGTACCCTGCACGCTAACAATGAATGTACCACCCCATACATGTACAACAAAAATATATAAATCATAGGGAGAAGGATGTAGGTCTTGTATTGTATTTATTAAAATAAAGGAAAATGGTACAACAAAATATATAAAAGTAGGGAGAAGGATGTAGGACTTGTATTATATTTATTAAAGACAAACTCATATGAAGGGTTTTGGCAATACCCTTCTTCGTGGTGAAGAGGGACTTGGGAAAATTCATGAAAGTTTTCAAACTAGATTAATATAAAGATTTTATATAATAAATAATAATTAATTTATATTTTTAATAAGGTTGGTGTATAATAAATATTGATTTAATATTTTTCAAATAATAATTAATTATATAATAAGATATATACTGTTTTAAATTATAATTATGTAAATTATTAAATATTTAAATTATTTAGTGTTATATTTTTTTAATATTTTATTTAGTTATATTTCTGGTTTGTTTTATTTTTATTTTTTAATGGTTAAGATCATTGAAAGGGTGATAGCTTTCTTTTTATTTCAAATGCATAAGTTTTCAATACTCTTGTCTCTAATCTAGGTGTGAAGTGTGTAGTCTCAATTGGTTAAGAAATCAAACGTGGTTCTTGAAGCATTATTGCTACTTATTTTCTTTTATGTGGTTATGATGAATCTATTCATTGAAGGTTTTATTGAGCGGTTCATTGGATTATGGTAATCTCCTCATGCTATTTTGATCTAGATTAAAAAACATCGGGAGCCTTTGAGTCAAGGGAAAATTGTCTCATTTTTTCTGCAATCGAGGTTTTTATGCTTTCCTTTTTTAAACCAAAGAGGACCATTATCTCCTCTTTTGAAGTAGATTGCACTTTTATGGGTCCAAAGGAATATATCTAAGTAGAAGGTCCCTTGATTTTACCCAAGAAAATGGTATCCCCTCCATTATTCCTATTTGGGTAAATCTTTCCTCAACTTCCTTTTCACTATTGGAATAAAACTTTGTTGAGATCCATTGGGAATGCTCTAGGAGAATACATTAGCAATGCTTCACTAAAAGTTCAGGTGTTCATATGTGCTTGGTCTCATGTCACAACCAACCTAGAAAAAGGATTTCCTAAAGTTATTTACTTAACATTTGGAAATTGGAAGTTTTCTAGTAGGTTGATTATGAACAATTTTCCTTCAAATGCAGGCATTGTCAAGGATATGGGAATTTTTACTGGAATATCCCCAAGAAGGAAGCAACCAAACAAGAATCCTATAACCTTGAGGAACAATGACAAGTAGCTCAAAATAAAAAGGGAAATAACACGTAGATGAACAACTCCTCTTAGTCAAAGAAGTTGCCCTCACGATCTTAGGTCGCTATAGATTAAAATTCCAGATAAACCTTACCAATAAACTTTTGCTTCAAATCCATCATGTAATCCTTCAAACCATACAAAAGGAAATAAGACCATAAAACTTATCCCATCGAACAGTAGATGCATTATGTTATCTCAAATGACTCCAATATAGAACAAGTATCCTCACCCTTAGCACACACCGAATCTCCTCCTATTGCTCCATATTTAGATGAAAAGAATGAAGTAACAATACCATCAAATATAGATACAACCATCTATGGTCACGAGGAGGAGCTAGGGAATTCTACATCCATGTCCGTGCCCTCCTCTATATTATGTTCCTCGGATTCTAAAAGGCCCTCGATTTGATGAGGGAACTCAATAAGAGATTATTGTGGAGATACCTTAAAAGAGAAGAGGAAAACGACCTTCAAATGAAAGGGAAGAACATGAGGTGGAGCAAGAAAAGAATATTTGGAAGAAATTGCACCCTAGAAAAATACAGCATGGGTGCAATGTTTGTAACATTTAGTAAGGGGCCCACAATTTAGGTAAGAAATGATAAAGAAGATTGTTTCCTAAGATTTCAAAGGATTAGGTATTAGGAATAAAGTAATTTGATAAAGGATTTAGTGAACCCAGAGAATCCTGGAGTTCTCCTATTCCATGAAACACAAATGGGTGCCAATGAAGCCCTAGAAGCACGTTAATTTTTTTGGACCAACAATGAACTAAAGGCAGTCAATGTGCAGGGTGATTCTAGGATTATTTTCACTCTTTGGAACAATGTTTTATTCCATTTGGAAACTAGTAGTATCACTCGGCATTGGATACTTACCCACCTCATTTATAAACAATTAGGAGAATACTTTAGTGTCATCAATGTGTACATACCAACCAATTATGGGGAGAAAATGGATTGATGGTATTCACTAACAAAACGGTGAGACAAGGATTCATTTATATGCTCTAGTCACTTCAGAAATTATTTCTTTGTTAATCTATAAATCACATACCCATCTCCCTTGATATCAAGGAGGCAATAGACTTTGAACCCTTTCCATTTAGATTTAACCCTCTCTAGCTACAAGGAAAAGATTTCATGGATATAAAAAATAAGGTTTGGCATTATTTGATAGAGGGATATCCCACATATACTTGGGAGAAAAACTTTTCGCCACAAAAAATGTCGTAGAAGGGTGGAGAAAATATCATTACTCATATACTGACATAGTCGGTAACTCAATCCCTACTCATGGAAGAGAAATAAGTTATTTAATCTCTCCAAAAGGCTCTCATGAATGAATAAGTTGCTTAACTATTAACGTCCAAAAGCTTGTGGATGAAATTAGGAAATAAAAATACATCCTTTCTTCACAAGTAAGCTCAAGCCAGGGTTTGGAGGGATAATGTTTTAGAAATGAAGACTTCTAATAGAATTGTGTTGCACTCTTTTTAGGACATAAAGGAGGTAGAATCATCTCACCATGAAGATTTATATTGAACATGGAAGTATTCGATCAAGACGCATTACCAGATATGCAAGAAAATATCCTCGATTCCATTACACAAGTAAGCAATGAGGGTCTTTGATTTGGAAGGATCAAAGATGTCTCAAAGTTAAATAGTCCCAATTCAAGTTGAAAATGTTGCCATGTTGAAGATCTCAAGGAGATCTTTCCAACACAACTTGAACGGGCTCAAATGGACTTCGTATTAGAAATTTATCGTGTTCTGAAGTTTTGCAAAATAGACAAAAAGGGAGGATTAATGTGACACGTGGTAGCCCCTCAGGGTGACACATGGAAGGACGTATGAAGGAAATGTGACATGACCGTATATATGGCATGGCAGGCCATACATTTGACATTTCGCAGGGTTGTACAAGTGATGTGGAAAAACTTGGAGTTGACATGTTGCAGAGGCAATGATGTGGCAAAATGACACGACATCTGGCATGGAAACTGAATTAGCAGATGAATGGGATTTTGGCGCTTTTTATACATGAAAATACCTTCTCATCAACTCAAAGTATAATATCATACTTTTTCCTCAGATACACCCCTTTCTCAGACATTTTAAGGCTACAACACGCCCTAACTGTCTTGCACAATGCAGTATAACGTGAGCCCTAGTGGAGAATCCTACATTACCCTTGCTAGTAATGGCCTATCTCTTCACAAAGCCCACGTTACCATACTTTCACATATCCATGAGAAAAAATCATGAGTTAACTCACTATGACTCTGTTGTTCTTAGAATATCCATAAGTTTATGTGGTAGGGAGGAAATACTACTACCTAGTGGTTTCATCTAGTCAATTGGACCATTTTCTAAGCACCAAACATTAACAAGGTTTTAGGAATTGAAGACCATACCTTGATGAAGCTAACTATGGGTGAAAATATTCTTTGGCACCTCATCATTGGAAGAAACAACTAGTGGAAAAGGGTTCTACTCAAAAATCATTTCCGAGGACCAAGAAAATGCAATATGAACTCACCTTTGATAGAGAAAGATGGCTCTCTTAAATGGAAACTCATTAAAGATTTTTAACTCATATTTCAATCCAACCTCACTTAGATTCCTTGAGACAACAAGCATATTAATATTTGGATAGATAATATTTTGGGACAATCACCTCTAGGAGACAATCTAGACTTATTCCCCTCAAATTTTGGTCATTTCATCAACACAAGAAAATTGTTTGATATTTTGACATGGCCCACCTTTATGTTTTGGATAGGTTGATATCTTGGTTAAGTCCTAGACCATCTCCTTCCTTCTCAAAGCATAATAATTCATTTATTTTGAGTTTTTTCTCTACGACACCTTGTTCTCTCATGTCAAAGGGGACGGGGGGCATATTTTACACATTCAAGCATGGTTATCTCCACTCAATAAGAAACACAAATATCCCCTCAAAAGGATCTACGTGGAGTAATTTTTGGCACACAAATGGAATTCCCAAGGTCAATATATCTTTTTGGACCTTTTTTTTATGGAAAAATCGTCGTGATCAAAATTCTTTGTAAGCAAGGAATTTAAGGACCTTCTTAGTGCATTTGGTACAAAAAGGCATTGAAAAAACAGATCACATGTTCCTTTTTAATATGATTTTGCAAACCAGGTATAAAAATATGCATTAGAAAGAATATTGCACCACTTTTTCCAACCAGCTTCTTAGTTATGCCTCTTTGATAAATGGGATAATTTGTAACAAGAGTAAGCCCTTATATAAACATATATGGTTGGAAATCCAAAAATTCAAATGCTAGAAGATCTGGAATGCTCAAAATAGATCTTCTTTCCACTAAACTTTAACATCGATAGCACAAGTTGTTGTGAATACTAAAGCAATTTTACCTAAGCATTGGATAACCAAACAAATTTTTTTTATGGAATAAATAATTATGGAGGAAGAGGAAGAGACATAGTGGAATTAATTATATTTACCTCTGTTTATTTGACATAACTTTCAAATGTCTTATAATGGGACAAGCTGGTAGATTCATGTAAACTTAAAGGAAATGAAATATTGAAGGGCTTCTAAAACTTTTTTATCTTATTTTATGATGGAGCCTCATAGGGAAACCAAAAGGAGTCATGCACAATAGGGGTCATGATTAGCACTAGGGAGGAAATGGTATGCACGTATGGATTGATCATGGGTATCATGACAAACAATTGAGTAGAATCCTATGCTCTACTGCAAGGTATTATCCAATCCATTAGTATGCATGTAAATAATTTCACAGTGTTGGATGATTATCATATTATTATCCAACATATGTTGAAAAAATAAAATCTATTGAAATCTTTTTTATCTAAACTAATAGTTAGGATTGGAAAAATTTGTGATGGCATTAAAGTGGTATCTTGGTATCAGATGGTTCGTGACATTAACACCACTTGGATTCCAAAGAAAACATAGCAACTTAAAAAAATGGGGGTTCTCTATATGTTAATGATCTTGCTTATAAATATCCGATTTTGTAACCCTTTTCAATCCAATCCATGTCAATGAATCAATGAGGAAAGTGACTTCCAAACTGACAAGTCGTTGACTTGATTCATGGACAAGAGGAATTATAGTCACTTGAATTCATTAATTCACATATAATCTAATGAATTCCCCATTTTAAATATCTATTGATGAGGTGGGGTTATGGTAACCATCTCCCTACTTTCACCGCAAGTGGGGATTGCAATTTTTGGCCTTAGCGTATTTTAGTTCTCTAGTTTTGCATCAGTTTTAAAAGGACAAGTTGCAACCTTTATTCATAAATCCCCCATTAAGCTTAACTCTATTAGCGAATCAAATATCATCAAGCTTAGTTATAGATTCATGGTTTTCTTCTTTTGGTTAGAATTTCCTCCTCGACAAGCTTGCAATTCTAACATATGAATCCCTTGCACTATGCTTATGGAGACTAAGGACTCAATCAACAAGTGAATCATTTTACGAAGGCATGAAGAGGTAATCAATAAGTTTAATTCCTATTTCATAACCTTGGAATCCTCATGAAATTAGGAGAGAAGCGCCAACATCAATCTTGAGTTATGTATAGAAATGTTGTTTTGGAAAAAGTTCTAATTATATGCTCTAGAATCCCTAGTATGGGAGCTCAATGCAAGTATCGAACAAGTCTGGATGGCCTTTCATTGGCACTAACATTGAATGCTCAAATGGATGGAAATAAATGAACTTCACCGTAACCTCAAGGTGCAAGGAACATCAATATTGCAAACACCGTAGACCTAAGTACTCTTCTCTGCCTCAAAAAATAGTTGGCATGCTAAAATTGGATATTGCCAGGAATTTAGCCTTTTCTCCTCTTTCAGCACATTCAACACACTCTATAACTACTATATATATCGTGGTCTATAAGCTTATTAGATTGGATCTTTTTAAGGCATTTACTAGACCATAGAGTGACCACATCATGGAAGGAAACCATTCTTTGTACACTGATTTGAAAGCTTAGACTCCAAACCTTTTTTTTCAATATATTTTTTCATTATATGTGATGAAAAACTAAAAGATAGTTTTTTTCATCTATCTAATTTTTATTAGGTGTTGATATTTATAGCGATGAAGAAGTCAGATTGAAATTAGCAAAATGAATCATATATTATTAATTATCTTTTATGATATTTATATTTAGTAACAAGGACCTTTTGGGACTACAACTCTAACTCAAAGCATGCTTAACCATAACTTGTTTAGCAAGTATTCTTCCTTATCAACTATTAATTCATAACTTCTGTTTATTTATGTTTAATAACATTTTTTTCAAAATTAACTTCATACTTTTTTTATTAATAATTAATTCATTCCAAAGAATTATGGATAAAAAATCCTTTATTAAGCACTTAAGGTCAAAGTCATCTTGTGATAGGCAACTTTTTAAAGTATTTTATGTAGGTTTTAACCCTTTATAATTAATTGCTACACACACACACACACACACACAGATATATATATATCCCACGCCATTCATAAAATGCCAATTCATTTACCCTAGATTAAAATATAAACATAGTTCCTTAATTAGAACTACATAACCACGGGCTAAACATGCACCAGAAAAATTCTAAAGGTGAAAAATGTGTTCCTAAAACTACTAAAAATAGACAAAATTTCTTATGACACCTCCATTGTGCCCAATGTAATGTACAACAAGTGGAGGTAACAGTACAAAGTATACGAGAGGCACATTTTACCACTTAGTATGAGGGAGATGTGTGAATCCATCCGTGTTCAATGTGGAGTTGACACGTTTTATTTTAAATATATATATATATATATATATGAAAAAAATGTCGACTAAAAAATACAGGAACAAAGAATAAATGTAATTATTACAGAATCACTCATTGTGTAGAAATTATACAAACATATGTATATCAACGGATTCAATCCGATCAAGCAATGTACTAAAGCTAGATACTGAATCCTTCTAAAAATCAATTGCGGAAATTAGACACGATCGCCAATCACAACAAGAAAGAAACAAATCAAACCACAACACAGATAATTTCCTGGGGAAATCTTGCTGCTCAAAACCCCTCTATCTTCTATTATATATTACTTGTGGAATCATGAAACATTACAATGTACTCTTCTCACAAAAGTCTGCTTCACTCTCACAACTGTCTCACACTGTCCTGGACAAAACTGGCCAATACTTAGCCAATTCTCAGCCTCTAAACAACCTGCCTTGCTTGTGCAATCCCTGTGGAATTCAATCCCTATTCTTTAGGAATTTCAGTGTTCCTTGGCTGCACAGAGTATCATGGGCATCCTATGGTGTTTTAACTGCATCTGGGCATCCTGCTAATATCACAACTGATGGTTAACTTCCCTTTAACCTTTGTCTCAACTGGGTCTCCACTGGAACTGGCATGCATGCAGCTATTAATAGTAAATCATTAGTTGCATGGAAAATCACTGATTGTGAATTAAATATGATTTAATTCACTTGATCTCTCACTAGTGCAAAAAAGAATTACAACTAGTTCAACTGACTTTAACTCACTTAACTGAGTTAACTGATTACTCATGCATTAAACTAATGCACTAATTGCAACTTGAACTCTAAAACACATAGAATCATGATGCATGCCTCACCAACTACCCTCAACTCGAATTCCATGAGCTAACTGAGTTTATCACACTCAGTTAATTGTTACAAGTGATTATGAGATAAGATTACATTTTATTGTCCAATTTAATTAAGGGATAATTAAATTTGACACATATCCAATTTATTTAAATGAATTGAATTTCACACTGATGTATCGCTAGGACCCATCATTACACGACATATGGTCCCACACTAGTGTAGATGCTGTCATGTTGCTTCCAGATGCCAATTTCATTGTTTCTTGTTGCAAACTTCAACACATTGTACTCACTCACAATCTTAGCATTGGTTTCGCTAGATTTTCTCAAGCATTTGTAAGGTGGAAGTTCATTGGATTCACTCAATCATTCATAAGGTGGAAGTTTGTTGTCCCAAAGTAAAATTGAGTACTATTTTGAAAGTATGATAGACCAAAGTATCAACTTTAAACAAAATTAGTTTAGTGGTCTTCCACATGAATCAATTTACAACCAATTTCTTATAGTTATTATATAACTGCGCTTTTTATTTTGGGATATGAATCCTACCAAACTCTATTATTCAATTTATAAATGAAGTATAACATAAGTAAGATTCTGCTAGATCTATAACTTTTATATATTTGCAGAATTATTGGTTTAAGATTGAAACTGGTTTGTAATATTGGTCATTTGTAGGGATAACATTTTATAAATTAATCTTAAGGCGAACCATTATGATCTTTTCAAAGATGGGGTTTGCATTTAAAAAAAAAATTTATTGGCATTATTCCTTTTCATAAATTTAGCATTCTTCTTTATTTTTCGTTCATGTCATTAACTACAACCCAGACAGACAACCTTGCTGGAAAATTATACACTCACATTACTACAAGATTTAATATACGCATGATTATTTTATTCCTTTTAATTAGAATAATTTAATTAGAAAGTACAATTATTAGACTTTCAGAGTTTGAATTTATATGAAATGTTGGAAGAAGAACTGTGGAATGCGTGTGAAACATCCAATATTGAAGAAAGACCTTTCAAACTTCTTCTAGAAACAATGACATTCAATAATAAGTATAATTATTTTTATATCATATATTTAATATTTAATGTTATTATTAAAAGAAAAAAAACACTCATTTAAATTTAAATTTGGTAATCTCCAAATCATAAAGAATAGGATTAATCAAATTTAAATTTAAATGGAAGACATTACTAGAGTGAATTCCAACCATTCTTATTACCCCCAAGAAATAAACTCAATAGAATTTTGCACCTAAAATCTAGATTAAATATCTAGGAAGATTAAAAAATGTGAGAATCTTTTTTAGATTCATCAAGATTAATAATAATTCCAATATAAAATTGACTCCCAAAATGAAAATCTAATAAACGTGTCTTTCATCTACACACTTCGATATTGCACTAGAGACTTGATATGCTTATCCAAGTATTTATATTTATTACTAAGCTCTTCAACATAGAATTCAATTTTTATTCTCATCATTTACCTAATTTATTTTTGCCACAACTATTGTCATATGTAATAAGCACAAGCTAGATTTCCCTAATTCAAAATCAACACAAATAAGTGATGCCACTGCAATAATTTAAGATCAACAAGAAGAACCAGATTGTCCAATATCTAATTAACCCAAAAAAATGATGTCATTTCTATAACCAACCACCACAATGTAGATGGAAAACTCAATCAAGTGGGGCATTAAATCAAATCCCAAGTCAAGGCCAACAATTTGATGGCTAATTTTTTTTCAAATGAAGGGTAATTATATTCAAAAGTATGTCAATTACAATTGAGAATTAAAAGACAAAACAATTTAACTAATAGAAGAAATTACATTTTTCATAACACATTTTTCCCGCAGAAAAAAACCCATAATTTCTATTAATAAAAATAAAAATTACACTTTGTAAACACTCCTAGTGTGTATGCATTTGAGATCCAATAAAGAGGATCAATAAAAGAGAAAAAGTATTGAGAAGCGACATGAGAGGTCGTCATACAATATGCCTCACATAAAAAATGAAAAATGACAAAATATGTACAAAGACTTATCGCTGACTAGTGCATAGTTTTCTCTTTCCTTTCCTTTTGTGCACTTTTTTCCAACTATCCAAATTTGTTTCAATAAGAACCAAAGCCAAATATAGTCTCCCATGCAGAGCCTCCTTCTGAGAATCAAAACTTTCTGATACATGTGCTCTTTTAGAGCCTCCAAATCTAGCTAGAGTCACCGAGTCTTCGGATTCCATTTCAACCTGATGCACTAGTTCGTTGATATATTGGTCAGTGGTTCCCCCATCTTGGGCAACATCCTGCAAGAATGTTCCACTTGTTCCTTTTAAGCCTGGGTGGATTTCCTTTGCATCTTCTTCTTCTTCTTTGGATTCTTCTTTTCTTGGGAGCATGATTGAAGTATATGGCATGTCTGATAACAAATACGACACCTAAATGTCGTATTTTTATAGTCTAAAACTTGTGAGCAACAAAAGTTTTGATGTTTCAAATTTATATGATCGGGAAGACCTTTACTGAGGTCCGTTTCCACTCATATTCTGACATATGTGAAAATACCATTTTCTGCTCTTTCCATGTCCACTTTTTTGAATTTCCCTAGAGTATTGCCAATATTTTCTAGGACTTTAGGATGCCAGAATGGGAGAGGAATATTTGGGAGCCTGACCCAAACTGAAATCATGGATACCACCATAGGGTTTGCATCAAACCCAGGGAAACAAGGAGTAGTGAAAAGGCCGACTTTTCCCCAAAATAGGGGCCCTCTATTTAAAGCATATTCTGTGTCCTTATCTATTTTAAACTAAACTATAAAGAATCATTTTGAACATAGACAAATTTCAAAACCAGGAGACCAAGTTGTAGCAATCCATTGGATGAGGGCTTCTAGTTTGGGCAAAAATCCATTAAATCTATAGATGACAACTTTTTCTTTAAGGACATAGAACAAGGATTTTACCTCATGAAGCTTTATTTCCATTGTAGGAGTATTTTCCATTTGTTCGACTAAACATGGTCCCGACATATTCTAGAGCTAAGCTTCAGGGGCTGTAGATTTCCTTTGAGTTGTCTCTTTCAAGGAAAAAAAAGGTTCTTTGGTGGAAGATGAACTAGGATCCCCTCCTCATAGTCTTGTATTCATAATGATGGAAGAGTCCTTTGTGATGTTATAGTCTCCAAATTTTGAATAATTTGTTAAAACTTTCCCATTTTAAAGAAGTTCTTGATGACATGATGGTATGCCCCAACATGATTATGTTTGATGTTTGATAAATAATAATGAAAATGAGCTATTCACCCAAATGATCTTGGATTCCCCACTAAGGATTTTTAAGAAGATCTAGAAACAGGACGTCATGCTGGAGCATGATATGGGCGTGCAAGTCTCAGACTGAGCCTTAGATTGTGAAAACACCATTATGGGGTCAACCTGTAAGTATTTAGAAGACACCGACACACTCGACTTGGAACTGAGTGTGGCCTAGCGAAAGGGCAGAGCAGATTTGAAGGAGGATACTTCAGATGAAAAGCTCATAATTTCCACAGTCTTCATTTTTAGTCTACATTTCGAGTCTAGAACAAGACTCATCTTCAGGACAAAACCTGTAGATGGAGGAGGCCATACACCGACATAACATTCCATAGGACTAATATGAAATGAGAGACAAAGCGAAAAGAATACCAGAGAATCATTTGGTGGACAATGTGTGGAGAGGCAGAGGATTCTTTCATAGGATAAGCACCTATTAAGACCTGAGAAAATAAACTCTTTCGCTATCAAACAATGCATATAGTCTTCAGAATCATCCTTGGGGGGCGAAAAAACACAATGCAACTCTGATGAGCTAGAGAAAGCAAGGGTATGAAGCCCATAATCCTTGAGGTGGCACCATGAGAAGAGACAATAGGAGCAAGAACCCTAAACTCGAGAGTGCACACCATTTTTCTCTAAATTTGAAAATTCAGGCAACGTTTTTCATAACACTTACCATTTCATTTAAATTCTTTATTATTTTTTATTAATTAGATTATACTATTTAAAATTTAATTTAAACAATTAAAAATGACAAAATAACTATATCATAAACAATTAAAATAGATCTTAACTATTTAAATTTATTGATTATAATATTGATAAGAAATCATAATAAAAATGATCTATTGAAAAAAATAGAAAATATCATAAATTAGGTTGACAATATCACACTGTGCATTATTATCTACGTGTCTGTGAATATACATGGTAAACAATATGACCCAGTTTCTCTTTCACAAGATTAAATTTCAATTCCTAATTAATGAATTTTGAGGTATTAGTATTTTAATTTGCATTTTTTTTAATTTTTTTAGATATTATTATAGTGAATTCCAATCATTTTTATTATTTTGCCAAAAAATTGACTTAATACACTTTTGCATTAAAATCTAGATTAAATATCTATAAAGATTAAAAATTAAAAAATGTGATTTTTTTTTAAGATTCATTAAGATTAATAATAATTCCAATATGAAATTGGCTCTCAAAATGACAATAAATTTAATTGGTTTGGTTGGAAATATCAGTGTGCTTGATTATTTGTGTGACTGTGAATATATGTGGTAAAAAATGTTACTCATTCGCTCTTTCACAAGATTAAATTTAAGTATTAAATAACTACGAAGATTAAAAAATGTGAGAATTTTTTTAGAATTTGTAGGCTTCCAAAACAACAACAAAAAAAATCTTTGGTTATTCCATGAGAGACTTATATGCTTATACAAGTAATTATATTTACTACTTAGCTTTTCAACATAGAATTTAGTTTTGTATTCTCATCATTTACCCAATTTATCTTTGCCACAACTATTATCATCTACAATAAGCACAACCTAGATTTCCCTAATTTCAAATCAACACAAATAAATGATCCCATTACTATAATTTAAACTCAACAATACGAACCAAATGTGAGAATAATCTAGAATAATGTAGAAATAGGAGCGGTTATGGTTTGTTGAACGAAAGTTTTATAATTAGAGTTTAGTTCCACCAGTTCAGGATTGTTGCCTAAAACTTAGGAAGATTAGGTGAATGCCTATGCTATAAATATGTAATGTCATCGTTGAGCTAACAACAAGTTGTGTGAGCTCTGTCACGATTGTGTGTGTTGCATCTTGTTTTATTTAATTTGGTATCAGAGCTATAGCATGACTGATCTCTGAGTAGGAATTTTTTGTCGGAGTTCTTCGTTAAGTCGATTGACCTCCATTTTGTTGCCTCCTATCTTGCTGAAGGAACTGGTGGCATGCTATTGGCCTGTTTCGTAACTGTCCCATCACCCTCGCCTGTAAGACTGTTTGCGTTGATGTCGAAGTCATTGACGCCCCTCTAGACTACAACATTCTATTGGGGCGAAGCTACACCTATGCCATGTCTGCTGTCCCATCCGCGGTCTTCCGCAAGATGTCTTTTCCACATAACGGAAAGGTAGTCACCATTGACCAGCTATCGTATCATGAGCCACCATCTCAGTCCTCCCCCGAGACGACCATCTCTTCTGTAGCCAACAAGCAAACCGTCGATTCCTTGACCAGTGTCTCCCCTGGCGTTTATAAAGATTCCACCCTGCTTGGTACTTTTCCTCACCTTCCCCCCCCTCCTGTTACTGATCCCAGCTTGTCAAATGTTTGCATGATGCAATCATCTCAAAGTTGTCTACAAACGCTCGCTTCTCGCTTAGTCCGCACTCCTCCTCCGCCCTCCGCGCAACCCGCTCTCCCAGCTATTCATCTCCGCCACCCGACCTCCTCCCTCCGGCCCCCCCGCAGCCGTATCCCCCGACCCCCTTTATCCTCCGTGCTCGGTTCCCCCAGGCTAACCATCTTGGAGCCGCACCCTCTCGGTCACGACCCGTCGGATGCATCCCCTTCCTGGCTCCCTCCTGGAGTATCTTCTGTCCCCGTCATGGCCACCCTCTCTCTCCCTAACTTGACCTTGGGCATTCCGGTCTGGTACCTTGACCCCCCAGCCGCCACCCCCCCGGTCACCCCAAACCTTATATGGCTTTGACACCGGTTCAACCGATCCCCCTCGCTTCCTCCATAGCCACTGTGCCCCCAGCACCTCCACAGGACCCTTCTCCTGTTGTGACGGCTCCCGGGAAGACAGGCAAAGCCCGAAAGGGGGCAACCCATCAAGATCCGGCCCCCCCGACATCCCTTACCCTCCCACGACCACCAAAGCCCGCCATTCGATGCGCTTTGTGTGATGTCGTCAGTCATGCCACTCACATGTGTCCTCAATTGCCCCACCTCAAGCTTCTGGTCAACGAGACATTCCCCGACCCTGATCTCCCAGAAGTCCATGTCACTATCCCCGACTCCCTCCCAAAACTCAAACACTTGCGCACAAACCACCCTTGTGCCTTGTGCGATTTTCACGGCCATTATACCCACCTCTGTCCCCGCCTTGACGAGTACCGTTCCTCCTTGGACTTGTACCGCCAATTCAAGGCCACTTCGATCGGACCAGAGGACATTCACATTCCGCCTCCTGCTTTTCAGCCAACGGAGCCCTCAGTCACCATTTTGTACCTGTCATCATCCATGAGACCATTGGGGAATGTTCCATCTGAATCCTCCCCTGTTGTTTCGCTTGACCTTCCTTCAGCGGTCATCTTGGGCTCAACATCGATAGATCCGTTATCTACTTACTCTTCGGTCACCCATTGTGACGATGCACATGTGAACCTCTCTTCTCATGATGATGATTCAGGCCACTTCACCATGTCAGGTGGTTCTTCTTCCACCAGTCACCCCATCTTCTATCACGATGACAACATTATGGAAGAAATTCCCACCCCTGACTTTATCTATTCCTCCTTACATCGAACCCATGTGTTGACACCACATCCACCTTGTGACCATTACATCAAAACCCAATGTTTGGGTAAGGGGGCACCCACATTTGAGAGACCACGAGACGCCATTCTCCACCACTCTCCTAGTGTATCTGGTCGTGTTGACTCTAGACCCAGTATTCTTCCACATTTAGAAGAACCTCTAGAGTCCCATATCACTTCAGATCACTCTCGGGACGATACCCCTTATCGTTCCCTCATCTTACATCAGCAACCCAGTCGCTTAGACATTATTGTTGACCAACCTATAGCTTTTCTACGAGAGCATCAGTTCATTATCCCCAAATCCTCCTTTTGGGATAGTGGCACCAGGTATGCCAATTCGGAAACTTAGAGTCCATTTGATCCCTATATGCAGTACCAAAAGAGATTGGTAATCCTCCATTTCCTTTCTCAAACTGCATAACCATAACCAGAACAAATGGCACACCACATCATTAACATGTGTTTAGATTCCCATTTTTCTAGATACATTTTGGCATGACCACACCATGCTTGGGGGCACCTCTGCCCCCCAACCATAACCCTCCTCACCTCGTTTTTGGAGAGGAGGTTGTCTTACCAATCGAGTGTGAAATTCCTTCTCTACAACTAGCCGTTGAACTTCTCCCTGACACCCCACCGCTAGAACAATGACTTATCATGCTTGAGCGTGCCTCCGAAGACCGCCGTGTTTCCTTGCAAACCATGGAAGCGGCCAAAAAACGCACCAAAGCTCAGTATGACCAAAAAGTCCAACCTCGCACTTTTTGCGAAGGCGACCTTGTTTTAGTATATGACCAGGCCCATGATGTCCTAGGTCATGAGAAGTTTGACTCATTATGGCTAGGCCCTTACATCATTTGTAAGGATTTGTAAGGATAGCCAGCATCTGTTTTTTCATTTTTCCTACTTCACCAAAATCCACCTCCCAGCCATAAAACAGCACCAAACCCCCCTCATCTCCCAGGTCGCAGTTTTCTGCCATTTTCTGGACCAGGTCGCACTTGTTGCCCTAATACCTGCGTCCTGGGTCGTACTTTTTGCCCCAAAAAAGTGCGTCCCGGCCATAGAGATGAAGGAGGGGCTGTTTCTGGGGGTTTTGGGCCCTCAACTGCAAATGTAATCCATCAAAATGCAAGAGCAAGGTTAGGCCTCTCGTCTCCAACTGACAGATCTCGAATCCAACGGTCGGTTTGTCCGCTACGTTCGCCGCAAGATTTAGGGCCTTCTCTCCTCTCCACATTCACCACAGCAACAATAGCAAATGAATGATTTTGGAGGGAAAACTGCCTCATTAAAAGAGAACCCCTGTTTCTTCTTTCGACTGCTGCGATCACACCGTAGCCCCGTTCGACGAACCGTCAGCACCGCTGGATAGATCTCACCGAGCTCTCAAATGGGTTTTACTTAGTTTTTGGTGATTTTATACTTCACCCGGACACTTTTTTCCCACGAAGGGTCACTTCACCGCTCCCTAAAATCGAATTTCCTCACTTACGCCACTTGTACTTGGGGCACCATATCGCCCCCTTACTTGTCCATGTTCGTGTTGATTTTCGTCATGAGTGCCCACTTTGTACTCATGTTTCTATGACCCCCCATTGGGGCCTTTACTGTGTGGCAGCACTCTACAGTCGCACTTGTTTAGAGCATCCAAGTCGAGTCATCATTGCATTCATGGAGTCTATAATGCGTCCTTTTGCACCCCACTATAGCCCTCCATCCTTCTTTGCTTGGTTCCTCCCTTGTGTCGCATATCATGACCTTCAGTCCCACTGTCCCCTATCCCTTTCGATATTGTGTCAGTCGCTGCCATGTCATTCATGCCCTTTATGCTCTAACAAGGGAAGTCGTCCATTCGCCACTCCATCCTCCTCCTTTCCACTATCATCATTGGTGTCAGTCTGTCTGTCGCTCTATTGTTCTTCTCTCGTGCCTTAGTTGAGGGTCTCTTATTGCCTCACCTACGGCGGACCTCCTTCTGTTGACATCAGCGCATTTATTCCAGAAGCAAGGTCTAGAGGGCGGTGTACCTTGGTTCCAGCTTCCACTCTTGTTCGGTGCCTCGGATCAGGCAGGGGGATCTCTCACTTCTCTTTGACTTGATTACTTCTCCAGCTCCTTTCAGCATGATCGAGATGAGTATACTGGACAGTCCAGTGACCCAGCAGCAGCTCTTGATGATTCCTGGGCGTGTGTGAGATGTCTCAGCCCTCATGAGGGGGTGGCCCTGCAGGTAGCCCCCCACATGCCCGGATGACCTCTTCATTGCAGCCTTTGATGCCGCTCTAGATTTTGATGATGTTGGCCTTAGCCACTTGCAGCACCTCTATGATTTTCATGTACCAGTCAGATTTTGTGAGCCCTTCCCCATTTACAGGGGGCATTTGGGTTGTATTTACCTCATGTACTCAGATATTATTGTACTAGTCCTGGCTGTTATCCCAGGCACAGCATATATGTGAGACTCTTCATTGTATTTTTATCTGGCCCTTGATTATGCCAGCTGTACTCTATGGTTCGGTCCCTTGTTTACTGGACACACTATTCTTTTGTACTTTGTCACGGCGGGCATAGGTATGCCTCCCCCGCCGCCTTCAGCACAGGTACCCTCTCATAACAGAGACTTGTTGCACCTGCGAGTCTCGTCTCCTCAGGGTCTAGTCCTTCAGCACACTATCTACCTCACACTTCTCTCTCTGACATCCCCTTTTGTTGTCTGGCGATTGTATTCTTACAACGTACTTCGGTCATACGATTTGCTCCTGACACTCGCACGCTGGGGGGCAATCTGTTACACCATTTTTTGGTCATCTAACCTTTTATCATTAGATGGACCCAAGTACACCATGTAAGACCAGTTTTACCCCAAGTAAAACTGCTTTCACTATGTTAATTAAAGAAACCCCAAAAGGAATAAATAATTAAACCATAATTTAATTATTATTCCCAGTCATGTTTAACCCAAAAACAAAGAAATTAATGAGATACACCCATAGTTATCTTATTATTTTCTAGGAATAATTATTTAAATAATATTCCTTGTTAAATATGACCAAATCAACCACTCTTAATTAAATAAATCATTATTTATTTGATTATATCCAACCACTTCCTTAAAAGGATAAATAAATCATTTATTTATTTATTCCTCACTAATCAAGGGATTTGACCCAAGTCAAAGTCCCTTTCCCTCCAACAAATAATAATAAAATATTCCATAGAGGTGGATCTAGATTTGATTACCATTATTTTAATCATGCACCAAGATCTAGAATGACCCAATATTTTGTTATAAATAGGAGGGTTTTCCCCTTCATTCTTCACCTTTTGTTGCCTATTAGATCACTCTAGATCTATACACTTGGTCTCATTTTTCCGCCATTTTGCTCCCATTGAGCTCTACCTTCTACATTGGGTTTTCTACATCTACAAGAGAGAGAAAGCTTAGATCTGAAGTGCTGAGGACTACAAAGAACCCATCCCATTGAGGAGATCCGGATACACCTTCTTGTTTCCTCCCAGGTGCCCTGTAATATAAAAATTCATTCAAAAATCGTGTTCTTGTCTTGTCTGTTGGATGCATGGAGCAAACCCTTTACTTTTCTGCTTAATGTCTTTTCATTTATAGATCTGTTTGTTGCAGCACTTTAACTACTAATTGCAGATCTGAAGATGTTTTGCAGCCTTTATTGTTGTTAGGGCTATTAGTTATGCGTAGCTAAAGTGGTTCTTTTTCGTACACTTCGACGAAGAATTCATACTAACAGTTTTTCTTTATAAATTCACATTTTTCCACAATCTTTGGGTTGATATAAATATAGTTAGAACCTGGATCAATTAAAATTGACACTGATAAGTTTTTTATCGTACCTTCCATTTGAACAACCATAGCTTGTTGGTCTTCCTGTCTATTGTCAAGTGTTGCACAAATTCTAGGGATTCTCTAGTCCACATCATTCACATTTGTTTCCTCTTGAATGTTGTCTAGCTTCGTGTCAGGCTTCTGCAACTAAGGAAAAAATATCCATAGGTGATTCTCTCCACATTCTCATCATTGCACGAGCCTTTAATTACCAAGACTGGAGCAAAGATTATAGCATATTTAATGGCCAAAAAATATTTTGTGTAGTATCATTCCAGTGAATTTTTTTATCCTACTTGAGCATATTATAAATAAGCTTAACAATTTTAGAAAAATAACAAATGAATCCCTGAACAAAGTAAATTATACCCATGAAGGATTAAATTTCATTTTTTGACTTTGGGGGGGGGGGGGGATTTTGGATATCTTTAATTGGGTCTAGATCAATATTGATGCCAACCTCTGAAAATATATGACCAAGAAACTTTCTTGCAGTAACACCAAATATTAATTTTTTTGGACTTAAAGATGTACCAATTTTTTTGTAGCATTGAAATTTTGTTGTAGATGATCAAATGATATTTTCGACACTTAGATACGTGATCGCACCATCGAAATAAATTTGAATAGTTTTCCTGAAAAGGTTGTCAAACTCTACTTTCATATCTCTCTGAAAAATGGCACCTGCATTTATTAGACAAAAATGCAAGAATTCGTAAGCGAAGGTGCCCCACCAAATTGTGAAAGTGGTTTTATATTTGTCGAGCTTCTTAAGATGTATTTAATTGTATCCTGAGAAGCCATTAAGAAAAAAAATCATTTGAGATCATGTGACCTGTTACAAGATAAGGTCCATATTAGGAAGAGGAAAATTTTCTTTTATACTTTCCTTATTTAAAGCACAAAAATAAACACACAGGTGTATGTCACCATTATTCTTCCTAATCAGCACAAGTTTCACTGCCCACTTAGAATATTTAACTAGAAAAATAGTTTGAGTAGCTAATAACTTTTTTAACTCTTTCATAATTGTTGCTTCAAGTGAAGGATTGACCAAGATTTTCCTTTATCAAATAGGCTTACAATTTTCTTTAATATGAATCACATGTTGAATTATATTTGGGTCAAAACCACATAGATACTTATAAGACCAGGCAAATACATCCTTGAATTCACAAAACATATCAAAAAGCATTTATTTTTAATTTTAGGAACATTGGGACCCAAATTGTAAAATCTTTGGGTCTTCAGGTGTCACATTATTCAAGGTATCATTTCACCTATCTTCCTCTTTGAATCCTCCTTATTTTCTTCCTTCCTATTAAGAACATCACTCGACGAAAATGAGTTCTCTAAAGGAGAAATCCCTTTCAAGTACATATTTTCATTAAGAGAGGCAATCTCTTTTCTATTCAGAGGTTCGTTTTGCAAAAACCCACAAATTCTTTCATCATCCCAAAATATTTGCCATTCTTCTTCATTATTTGGAAAGTGAGGCTGATATAAAGATTGGAAAACATAATTATGCCTTTTAGGAATAATATACCTTTGTGGGTTTGCTACAAACACAGCTAGATGATCATCTAAATTGTTTAATTCCATATGTACATCTGTGATATTGAATGAAAGCATGCTAGAAATCAATTTTCATGCAACTTGTGTATATAGTTTAATGAGATTATTTTAAGGAGATTAAACCTTCTTAATTAGATTTATGACTAGATTTGAATTGCCAAAAACTGTGAGATAACTACATCCTAAGCCAAATTGAATTCATTACCAATAAATAAAGCCTCAGATTCAACTAGATTATGCGTACAACCAAACGAAATTCTTTAAGATTACTCATACTTCTTTCTAATGGAGTATGTAGGACAATTCATATACCATTTCCCTTTCTTGAACATGCACCATCAAATTGTAAATGACAGACCCAGTCATCATGATTAATAGGAGGATCAAGTGAAAGCTCATCATCCATGAATAAAGAATAATATTCCAAATATTATTCAACATAGTTAACATGAGGTTGAGGAACATTTTCAATGTATGGTGAGATCCTTCCCTCTCTAAGGAAAATGATATTCTTTCCACCCTTAGGTAGGGACATAAGTGTCCACTCCATTGACATGTAACCACTAGTTTTGGCCTTCCAATCTCTTTTTAAAATAATAAAATAATTATTAATAGGCATGTCAATCACTTGGATATTGCAAGTGGTTCTTATTCCAGGGTGCACACACAATACTAAGGTAACATCTTTAACCTCACATATGGTTTCCTGTTAGGTATTATCATAGGCTAGCATCAAGTTACTTATATTTTTCCTCAATACACTTAAGGCATGACTCCTCCATTATGATTTAAGAAATAACATTCGATCCTAACCCACCATATATCAAACAAAAATGGATGATTTTATCATAAATTTTCATTAAGATGTAAAAAGGAGGATTCCTAGTGAGATTTTTAGGATTATTTATAGCAAAAAAATGTCTCTTCGGAAAGATCTTCTTCATGCTTTGCCTCAAGTGTATATGAGCGAGAGTTTTTTTTTTTTTGGTAAATTAGACTATTTCTATTAGAAAATCATATGGTACAAGGTGGATTACAAATAGGAGAGGCTAGATAGCAGGGAACCGGAAATGAAGAATAGTCATCCTCGGTCCCAATGAGTAGCCAAGATATAAGCAAGAGATACAAGAAGAAAAGCAAGGGAGCCAAAAGATAAACACAGGAAACTACCCAGAGTGGGTTGCATCCTCAGTACGACATTTCTTTCTTTTATTTTTTTGAAATTCTAACCCATCCATCCAGGGGCTTTTGGGATAGTACCACTTGGAGCATGTTGGTGTCTGAAGGAGTGGGCTTCTTATCTGAATCTGAGGAGGAGGTTTCATGAGACCGTTTCTGAGCACTCGCAGGACCAGTGGGCACTTCAGGGTCTACTGAGGTCATGTCCTTCTCCTGTTTTACAACCTCCACATCTACTTAGATCTCTTCCTCATCTGAGTTGTAGGAGTCGATGTCATCCGTGGGAGGCGGTACACATGGTTTCCAACTTTTGGAGTTTGATTTGCGGTTGCTCTTCTTCTTTTGGGCAAGGAATGAGGAGCAGGAATTCTGAAGGTGTCTTGTTTGATGGAAATGACGGCATCGGAAGGCAGTATTCTCATATTCCAAGGTCTATGTCCAATGGAAATCTCCAAATTTGAGATTGATTTGATCTAGAAGGCCTTTGCTGATGTCTATTTCAGCGCATATTCTACCATAGGTGTATATTCCTGATTCCCCCCTGGAGGTGTCTGTTTCCAGAAAGAATCCTAGAGTGTTTTTTATTCCTTGAAAGACAGAGAAGTGCCATAGGGGGGCTAGTAAATTTGGGATCTTGACCCAAATAGGAAGCTTAGTAATGACAGCCATGGAGGGGTCGAAGTCTGGGAACCATGGTGTGAGGAATAGCCCATATTTTCCCCAAAACCAGGGTCCTCTTGTTAAGGCTTTTTTATATTCATCCTCGAAAGCGAAAAGAACTATGAAGTAACCCTTTGAGAAAAATAAAATCTTGTTGTTGTTGGTCCAAGTGGAGTGAACCCATTGATAGAGATCTGCTGAGCATGGCCATAATCCGTTGAATCGGAAGATAATGGCCTTTTGAGCATATAACTGAAACTGGTAATCCAATACTGGGTGGGAGATTTCAATCACTGGTATGTCCTCTGTTTTATCCACTAAAAAAGGCTTGGGAGCCTCAGGAGGATGTGCAGCTTTCTTGGGATGTTGTGCATGGACAACATCCTTGTAAGAGAAAGATTGAGCAGAGGAGGGTTGTTCAGAAGCCCCTCCTCGCAGATGAAGGATAAAACCAGGGTATCATCTTTCACAATATTGTAAAAAGAGAGCGGGAGAGTGTTCTCAAGTTGTTTACCTCTTTAGAGGAATCACTGCATAGCCCAAGAGATCCTCGGCTTGAGTTTGAGGACCTACGCTAGACTCTGCACTAGATCCGCAAATTGCACCCAATGGAGCAGGGTTTTTCCAATGAGAAGTATGAACTGGATCTAGAAGGAGGGGGTCACGTCTACCTTTTCAAGAGATGGGCGATGGAGTGAGGATCCGCTATGGATTGAAGGTAGGTTGTGGATGCCAGTTTTTTCCTCCCTGTTGATAGGCTTCAAAGGAGAATTGTTCTAATTCGTGCAGCTATTGTTGGGGTCTTTCACTCTGGAGCGCAACAAGCTAAGATCTTCCCAAAATGTTGCTAATGCCACTTTGAAGGGTTTGGGATCATGAGGAGGTGGGTGGAGCCTGACCTCCATCAATCCCTCGCCAGTGCTGGTAGAGGAGATCTCGTGCTTGGACAAGGGTGTGCCTAGGCTCTGGTCATGTAGCACTGCAGGACAGATCTGAGATGCGATGGCTGTAGGAGGGTGCACACGAGTGCATATCCGAACCATCATCCTCCCTCGTGCAACATTGCTCATCCAGAGAGAGCCATCTCTGTTCTTATCGCGCGCACGTCTGCAACTGGAAAGGTCGCCTGCCACAGGCCTGCAAATCAGCGCCAATTTTTTGTCTTCGTGGCGGAGGAAGAGCTATGCTTCTCCCGTGCATGACATGTCTCAAACCGCTGGGGGTTGTAACGTTTCATATTTGGTTTCCTGTCCATGATTGCCAAGCGAGGAAACCCTAGCCAATGCGAAGGCTGCGCATCTCATTCTTTTCGCCTCCATTTTTCTGATCATGAATATAATTTGTATAGGAGCGAGAGTTTTACCTTCTAAGAAACTTTTCAAATGTTTTTGTTGTTCATGAATATTATCCATCTACTTTAAGATATTAAAATGAGACAAATTTGAAAAAGAAGGAGAAGTGGTATTTACATTCGAATGAGATTGTACAATGGTGTTTGTATTGGAATATTTCCTATTTTCCAATTCTTTAGATGGCATATTTTTGGCTAGAGTGTTTTTTGAGGAAACATTCTTGCCTTTAGATGAACTTCTTATTTCTACCATCATGGCCTCATCCTCCGCTATCAAATTTGTAACTATAAAATCTTTCCTTTTACCAAAAATTCTTCACGGTGTGTTATTCTTAAGTTTACAATATTTTCCATCATGGTAATCTACACAAACATTACACCATGGGCGAGAGAGGAGAGAATTTGGTTGGAAATTTTGAGGTGTATGTCTCATGAGAGCTAAAGATGAACTCTTAGCAAGCGATTGGGTTATCATTTTTTTTGTTCAAAAGAGATCATGAAATTGCTCATATCTTACACAAGTTGAAGTACATAAGAAATATTAGCATGTTTTTTTATGTCTTCTAAGGGAAGACCAATCCTATGAAATTTTTCTTCATACTCGAGACATATTTGTAGAGAAGAGACCAAATTATTTGCACTATTATCTTCTAACCTATGGTAATAAGGAGGAGGTATTGCACTGTAGTAGTGAATAATAGTTTCTTGATTATGTGGTCTAATGACTTCAGGAATCTAATTGTATAACTTGGTAAAACATAGATTAAATGACTTGATAGTTTAACCTTTTGAATAAAGTCACATTGTTATATTCTCAAAGTAATTCCACGGGACTTTGAGGTTGACCATAGGTCGACTTAAACCAATATCATAGTTTAGCCTAAGTAGAGAATCCTCTTGGAGGGAACTCAAAGAAATTAGTAGTTTATTTACCATCTAAAGGGTTAACAAATATATGCATACAAGTGTCATCATAATTTTCCCAATATTATGAAAAACATTAGAGAAGAAAATTAAGAGCTCTTTTATCGTAACAGTTCCACTTGTTAAAAAAATCAACAAATGATTCTTGAAATTTGGCAAGGGGTGTTAGCTGGCACTAAATTTAATAGAGAATACACATGCAAATGGTTGGTGTTTATATCCTCTTCAAATTTAAATATCCCATACTTCTTCATAAACTTCATGGGATTAGTGGTAGACTGCATAGGGTTAAAACAAAAATAAAGGCTACCAATTTGAATTTATGATGAATATTGGGGGAAAAATGGTTGTTATGGAAACAATCGGTTGTGTTATAGCCATGATTCTTTGAGAATGAAAAGTTGTTCTTGACGAACAAGTGAGGTCTTGAAATAATTTTATTTTTATTTTTTTCACAAAGAAAAAATTCGTAACTTTTCATTAATGATAAGTTACATGTTACATAAGCTGGTAGTATGTACTATTGTTCAGTCCAAAAAACTATTACAATTCTGCCTCTATGCCTTTCTGCAGGCAATATCACAGTCCCAAAAATGAATATCATTTCAGTGATGAAACTAGTGTCCACATAGTAAGTTCGGTGCATAACTTACTAGCTAATATAGAAACCAAATACAAATATAAAGTAGATATACATGTCGTAAGTATAAGTGAGGGGGCTAGAACAAAACCTCCCAAAATAGTTGTACAACTAAACAACCAAAATAGCAGGTGCCTCCTCGATAAAAGGCCGATGAAAATATATGTAAATTTGTCCATCAATGTGTTCTGTAATATGCCAGGTGCCCCAAATCAGCTCTGAAGCTTCTTTGGACAGTTGGTCAGCCACTTTGTTCCGAGACCTGTAAATATGAGTCACTGAGATGGAATCAAAAAGTGCTCTGAGATGGTGTACCTCTCGCTGCAGTGCAGACAGTGTGTGCGAGTGACAATGAGTTAGATTATTGAACCAATTGATCACAATTTGTGAGTCACCAAAGATCTGGATGGAGTTGCAGTGAATGTCCCGAGCAAATGTTAGTAGAAGTCTAAGGCTTTGTAGTTCGGCATAGTTGTTTGTGCCGGGACACAATCCCAATCTGATGTTGTAGTAGTGGTGGTCATTCAAAAATAGTGTTGCGCCCCCCCACACCCATGTGCGTTGGACGCACCATCGAAATAGGCCCACGCCCGGTTATGATCAATAATTTCAGGAGTCTCGTGGGAAGGTTTGCTGTGGATGCGATCCTCGGGTAGGAGCCTAAATGTAGCAATTGATGCAGCACATATCCGATCACAATCAATAGGAACCCCATTAAAAATATGTTTATTACGGCCGATCCATATCTCCCATGCCACAATCAGTGGGATGTTGTGTAATCTTGGGCTATGAACATAGTGCTGCCACCAATTAGTCCAAGCTTCAATTAATGTGCCACCCTGCCAATTAAGTCTGCTGCCCAGATCAGCGATGACCCGAGACCAGATACCTTTGATGATGTTGCACTGTAGGAATAAATGGGGAGTATCCTCGCAGTTTTCAAGACAATAACAGCATCTAGATGCCCCGTGATAAGCCCGTCTGTGGAGGAATTCCATGGTAGGTATACAGTGATTTAGAATGCACCAGAAAAGGATTATGTGCTTGTGAGGGGTCTTCAATTTCCAGATATTTCTCCACCACCATTCTTTTATAAGGGGTTCCCTAGGCCTTATCAGTGCGAGGTATCCAAGCTTGGGAGTATATTGACCATCAGTTGAAACAGCCCAAATCAATTTGTCCTCCTGATCCGAGATGCGGATGTTGGATGCTTTCAGAGCCCAGATATATTTTTGCCAGACCCGAGTGCCAGCCTGTGGGATCTCAAGGTCCTCTGCTTATAGCTAGGCTTGACCCTGCCATGAGGAATGTATCATATCCACAATCTGTGCCAGATGGAAAATATTTCTGCGGGCAAGGTGCTCAATGATGAAATCCGGTAGCTTGTAATATTCCCCACTCCCTGACCAGGAATCAGTGCCTATGCGGACATTTGCACCAGTACCTATTTGCCATGATAGACCATTCTGAATAATGTGTGCTGCCTTAGTGATAGCCCTCCAGATGATTGATGCACCCGACCTCAGTCCAATTCTGCCTCGGATCCACTCAAGGGGGTTTTGTGGCGAGATATATTTAGCAACCATAACCTCTTTCCATAGGCTCTGTCCAGTGATTAAGTGCCAGCCCATCTTTGCCACAAGAGCCCGCGAAAAAAGATGGAGATCCTTTAACCCCCAACCTCCCCATTGTTTGGGAATGTTAATGCGATCCCAGGCAATCCAGGCAAACGTAGATGCCTTTCCTTGGTTGCGCCAAAGGAATTGTCTGCAGATGCATTTGATTCTATTACTAATACCAATAGGTATCCAGGCCAGGGTCATCCAATAGACCGGTATGGCTTCAAGCACAGACTTAATGAGGATCAGTCGACCAGCCCTGGATAACCATCGGTTATACCAAACATTTATTCTGCACTCAATTTTTGCAATGATCCAGTTCCAGTGTTTAATCTTATAATCGTTTGGTTTGATATGATACCCCAGATATTTGAGCCCATCATTGATATCTATGCAGACATATTCAAATAGATTCATTGAAGTGCCTTGTTCCAGTCTCGAACAGCCCGTCATGATAATAGAGGATTTGGTGCTATTTGGTGCCATACCGGTGGCCCTGCAAAAACAATTCAGCAGCAGATCAAATTGTACAGAGTCTTGTCTAGTACCATTTAGGAATATAAGTACATCATCCACAAATAAAAGGTGAGTGAGATATAATATATCATTGATCTGGAGTCCCTGTAGTACTCCCCTATCTTTTGCATTTTTTATGAGGACAGAGAGACCCTCCATGACAAGGACAAACAATAATGGTGAGAGAGGGCAGCCCTGACGAAGGCCCCGCCCCGCATGGAAGAAATCAGATGCAGTGCCATTGATCAATATGCTGAAGGTAGCGTGACAAATGCAACCCATAATCCAGTTTATAAAGGTATGTGGAAAGCCTGAGTGGATGAGAGTGAGATGAAGGTAACTCCAGTTAACTTGATCAAAAGCCTTTGTGAGATCAATCTTGAGTATAGTCGATTTCTGTCGAAGGGTTTTAATGGAATGAAGGGCCTCCTGGGCAGTACCAATGGCCTCATGAATTTTCCTATGATTCAGAAATGCAAATTGTTCCATTTCAATATGAGTGGGCACGAAAGGCTTGATGCGGTTTGCAATGATTTTGGAAATGATCTTGTAGATGCAGTTACACAGCGATATGGGCCTGCACTCATTGAAACTGGTTGGTTTATCCGATTTAGGTATAAGAGAAATAAAAGTGGTGTTGAAGCCATCATATATCCTGCCTCGTACCCTGCTGACCTCAATCATAGTCAAAAGGTCAGATGACATGAGATCGAAGAAATGGATGAAAAACTCAATGGGCCAGCCATCAGAAATAATTTTATTTTAGCTTGAGTTATGACAACAATAAATTTGCGCCTGCTTGTTTCATTTAAAGGTTGAAATTTGGGACTTTGATTGTGCATTCTTCTAGAAGAAAGAAGATCACCAAATTTAATCCAACTAACATTGAGCCAAGTGATTATGAAGTTTCATATCAAGGGCTTCCCTTCATTCTTGTATGTCAATCTCACAGACTATAATGGCCCAAGAACACTTAAGTCAAATATAATTGTTGATTTCAAGAATGAATTCAAACAAAGAATGGTTATACATATTTGATTGTTCAACAAATGATCAAGGTTGATCTGGTTAGAAGAACGTATAGTCATCTCAAAAAAGGCATTGATAAACTACGAAAAGAACAAATGTTCCCCATTATGGTCACCAAAAAACTATTGAGGGAAAAGTTTTGATGCTTCGCTAACAACACTCTGAATCTCATAGGTCTAAGTGAGATAATGGGAACCGAGCCCAATTACTTAAATTTATTGTCTAACTCCTACTAATATATATTATAGATTTATGAATATTTATAATCAACCCTGAAAACTTTGAAATACAGTTAATCAAAAAAAAAAAACTTTACAATCGATGAAAGTAAATAAAACCCATCACATGCCTAATAAAATAACAAAAAATATAAGTAGATTCACAAGTTTGGACCAATAGTCTAAAAATATTGTTCATGTGTTAAGTATTGTGACATATGACAACCAAAGAATAGGCAACATGTGTCATAAATTTTCTCATTATTTAAAATAAATATTCTTAAAAATATATAGAGATACACACAAAATATAAACGAGTCAATAAACTAATTTTATTTGATAAAAAAAATGAATGTATAGGAAATTTTCTTTTCAACTTTATGCAAAAATTTGGACCAAAAAATGAATTTAGAAGCCAAAGATGTAAATATCCATGCAAATGAAACTAAGGGCCATGAAATAAGCAAGATAATAAAAATTTCTGGTTTGGACCCTTTTGATAATGCCATCTCAGTCAAAGCTCTCCAAAAAATGCATTAATTGGCATTGAAAATAATCAGATCTTCTAAAAAGGACAACAAGTTCCAGAAAGATTAAAACACCTTAAAACACCTTAAAGGTACAAACAACAAAATGATGAAATCACCCATTCCTTGCCACTCAATAAATTTCTATTGTCAACAAGATAGTTAGGTTCGTTACTTAGAAAAAATGATTGTATGATCAAAAAATGACAACTAAAGCATATAGAATACCCCCCTTCACTTCTTTAAAGGGTTTGTTTCCTTAGTATCCACATACTCCTTCTGTAATCTCCTTCAATCAATTAGAAGATAATTGCTTTCCTTTTCTTGAAATTTTTTTAGTTAATCTTTTTACTTTAAGAGAAGACTTTGATGAAAGCTTTTATAATTTTATAAAATTACTTTAGGTAGGTGGGGTCCCACTAGCATCATTTCCATTCAATATATCATTTAAAATATTGCCTTGTGACTCCCATAAAAATGAAATACAAATAAAAGAATGATAAAACTTTCAACATCATCCATCATCATTTACCACGTCCTTTTAATGCATCATCAAGCAAAATGCACCATTATCATAAAATAGGACATAAGGATTTATCAACAATTCCAAAATGGCATGTATGATAAAAAAACTTATGTCTCCCTAGTGCCAAAAATAGAAACTTAATAAAAAAGATGATACCTTTTTCATAAAACATGTTCAAAATTTTAATATCATGTATCCATAAAGTCAATTAAATATCAAAGTAAAAAAAAACTCTGGATACATATCTAAAATAGTCCCCTCCCTTTTTTATTCACTTTTTATTTCTTCACAAATCTCGAGATGAATGTATAAGAAGGAAAATGATCATCCTTCATCGTTTTCAGTCCTAGGTGTACTAGAATGTGAATGAGTTGAAGTAGATTGAGTGGAAGAGACAACAAGTGAGGTAATTATGGGTTGTTTTCCCTTTTATGTTTGGGTAGGGGAAATCAGTGGCTCTTATCCAGAGAAACGTTGAATATGAGACAAATTTGATGGAATATAGGGGACAATAATGGGTGATGGAATACCATGTCAAGAATTAAAGGTTCAATGGGAAATTCTAGAGGTTGGTCTGATAAGTTTTGGTTCCCATCCATCTTTCCACTTATGTTTTTTTTGTGGTGGTCGATGTGCCTCGAGAACCTCCATAATGTTAGGGTGTGGATGAGGAGAGCTATGTAACATATGAGGAGTAGGGGGTGTCCTCATAGATATAGATTCCATATTTGATTCAAATAATTTAATGTATCATAATTAGCATCAAAACTGATGGAAAATATTATTCCTTTATTTATTTTTTCATGTCGTGATACATTCAATTATCCTGCCTTGTCCCCTCTTGTTCCCTCTAGAATCCCTGCTGAAGAAACTCATTTGTGGCAAATAGAAAGAAAAACTCTTATTATGACACCATCTTCTTCAATCACATGATAATTAAACGTAAGACCAATGAAATAGTGGCATGCATAGCTCTTATACAGTATAACAATTGAGGTACTTGAAACAAACATATGACAGATGGAGTGATTAAAAGAAGGAAAGAAAATTTGTGACAAAGAGGGTTTTAATCATGCATGTGTATCAAAATAGCTTGAAACATTAGTTGAAACTTATCATGAGGAATAATAATTTATACAATGTTTATTACAGCTTCAACAATATATATATATATATATATATTATATATATATATATATATCAACATCTTGTTGATCTTCTCTAAACAACTTAAGGGTGGATGAGTAGCACAAATCACAAAATATCCAACATTAGAATCATCTTTTGGTTTTGAACTATATGAATAAGTTTACTTGTTTTTCATAATATTTCCCATGTACTATTAGAGGCCAACAAAGATCTACATGAATCACATGAAGCAATGAAAACTGAGATAGAATAACAAGATTTATATGCCTAGAAGTTGGTGAGTGAAAATATACCATAATTCCTTTAAGTACATATTTCAAAACGAAGGTTGATTATAATGAATAGTTCACTACTAAAAATTGAGCCAATTTTTTACAGTCATTTTCCATTCTTTTGACAGTTGCGTCACTATAATGATAAAATAAGGTATCACTAAATGTTGTTTCAAGTACAATCATACTATCGACATCTTACAATCATCAAACTTGATGATAGTTATGGAAATGTGTCATCGAAGACAGAAGGTGTTTCCTAACACAAGCGCTAGTTGGAGTTCCAATATCAATAATCATCATTCCATATAATTGCAATATTGATGAAAGGATGGTTTCATGGTGTCATAAGATTGATGAAAATTGGCGTTGGTCGACCGACGATGGTGGATATCGTTCGAAAAATTTTCCATACCTGTCATCCTTTTCATTCGATAATTGCACATTTCCGGTCATCGTAAGATAGAAAAAAGTGGGTGTCGGTTAACCGATGACATCGAGCATCCTTTAAAAAAGTTTCCATACCCACCATGCTTTACATTCGATTATTGGAGGGTTGCATGTCGTTGTAAGTTCATCAAGCACCGTCCTCAGAATACCGATGAAACTAGGTATTTTTTAATATATATATATAATTTTTGGAAATTAATCCCATCACTCGTTAATATAAATGAAATAGATTCTTTCTAGGTCAAATCTAAAATAATAAATACTAATAACATTAATTAATTCATAATAAAAACCCTGGTGAAAATTCCATGTAATAAAATTTAATAAAGGAAAAATAATAACCAAGGTCATGGGACACATATTCCAAGCTGGATATTGGGAAAAAACATCGTATTGTGGGTGTTCATATGGTTTATTATAGCTTTGGAAATTGGAAAAGGAAATGGCTAAGGTTTTGGAAAGGAAAAGTGGCATTTATGGCATTTATTTATGAAAATAATGGAAAATAGGAGAAAAGAGAGGTGAAAGGTTAAAGGTTTCATGTGAGGAGGAAAATGAAGGAAAATAATATAAAATTGAAGAAAATAGAGGCCTCATTAATAAAATGGCTTATGAGGATCAATACATAGACTTTTGTCAGTTCAGTTTTGGAGCTCTCATTCTATTCTCTCTCTCTCTCTTTCTCATACTCTTTGATACTTAGAGTTTCTTGGAGCACTCTTAGAGAGTGTGGCATACTTCAGTATTTGGAGCAAGAAGGCAAAGGAAGAGCACGAAGGAGAAATAGGACATCAGGATTAGAAGCTACAACGAATTTTTCTTGTAGGTACCGAGTTGCATGTATGTTTTCCTCACTAGTTTTGGCATGCATTGGATATGCATGTGGTATCTTGGTCATGATATATCATTGGCATGGAGAATTTCATGGATTTATAGTGGATTTTCCTAGCCTTGTCATTTCCTGGATAGCCATGATGTTATAGGTTCATTTCATTATTTTTTTCTAGTTGGTTCTCATGTTCCTTCAGTTGTGGGTTGAGTTACTAGTTCCTACAACCCTGGTTGGACAAACGCTTTGGAGCCCTATAACATCCTGGGTTGAGTTACTAATCCTAGAGCCTTGGTTAGACAAGCACTCTAGAGCCCTTGGTGGGTTGAGTTAGTCATGGTGCCTTGTTTGGACAAATTCTCTAGAGCCCAGCAACAATTGTGGGTTGAGTTACTAGTCTTAGAGCCTTGGTTGGAAAAAACACTCTAGAGTTATGGAAAGATTGGGTAGAGACCAATCCGATGATGGTTGTGATGTTCAGCCGTGAGGTGGAATCACTAGATGAGGGTTAAGGTGGTTTTGCCTCTGGAAGCCCTGTTTTGGTTTTGAGTAATGAGTTTTATGAGATCCTACATTCATGCTTGGAATATGGCATGGGGGTGGCTGGCTTAAGAGATATTTGACTCGGACATGTCTATGGTCGGGTGGAACGTGAAAGTCCCAGATTTGGTTTCATTTTTATTATTGCAATAAGAGCTCTTTTACTCTTGTATTGATGGGTAAATATGCTTGTTATCAGGTGGCTTATATGGTTGTTCTATGCTTGTCATTTCTGTTCTTTATATGGTGGTTATGAATGTGTTATATGTCATTAATGATGTATGGCTCTAATTGTTATGCAACGAGCTCAAAAAAGAGAAGAAAAGATATATCAACGACTTATAAATCATCCTCTTTGAGGGGGAAACCTCCTTTACATTACATAAATGGACAAATCTTGGATGATTCAAATGAAAAAAACCTACTTTCTATATATAGGAGTCTAAGGGATCCCAATATAATCGGATCTTACATAACAATAATAATGTAAGGGCACAACAATAACAATAGTGGGCTTCTATGGGGCAAAATAATAACATTATGGGGACTACTTGAGAACAACAATAACAACAAGGGGCATACACTAACAATGACAATAAGGGGCTACACTAGTATTATAGGGACCTAACATGCCCCACTCCTTCAAAAAAAGTGTTTTCCTCAATGCTTGAGCAGTTCTAGATTCTTCTGTATAACATTCTCATCCTCCCATGTGGAATCTTCAGTTGGTAAGTTCTTCCACTTGATGAGATACTCTGAAATTGATCGATTTCGTAGATATCGAGTTCTTGTTTTTGTGACTGCTTCAGGTTCCAATATGATTTTTCCTTCCTCGTCAAGTTCTGGAAATATTGTTTAAACTGGGATTTTTTCACCTATAACCTTCTTTAAGCATGAAACATGGAAAAGTGGGTGCACTCTGGAAGATGTCGAAAGCTCCAATTTGTATGCCATAGTACCAATGTTTTGTAACACCTTGTAAGGACCATAGTACTTTGGCTATAATTTATTATCCTTCTTAGCTTGCTTGAGGGACATTTTTTGTATGGTTGTAGCCATAAAAATACCCAGTTTCCTACATCAAAAATTATTTCGCTACGATGTTGATCTACCTGCTGTTTTAATTGATTCTATGCCAAAGTTAGGTTATCCTTTAAGAGTTGGAGAACTTATTGCTGATGCTCGATGTGTTCTTCCACTTCTTGAACCTTATAAATTTCTCTTAAAGATAATGTGATGGATAGTGGACGATATCCATAAAGTGCCATAAATGGGGTCATTTTTGTTACAGTGTGGAAGGAAGTGTTATACCACCATTCATCTAGGGGTAACCACTTGACCTATTCTGTTTGTTTATGAGATACAAAGCAATGAATATATCCTTCCAAACATTTATTCACTATCTCATCTTTCCCATCAGATTGAGAATGATAAGATGAGCTATGAGCTAGTTGAGTACCCAGACAAGAAAATAATTCCATCCAAAAATTTCCACTGAAAATGGGATCTCTCTCACTTACAATAATCTTTGGGTTTCCATATAGCTTTTGAATTGTTTCCATAAATGTAGTAGCAACTATATTGGCTTTAAATGGATGAGATAATGCACAAAAGTGTGCATACTTGGTAATTCTATTATGAAACCAGCTCCAGAAATAGAAGAAAAGAGAGATCAACACCTTAGAAATAAGCCACTTCGAGGGGGAAACCTCCTTTACATTACATAAATGAACAATTCTTAGATGATACAAATGACAAAACCTCCTTCTATATATAGGAGTCCATGGGGCCACAACATAATCCTAGCCAACCTAACAATAATAATGTAAGGGCACAATAATAATAATATTGGGGTTACATGAGTACAACAATAAAAATAAGGGGGCTACACTAATAACAATAAGGGACTAAACTAGTAATATAGGGACCTAATATGCCCCTCTCCTTCAAAAAATTGTTGTCATTAACGCTTGAGTAGCTTTGGGTTCTTCTGTATAAAATTATCATCCTCCCATGTAGAATCTTTAGTGGGTAAGTTCTTCCATTTGATGAGATACTCTGAAATTGATCGATTTCGTAGCTGTCGATTTCTTGTTTCCATGACTGCTTCAGGTTCCAGTATGATTTTTCCTTCCTCATCAATTTCTAGCAATATTGTTCGAATTGGAAGTCTGTCCCCTATAACCTTCTTTAAGCAGGAAACATGAAAAACTGGATGCACTCGCAAAGAACCAGGAAGCTCCAATTTGTATGCCATAGTATCAATATTTTGCAACACCTTGTAAAGACCATAGTACTTTGGGGATAATTTATTATTCTTCTTAGCTTGCTTGAGGGACATTTATTTGTATGGTTGTAGCTGTAAAAATACGTAGTCTCCTACATCAAAAATTCTCTCGCTGCAATGTTGATATGCCTGTTGTTTCATTCGATTTTGTGCCAAATATAGGTTATCCTTTAAGATTTGGAGAACTTCTTGTTGATGCTCGATGTGATCTTCTAGTGCTTGAACCTTATAATTCTCTCTTAAAGAAGATGTGATGTGTAGGAATTTACAAGGTAAGTTTCGTAGATCAAGAACCAAAGGTCACCGCTCTCAAACATATCACAAATCAGTACACCAGTATAATCACGTGGTTAAAACCCTCAAAGAGGGAAACAGTCCACGGCCTGAGCCAACGCGGCCACTTCAGGAAATTTATTAATATAAAAAGAAAATTTACATATGTTTCTCTCATAAACGGTTACCAGACAAATGACCCTCCATGCTCTTTAAATAGAGATCATGGACCAATCGGGTGTTAAGCCACGGATCAAGTGTCGTTAATACCGAGGTGAGAGATAACCGTCGGATCACTACAAATCGTGACTGTCAGATTATAAGTTACAAATGTACATGGTAAATAAACACACTTTACCTAACTCTACACTAGACTAAGTTATTCTTAACTATTTCCTATGTGTTGGAATATCCTAACATCCCCCCTTAAGAACAACTTGGGATAGGATTGAAGGATTTACAAAGGTGACACAAAAGGAGCCTATTTCCTATGTGTCGAAATATCCTAACATCCCCCCCTTAAGAACAATTTGGGATAGGATTGAAGGATTTACAAAAGTGACTCAATAGGAGAAGGAAGGAGGCATTAGAGCTTATCCCCCCTTAATGACAACTTTCCTGAACTCCAAGAATGGATCTAAGTTTGGTAAACTTCGCTTCTGTGAGAGCCTTCATAAAGATATCGGCTACTTGATCATTGGTCGGACAATACTGCACTTCAAGAACACTATCATGAATGAGCTTTCTGATGAAGTGTCTGTGGAGTTCAATGTGTTTCATACGCTGATGCTGATTTGGATATTTACATAGCTGAATGGCACTCTGATTATCACACCAAAGTGTAGTCGGATGCTGCTAATGAAGACCAAATTCAGACAGGATCTGACGAAGCCACATGGATTCCTTGTTGGCTTCAACTACACCACGATACTCTGCTTCTGCTGAAGAAAGGGAGATGGCACTTTGTTTCTTACAAGACCAAGTAATAGGTCCTGAACCAAGAGTGAATACATATCCTGCAGTGGACTTCCGATCATCAGGGTCACCAGCCCAATCAGAATCATTGAAACCAATCAACAAGGGAGATGCTCCTGCACTATAATAAATCCCGAACTTAATTGTACCTCGAATATATTGAAGTATTCTTTTAGCTGCTTTCCAGTGACTTTCATGAGGTTGGTGCATAAACCGAGCGACAAGACCAACAACAAAGGAAAGGTTAGGACGGGTATGGGTTAGATACAAAATTTTACCAACAAGTTGATGGTATAAGGTAGCATCAACTTCAAGGGTAGTACAGTTGACTTAAATCTTGGCTCCAGACTGAAAGGGAGAAGGGGCAGGCTTACAGTCTTCCATGTGAAAGTGGTGTAGAAGATCACAGGCATACTTGGACCAAGAGAGGGTAATGCCTTCCTTGGATTGCAAGACTTGAAGACCAAGGAAATAATGCAAGTGTCCTAAGTCTGTCATTTCAAAATTCTTTTTGAGGCTAGACTTCACATGGTTTATATGGTTTGGATCACTACCAGCAAGGATAAGATCATCAACATAAAGAACAAGGATGGTGAAGGAATTACCCACCTTCTTGGTGTAGATAGTGTTGTCAGAATGACACCTAGAAAAGCCATTATCTAAGAGAAATCTATCCATTTTGGCATACCAAGCCCGAGGAGCTTGTTTGAGACCATAGAGAAACTTCCTAAGGCGACAAAAAATGTTGGAGTATTTTTGGATAAAGCCAGGGGGTTGTTCCATGTAGATTTCTTCATGCAAATCTCCATGTAAAAAGGCGGATTTAACATCCATCTGATGGAATTCCCATTTAAAGGAGGCAGCAAGGGAAAAAACAAGGCGGATAGAATTCATTTTGGCAACAGGGGAGAAGGTTTCAGTATAGTCAATGCCTTCAACTTGTGAAAAACCTTTAGCAACAAGACGAGCTTTATGTCTATCCACTTTTCCATCTAGTCCAAACTTTGTTTTGTAAACCCATCTGCATCTGAAAATTTTTCTTCCTTTTGGAAGAGGAACAAGATCCCAAGTATTTTTTTCCAATAAGGAATGATACTCTTCATTCATATCTTCATCCCAATCTGGATGATCGGAGGCTTCTTCAAAGGTTTATGGATCAAGTTTTTCTGGAACTTGAGCCAATAAGGAAGAGGCTCTTTCGAACTGAGAACATGTACGTCATCGATCGGCAGGGTCACCTGCAAAAAACCTGTTGCATCCCGAGTAGAGCGGACCCATCTTGGAAGCGGTGGAGTATAAGGAACAATTTCACGAGCTGGAGGAGGATTGTCATCCTTATTGTCATCATCTTAACTAGAAGGAATGTTATTAAAAATAGAAGAGAGAGAGAGAGAGGTGGCACATATGCCAAATCAGGCTCACAGGCCAAAGGTGGCACACCCGCCGAACTAGGCTCATAGGCCGATATATTTTCATCAAACTTTACATCTCTTCTAATGATTATATTTTTGGATTTGGGTTGAAGAAGTCTATATCCTTTGACATCTTCAGAATATCCAATAAAAATACATTTTTCACTCTTAGGTTCTAAGGCTTTATGTTTCGCATCTGGAATATGGGCCCAAGCATCACTTCCAAAAACACGAAAGTGACTTACATATGGTTTGATTGAGCTCCAAGCTTCTTCTGGAGTTATATTCTTTAAAACTTTAGTAGGAGTGCAATTTACTATGTAATTTTCACAATTAATGGCTTCTGCCCAAAAATTGAGACCAAGTCCTTTAGATTGAAGCATACAATTAGCCATTTCTTTTAAGGTACGATTCTTCCTTTAAAAGAAACTATTTTGTTGTGGAGTATATGGAACAGTATGTTGCAATTGAATTCCATGCTTAGTGCGAGAAGTTGATAAATTTGTTGTTAACATATTCTTCGCCATTGTCTAATCTTAACTTAAGAATTTGATGTCCAGATTGTTTCTCAACAAAGGCCTTAAAGGCCAAGAACATGTTAAAAACTTCACTCTTGAGTTTTAAGAAATATACCCAAGTGCGTCTGGAAAAATCATCAATGAAAGTTAAGAAGTACTTGCAACCAGAGAAAGAAACAACAGGAAGTGGACCACATAAATCACTATGCACAAGCTGCAATGGGGTTGAAGCGTGCCAAGAGGCACGTTTGTCAAAACTATGCCGATGATGTTTTCCGAGTACACATCCGGAGCAAACACCATCTCGGCAAGATACCATAGGAAGGCCCATCACCATATTTTCCTTACATAGAGTTTGAAGAGAGCGATAGTTTAAGTGACCAAATCGCTCATGCCAAAGTTTGCTCACATCATCATTATGAGCAACAAAAATAGAGGGAAGACATGATGACCCAAAGTTGTCAAACTTATACAACCTTGTGGAATCATCAGCAATGCCAGTAGCTAAAATATGCTTAGGATCTTTGAGGTCCTTGATTACAACATCATGAGGTGAGAATTCTACTATTTTCCCTTCACCTGAATGAGTTATCTGATAAACAGATAGAAGGTTGCATGACAAGGTAGGAACACATAGTACATCATTAAACTGACCATTATCTAGATGAATGGTTCCGGATCCTACAACACTAAGAGATCTATCATCACCAACATAAATATGTTTGGTGTTACAATCATTTAAAGAAGAAAACATGGATTTATTTTTAGCCATGTGGTAAGAAGCTCCAAAATCAATGAGCCACTCATGAGAAGGAGAAGAAGAAGATACATTTAATGCATAACCAGATCTTGATGCTTGACAACCATAAGCAGAAAGTGCCATGCCTGAAGATGAAGGTGAAGAGTGCTCCAAATTGATGTTGTGTTTCTTCATTGCTGCTTCTAAGGCTTCCATCTTCTTAAAACATTTGGACTCTAAATGGCCATCACGATTGCAAAAGTTGCAATGTTTATCTGTCTTCTTTCCTTTGTTTTTATATGCCTTATCATTTTGTTGAGTTTCTTTTTCAGTTTGTGGCTGAAATTGCTTAGGACCCTTGTTTGGTTTCGAACCATACTTTTTAGGATACTGCTTCTTAGGATTCTTTTGATATGATTGATGTTGGGCTGCTAAGGCTTTCTTAGAAGCGTTTCCAGCAGTGATAAGACCAAGGTGTAAAAGTTTTTCTTGTTCTCTTATCAAAGAATCACAAAAGGCATCAAAAGAGGGATTCTTGTAGGTGGTTCCTGAAGAAATGATGGCTTCTCTAGTGGAATGGAAGGCAAAAAAAATAAGTATGCAGGGCCAAGCTTAGTAAGAATGCAATAGATGAGGCTACCATCTTCCTTTTTGACCTTACAACCTTCTAAAAGAACTCTGAGGGTCTTGAATTTGGACAAAAAATCTTCAATAGAGGAGAAATTATTGGGGTCCAAAGTAAGCAACTAATTTTCAAGCTGATGGGCTCTGATTTTATTTTGAATGCCAAAGACAGTATTTAGATTGTCCAGGGCTTCATGAGGGGTGTCAATGTCAAGGATATGAAATCGAAGATCTTGAGAAATGGATATTCCTATCAACCCTCGTGCTTGATCTTGTTTATTTTCCCATTTAGCAACTTTATCATCATCAGAAGGTTTAGTTTCTAGCCCTATGGCTATTCTATAAATCTCTTTACTTCTAAGTATATCTACCATGTGAAGTAGCCATTGGAAATAATTGGTGTTGTTAAGAATAACCGGGCATGCACTTTTTCTTTTTTTTCTTTTTTTTTTCTTTTTTTTTGGTAATGAAGCTGATAAAAGCTAAAACTAACTGCTCCAATGGAAATATATCAAAAAATTAGGCTGTTTCAAAAAAAACGGCTCGAAAAACGGCTTCCGGATGAAAACGTTATGCCTTCTGAAAAAAACGGAGTTGTAGATGTCGAATAGTTACGGGAACGGGATGAAATGCGGCTCTATAAAAAAAAATTCTGCCTCTTTGAACAAAAACGTTTTACAAAAGAAGCTTGAGAAGGAGACTTGAACCCAAGACCTCTATTCTCATAAACTAACCCCTCACCAAGTGAGTATGTATTGGATGTTTATTTTAGAAAGACATGGACATATTAGCTATTATTATTATTATTATTATTATTATTATTATTATTATTATTATTATTATTATTATTATTATTATTATTATTATTATTATTATTATTATTATTGAAGGTGTGCGTGCCTTTTCCTACACAAAAAACGAGCAAAAAAATGAAATGCAAAGCCTTACGGCAGAATGTTATATTCTCGGTTAGTCTTACCGGAAACTATCACTTTTTTCACTATTTCTGATTTCCCAAGATCGCACAAAGACGCGGGGAAAGAGCATACGTAGCAAAAAAAATCCATTTTTCTTGTTTCTGATTTGCCGAGATCGTACGGGGCGCACAGCAAATAGCATACACAGAGAAGAGGGTATAGATCTGGTAAATAAATAAAACCTTAATACAGGAAAAAAAACCGAAATAAGCAGAACTATTAACAAATATAACTGCAAAATAGATGCTTTATACCTCCATATCTAAACTGACATAACTTGGGCAGCCAGAAACCTTTTCGCATGAAATGAAAGGTGTTCCTCACTGTAACAGACACTCTGGACACAACCGAGCAGTTCTCCAAGCCAAAAAATGTTCAGAAATAGTAGATATACAAAATGGCATTCGCATGTAGTTAAATCGGCTTTGGATTTTGATCAACAATGGATGCGGCCCTGAAAATAGCTCTTATACCATGTAGGAATTTACAGGGTAAGTTCCGTAGATCAAGAACCAAAGTTCACTGCTCTCAAGCAGATCACAAATTAGTACACCAGTATAATCACGTGGTTAAAACCCTTAAAGAGGGAAACAGTCCACGCCCTGAGCCAACGCGGCCACTTCAGGGAATTTATTAATATAAAAGAAAAGTTACATATGTTTCTCTCATAAACATTTACCGGACAAATGACCCTCCATGCTCTTTAAATAGATATCATGGACCAATCGGGTTTTAAGCCACGGATCAAGTGTCGTTAATACCGAGGTGAGAGATAACCATCGGATCACTACAAATCGTGACTGTCGGATTATAATTTACAAATGTACATGGTAAAGAAACACACTTTACCTAACTCTACACTAGACTAAGTTATTCTTAACTATTTCCTATGTGTCGGAATATCCTAACATGATGGACGGTGGATGATATCCATAAAGTGCCATAAATGGGGTCATTTTTGCTATAGTATGGAAGGAAGTGTTATACCACCATTCAGCGAGAGGTAACCACTTGACCCATTGTGTTTGCTTATCAGATACAAAACAACGAAAATATGCTTCCAAACATGTATTCACTATCTCAATTTGACCATCTGATTGAGGATGATAAGATGAGTTATGAGCTAGTTGAGTACCCAAACAAGAAAATAATTCCGTCCAAAAATTTCCAGTAAAAATGGGATCTCCGTCACTTAGAATAATCTTTGGGTTTCCATGTAGCTTTTGAATTGTTTCCATAAATGCAGTAGCAACGGTACTTGCTTTAAATGGATGAGATAATGCACAAAAGTGTGCATACTTGGTAAGTCTATAAACTACCACCATGATAACACTCTTTCCTTTGGACTTAGGTAAACCTATGATAAAATCCATTTAAATCTCCTCCCAACGTTGACTTGGAATGGATAAAGGTTGTAGAAGACTCGAGGTCTTAATTGTCTCGACTTTATTTTGCTGGAAAACCAAACATTCCCCCACAAACTTTTGAATATCAGATTTAAGGCCATCCCAAAAAAAATATTTCTTCACCCTGTGGTAAGTTTTTAAAAATCCTGAGTGTCCTAAAGGAGAAGTGTGCAATTCCAAAATAATCTTTTGTTTTAGTTGGGAATTCTTGCAAATATATAAGCGATCTTTGTACCATAAGGAATCATTTTTCCAACTAAATGTATCATATTTACAAAGATCTTGCTGTAAATTTTGAAAAAGTGTCCACAATTCTTTGTGCTTCTTCCATTCATCCCTTGCTTCGGTTATCCAATATGGTTGGATAATAGAAATGGCACAAAGCAATGCTTCCACCTCTTCATCATTTCTTGAGAGTGCATCTGCAACAAAATTTAGTTTCCCTTTCTTGTAGATGATTCCAAAGTCATAACCCAACATCTTTGTGACCCATTTATGCTACTCTTCTGAAGATAGTCTTTGTTCCAAAAAATGTTTAAGACTATCATGATCAGTTTTTTCCTTGAAGTGTCTTCCCATTAGGTAAGGTCGCCATTTCTTTAGTGCATGTAGTATTGCCAACATTTCCTTCTCATAAATAGCTTTCTGTAAATACTTTCCTTTGATTGGATGACTTTCAAAAGCAATGGGTCTTCCCTCTTGCATTAAAACAACACCAATTCCATTTCCTAAGGCATCACATTCTACAATAAAGGTTTTTGTGAAGTCTAACGTCGCTAAGACTGGTGCTAGGCACATTGCCTCTTTAAGATGTTCAAAGGCCTTAGTTGCTTCAGGAGTCCATGAAAATGCATCTTTCTTCAATAATGTTGTTAGAGGTGCCGCTATTCTCCCATAATTCTTAACAGACTTGCGATAATACCCTGTTAACTCGATAAATCCTCGCAACTGCTTTATGGTTGTGGGGACTTTCCATTCCTTAATGGCTTTAATTTTGTTAGGGTCTACCTTAACACCCTCGTGAGATATAATGTGACCCAGATATTCCACCTCTTGTACTCCAAAGAAACATTTGAATGTTTTTGCATATAATTGTTTCTCCTCCAATAGTTTGAGCACCCTGTCAACATGTTGAGCATGGTCTTTCCAAGACCTGTTGTAGATTAGTATGTCATCAAAAAATACTAGCACAAATTTTCTAAGGAAGGGTTTGAAAATGGAATTCATCAACCCTTGAAATGTAGAAGGTGCATTGGTAAGGCCAAAAGGCATGACCAAAAAGCATAATGACCCTCATGAGTTCGAAATGTTGTTTTCAGAATATCTTCAGTCCTCATTCTAATTTGATGATATCTTGAACGAAGATCCAACTTGGTAAAATAATTTGCTCCATGTAATTCATCCAATAATTCATCAATCATAAGAATGGATAATTTATCTTTAATAGTGAGCTTATTCAGCTCCCTATAATCTGGACACATGCGCTATGATCCATCCTTCTTGTGCACCAATATTACGGGAGTAGAGAAAGAACTTTGAAAATGTTGAATTATACCAGCCTCTAACTTTTCCGCAATCATATGTTCAATTTCGCTCTTTTGGACATAAGGATATTTTCAAGGCCTGATGTTTGGAGGAACACTTCCTGGAATCAAATGAATAGCATGATCATGATCACGAATAGGTGGGAGTCCTTTGGGAGTCTCAAACACCTTGGAATGATTATCCAATATTTTTTAGATATCTAGAGAAATAGATGATTTTGATGTTGGAACTTTTAGTGAGCATAATTGTGCAATTACACCTCGTTGTTCTTTCTTCAGAAGCTTTTTCATGACATTAGAGCTTATTATCTTTCCTGCCTTCCATGCGATAATTCAATTTCCTTTCCTTCCGAAAAAAAATTCAAGAAAAGTTCTTGAAAATTAAAATCTACTGTCCCCAAAGATTGTAACCATTGTACTCCTAGTACAACATCAGCACCTCCCGTTGGAATGGAAAGCATTGGACTATTCAATACATATTCCCCCATGGTTAGCTTGATATTATGACATTTTCCAGAGCAATTTATAGTTCCTCCATTTGCAACCATCACTTGACATTCTGGTGTTGGGTACAGGAAACAATTTAATTCCTTGGCTACCTTACAATGAATAAAATTATGGGTACTACTCGAATCAATAAACACTATTACCTTTCTCTTCTTGATATGTCCTTCTATCTTGAGAGTTTGAGGAGTGGTAATTCCTTCCAATACATTACACGATATAGTGGGACTCATTTCTTCTTCTTCTAGGATTGGTTCCTGGTGTATATCCTCTTCTTTTAAAGTTTCTTGTTCATTTTCTTCCTCCTCTTCACAATCTATGTAAAATAATTTCTTCTCAGCACACTTATGACCTTTAGTATATTTTCTATCACAATTGTAGCAAAGCCCTTTTGCTCTTTTTTCTTCCAATTGTTGTGGTTTCAACCTTTTAGGTTGTGGAAGTCTAGGAGTAGCAACACTTCCATCTTTATAGATGTGAGTGGTAGGCTTTCTTGTCGCCATAATTTTACATTCAATTTTTCTTGCCAACCTAAAAGCCATCTCCAATGAATCATGTTCCCAAACGCGAACTTCATGTTGGATGTTATCCTTTAAATTTCCTATGAAGACATCAATCTTGTGTTCCTCTGGAATATCAGTTACCCTTATATTCAATTTTTGGAAGTCCTCAATGTGCTCCACCACTGAACCCTTTTGTTTGAGATTTATCAATTGGCTAAAGAAGGTGTTGCTCTTCGTATCCTCATAATGTGCTATCATTTCCTCCGTAAAAATTGACCAAGTGACAATTTTTTTATAGGTTCAAAGCCATCGATACGATACAAATATAATTTGTTCTAAATTTAAAGTTGCAATGTGTACCTGTTGAAGCCCCGAAAATAGGGTCTACAACAAGGGGGATACCCACCCGGTCCGGACCTTGGTTAGCAGCTCCTTTTCCGTTTGGTGTAGTGGGTCCGACTGGGGATAATGGGACCAGTTTCCCAATATGTGTGTGTGTGTGTTGAGAATTGATATTTTCTTTCTAAGAAATTTCCTAAGTGAAATGCTTTTATTCTAATTCTAACCTAATAACATGTAAATTTTAATCTAATTAAACAGAAATATCTAATTCTAAACTAACCCGGGATGTAATCTTTCTATTTATGCGATCTAAAATGATTTCAAATAACAATTGATAATAAAGATCATTCAACTGTTATAAGAAAAGAATTCAATAAAGATAAACCACTTCATATAAAAGTTAGATGAAAGATGAAACAAGCTTGTGAAAACATATCGCATAATAAGCTATTCATACATTAAGCATAAATAAATAGTTTTCCCCGCACAAAAGTGCCAATGATAACTCAAGAATTCAAGATCAATATATAATCCAATCGAAAATAAATACTACTTAACACAAAGGCAAAATAGTTAAGAGATAAAAGTACTCATTTATAACTAGTTTTACTCATGAGCTTTCAAGCACAATGACTGACTTCTTAATCCAACATCCACTAAGAGTACAAAAGTGCAACATCAGTAGCAGATATTAAACGCAGATATCAATAAATCATGTTCCATTCATTCATCAAAACCTCCTCTGAGGGTGCAAAAGTGCATGTTCTGAGAACAAGTTTTTGACAAATTTTAGGACCCTTATCTAAATGCATGAGAAGGGTTTAAATACTACTAACTAAATCTAAAAATAACTTATTACAAAAATGTAGGATACATTTAAATGAACGTCCTTTTTCTAGGCAAAAATAAATTAAAACTAATACTAAATCTAAAATTTAAAACTATCAACTAACTACTTATGAATCTGATCTTTGAATTCGCAAGCATTCAGCGTTGATTTGAGAAGAGGAGGCTGGCCGACTTCAGATTTTAACTGTCCTGAGAAAATGGAATCAGCAAGTGATGGCGCCATCTTCTCGGCAGAATTGATGATGCAATTGAGAGCGCTACATTGGTTGTGTGGTTTTATCAGACATGCCCAGTAAGAATCCCAATTTAACTTTGTCAATCCTTTAATCGATTCTTCTTTTTCTTCAGCTTTCTGTTTCCATTTTGTCTGCAATTACTGTGCTTGTGGCAGGTATCCCGGAATAGTTTCTGAAATCAAATTAGCCTTGTGCAAATTTTCATTTACACAATCAGTGATATTGCTTGCTGCGGTAGATGCTTCTTCCGCTGCTTGTTCTACAATTTTGATCTGTGCATCCCAATTATTGAAGAGCATTTCTTTATGACTGTCATTGATGATTGGTGCTCATGCCCTTTTTCCCTCCTCTGTCTTTGCCAAGTTAAATAGTCAGTAATTCTTTCATTAGTTAAATCATAATCATGTCGTAATTCTACGACATGATTAGTGATTTTATCACTTTTTGATAAAAAGAGTTCCACTGTGAAATTTTTTGGCATAATATATCTTGTTGCTGCAGTAGTTGATTATTTAAGGAAATAGACTCTGTAATAAATTCTGTGAGCTTGGGATCATATTTGTGTATCTCTTGCATAGCCTGTAGTTGTTTCTCTTTTTCAGCTAAACTTTTCTGATATCCAACTTGCATTTTTTGAAACTTCTGTTGTAATTTTTCAAGTTGTTTTTGCGCTTCACTGTTAGCATTGGCTTTTTGCAGTTGTTGTTGCAGAACCTGTATTTGATCTTCTTTTTCATTCAGTAATTGTCGTACTTCGGATGCTTTATCGATGGCTGTAGAGGCATATGCTCCTATAATATGAGATAATTTAGCAAGATTTTCAGTTGGATTAGTAGTAGGATCTTGCCATAAAACATCCAATTGTTCTGCATCATGAGAGATTACACTTTCTAATTTCCTTTTCTTTCTTTGTTTTCTTACTACTGCTTTATGTTGTGGACTATAGAATATATCCAGAGGAGGAATTTCCTCTATTTTAAGTAGAAGCTCAGAGGAGGGGGAAATGAGAATATGTTATGTTTCTGCAACATTGCTAGTTTCTCCTGTGACTATATTTTTTATTGTCTGTACATTAGTTACAGGAGTCTATGTGTTCTGTCCTTCAACATTAATCAAATCATTAAATGTTTCTCATTCTTTTTCTAACTCAATTCTGACGGATGGTTGCTGTTCATTGAGAGGGGGGATATTTTTATATGGAGAGATTGAAATCTGTTGCTGTAAAAGTTTTTTTGATTGGGAAGTATCATTTACTGACCCTTCGCTTTTATCATGGTCATTATCAGTTTCTTTCCCAGAATTTGACTTGGACTTGTCTGTATCTGAACTGCCACTGAGACTAACACTAGGAGTTGGTTCCCTTAAGGGTTCCAAGCGCAAATTATCCAAAGGAATAGTGGTCAACCTCCTTTCTCTGTATATCTTAAATTCTTGGAACTCTTCTGGAGAAAAACGTGTTTGAGCTGAATATAAAATCTCTTTAAATGTGCATTTTTCTTGGAACATATCATCAAAAAGATCCTCTTCTCTAGAAAATAATCTTACCTTGACTGCAGTGGTGAAATTCTTAACAACATCATACGGGTCGAATAGCCTTCTCGAAAACTTGAACAATTGTAAACATGTAATATTGTTTACTTCTTTAAATACATGAACAACATCAAATAATGAAAATGCTTCGTAGACCACAGGAAATTGTGGCCAGATGGCCTTCTTTTTATCCTTTAATTCTTTTGTCAAACCTCCCTCTCCGCAGGTTTGATACGCAATTTCCCGAGCCATAAGTTTGTCTGGAACATATAAAGGTAAAACGTGAGGAGAAGCAAAACTTCCAAAAACCCTAACATAAGTAAACAATTCTTCACCAAACCATCTTGCGACAAGGAGAATGTCTACTTCTGCTTCAGGGGAAAACCTTGGAGCATCCTTATTATAAAATGTTCTGTACAGGGGCAACATGACGCCATGGCAAATCTTGTAAAAATGAGGAATGAACTTTGAATCCCACAATTCTTTATGATAAACATGAATGGGTAGGGGATCTTGAATTGTCCATTGCCAACCCATTAAAGGAAACTTAGAAACATAGCAGATTGAATCCATCACATAGGCAGATAAGTAAAAACGAGGATAAATCCTCTGAGAGACAGTTCTCTTAGATCGATAATTCGAAATAGTCGTGGCCAAGTTATCAAACAATATCTTAGCCCAATCCATAATAGTAGCATTAACAGCAGCATTCAACAATGGTAGCCATTCAGGCGAAAACTTATTAATGTTAGGCTTTCCAAAAAACCTACAGAACATCACAGCAGCAAAACAATACGGAGAAGTGAGAGAACCAGTACTGTACATACCGTGCTTATCTTTCTTCAGTAGTTCGTCTCTTCTGGACCATTCATGGGTGCATTCTGCTAGGTTTGCATTTTCCTTGGCAAACTTTTCAATACACTGTTTGTTGTAGGTTGCCTATGGCTCCGGAAAATGATACATAAGCCTCAAATCTTCTGGAGTAAATGAGCCAATGAGCTCTTGCCCCTGAGTCTTGAACTGTCTGTCCGTAATATCAGTGCTATCCAGTACCCATTTCACCATGTCTGTATATGGAAGAATTTTAGGTCTTGCTGCTATCCGGTGCAAAAATGAACAAGCTAACTCTGTAAGAGATGCTTCGGAAGAACCAACTGATCCTGCAGTAGCCGAAACCTCCATTACTCTGGGGTTTTCTTCTTCAAGCAGATTATGCATACCATCCCAAGTAGTGATACCAGCGTCTTTGTTGCAGGCGGTGTCTGTGTACAAGGACGTCATCTCTTTACTTTCAGAACTCAGAGCTTTGTCCTTCTTTCCCATAATACTCTGAATATCGCTTTGTATAGTCGTCTGTTCTTCGCGCCTGCGGTTTACGAATTAATTGAGAGTAATGATATGAAAAAGATGACGGCAAGTTTTAAATGCTGAAGAGCTATGAAATATATCACATTACGTGAAATCACTTCTTTAATCAGAACGAAACCATTTTTCATTAATGAGTGACAATCAATTTATTGATTTAAACTTTAAAGCGCATAACGGGTCTCGTTTTATGAAAATATTTCTTCGTATAATGAGCCCTAAGGATCTGCGATAATGCGATCTGCAATTTGCTTCGCAATATCGCAATATTATAATAGCGCAATATTGTAACATCGCGAAATCGCAATGTCGCAATATCGCAAAATATAACATATGACAAACATACGTTAATGTATTTTCTGCGAAATGCGATTTGCGATAAATGTTATCGCACATTGGTGATTTAAAGTTTTTCAATATATGATATTTGAAATTTTGCAATGCGATGAATGTTCTTTTTAGCGCGTAGTTTTTATATTGCAATTTTTTTTAAATTTCGCTTGTAAAGAGCCATTCATTACCCTTTTGCGATGCGATATTCCTCAAAGAATGATTTTATTTTATGCTATCATAAACTTAAGTTTATTTAAAGATTTTCCAAGGAATTTTCTTAAGTTAATGATAGTAAGTTTTATTTAAAAAAGAAAACAAACACTAATTAATTTTTTGGATTTTTAAACTAAGGGTCCCCACTCATTTAGTATTAGTAATAATACTAAATAAGAAGGGGGGTTGTTGCTAGCCACAACAATTGGCAATTCACTTGGAAGAACTAGTTATCTCTGCTTTTCTTTTGAATTTTCTAAACTTTTCAAAACAGAAAATTTTAAGAAAATCAAACTTTATTATAAAAAGACAAGGTACATTATGCTTTTATCTATCAATGATATTTCATTTTTTCTATATTCAATTCTGATTATTTACTTCCTCGAGCTAGTCCTTGTATCTATATCAGTCATTACTTAGTTTATAAGGATAAAAACAAAGGCTTCTCTGTAAATCAGCTTTAAATATGCTCATTTGTCATAGGTAGAGCCACTGCTGGCAGCAAGCGTTTATAGCTTCGACAGGGTTACCTATTACCCAGCAATGATCCTGTGTCCTACTTAGAGAAATATACAATTTTCAAAGAGAAATCCATATTCACACTTATTGCTTTTATTTTTCTTTTTTATCCTTAAAGAACAATGTCTTGGTTTGGTAGCCAATTTATGACAATGCCATTCACTTGATTTATAACTTTGCTGAACAAGCTGGCTCGTGATGAGACCCCTTTCCTTTTGATTGCAATAATCTTGAGTCATTACCCTGTTATGGTATGCAATATTGGCAAAGTCAGCAAGCTATAATATCTATGATCATGATAAGTCGGCTCGTGATGAGACCTCTTACTCTTTAATTTAAAAGTGTATCATTGGATTAATCCCTGAACATTATAATTTTCTAGGTGGGGAGGAAGTCATTGTTTCCTTAAGATAGCTCTGGACGACAATGGTAGAGTTTTTTGGGAAAGAACTTTTCTACAAAGAATCTTCATTTTGTTATAGATACTTTTCATTGAACTGATATAAAACATTTTCCTGCTAGAAGTCGTTTTTTATCAAAATTTACAAAGTTGAAACTAGTATCATTTCTAGGCTAAAGCTTTTAACTGTATCTTTGAATAATAATGATCAATTTTCTAAAAGAATTCTATTTATATAAGTGAAAAAACAAAAACAAAATCAAAAATGGAATTTGTATCTTTTTCGTGAATTCCAAATATAACCATTAACAATTGGTTTTATTATGAAAGTAAAGAAAACTAATATACAAAATAGAAGAATGATCTCCTATGGAAAATATTTTTCGAGGATCTGTCCATTAACAGGTAAAGACTCTCTTTTTCCTCTTAAATCTTGTAACATAAAAGTAGATGGACCTATGATTTCTACAATTTGGAAAGGACCAAGCCACATTCGTTGAAATTTTGTATGTTTCCTTTTTTCTTCATGAGCCTTGTCCCATTTTAAAACTAGATCTCCCATCTGAAAGTTCTTTCTGGTTATCATGTTTGAATCAAAAGAAGCTTTCACTAATGCTTGGTGATGAGCATGAGTTATTTTGGCCTTTTCTTGTTGTTCTTCTAGCTTAATTATTTCCATCTGCCTTAGTTGTAAGGAAGAAGTTGGTGCTTCATCAATATATTGAACCAAGACTAAAGAAGGAATTGCTAGATGAATTGGAAGAACCACTTCTCTCCCATAAACTAAATTAATGGGAGAAGTGCCAATGGAGGCTTTCTGCGTTATTCAATCTGCCCATAAAGCATATATTAAAGACTTATGCCGATTTTTATGATTTTGATCAATGGTTCGCTTAATAATTCTGATTAAGTTTTTATTTGTGGATTCAGCTAACCCATTTCCCTGTGGATAATAATTGGCAGAGTATTTGAGTTTGAAACCTCTCTTGAGTGCAAATTCAGTCATAGCATTACCAGAAAAATACGATGCATTATCAAACATTAAAGCAGAAGGTAAACCAAACCTGGTGATTATGAACTGATCTATAAACTCGATGATATGTTCAACATTAGCAGTCTTGAGAGGGACTGCTTCTACCCATTTCGTAAAATAATCAGTTGTTGTAATGATATACCTATGTTGTTTAGAAGAGTGAGGAACGATCTCACCTATTATGTCCAATCCCCATTGATCAAAAGGCTGCTCAATGTTGACTGGTTGTAATGGTAATGATGGTTTCTTTTGTCTTCCAGCTGCAGTTTGACAAATTTGACATTTCCTTGCATAGTTATGTGAATCTTTAAATAGTGTGGGCCAGTAATATCCTGCACGAATGATCTTATGTGCAGTAGCATCTCCAGCATAATGTCCTCCTGCTGGCCCATCATGAAGTTCCAGCAAGACTTTTTCAGCTTCAGATTTCTCTAGACATCTAAGAAGAACATAATCATAATTCATTCTAAAAAGAACATCATTCACAAGCTGATATTGTTTAGCCTTCAACCTTAGAGCTCTTTTCTTGGTGTAATCGAGATTTGGGGGAGCATATCCATTCTTCAGATAAAATATGATATCAGCATATAATGATTCAACATCGTTTAGGCTTACCTCATACGTTTGTATCTCCTCAAATGGTTTTTCATAAATAAGCGATGCTCCAGCTAGTATTTTGCAAAATCCTTGACCTCTTACAATATTTGCTGGTTTGATTTCTACATCATATTCTTGTAAGGCAATAACCCAATTGGCTCTTTTTTCACCCACATCTTTTTGAACTAAAAGATTTCTTACCGCTGGAAACGGTACTATGATTTTTGTATGGGTTTTAAGTAGAAAGGGTCTGAAATATTTAATTGCTTTGAAAACAGCATAAGCTTGTTTCTCCACATCTGAATAATTCAATTCAGCTCCCTGTAAATTTGAACTGAAAAAGGAAATTGGAGCTTCTGCTTTGTCTTGATTTGCTTGAGTGAGTATCGCAGCATAAGATTTATCAGAGGCAAATGTATACAAAATAAAAGGATCGGAAAAATTTGGAGTTGCTAAAGATGGAGCATTAACAATTGCTTGTTTGATCAGATTGAATGCCTCATATTCATTTTGGCCCCATTTGAAGTTTGAATTCTTTTTAATCATTGCTTGTAAAGGAGATACAATTCTTGAAAAATCTGGCACAAATCTCTTTACAAAATTAATCTGGCCAAGGAAAGATTGCATAGCTTTCTTGTTGTGAGGTAAGGGTATTTCAGAAATCTCCTTGATTCTATTAGGATCAATATGAATTCCAGATTTTGACACTATGAATCCAAGAAGTTTTCCTTCACTTAATGCAAAAAATGATTTTTTCGGATTAAGTGAAATTCCATACCTTTGACAACGTTGGAAGATCTGCTTCAAATATTTAAGATGATTGCTTCGTTTTTTGGAATATACAGTTATATCATCCAAATAAATTACCACTGATTTATTAACTAATCCCTTGAAAGCAATGTCCATATCTCTCTGAAATGTGGCACCAGCATTGATCAGACCAAAAGGCATCTTTTGATATGCATAAGTGCCCCATTTGGTTCTAAATGTAGTTTTCAATTGATCATCAGGATGAACCAATACTTGGTTATAGCCAGAGAAACCATCTAAGAAAGACATTAATTCTGATCTTGCAACTGCCTGTAATATTTTCTCCATAGGAGGCAAAGGAAAATTATCTTTTTGGCAGGCTTTATTAAGATTTCGAAAGTCAATACAAATTCTAATGTCTCTGTTCTTCTTTCTAACAAGAACCATATTGGAAACCCATTTAGAATGTCGGATGGGAAAAATAATCTTGGCTTTCAATAATTTATTGAGTTCAGATTTGATCTGATTTTCTAGATTGGGATGGATCTTTCTCAACTTTTGTTGGACAGGTTTTTCATCATTTATCATTGGGATAGTATGTTGGATGATAGAAGTGTCATAAGTTTTGAGTTCATCGTAGTTCTAAGCAAAGACACTTTTATATTGTTTCAAAAGACGAACATACGCTAATTTTTCTTCAGGAGCTAGACCGAGGCCTAGGTTGATATTCTGTGGTTTGGTATCAGTTCCTAGATTTACTAATTCATAATTCAAATTTGAACTTTGTAGTTTTGAATTGGTAGATCTTTTGAATCGATCTTTCAAATCATAAAGGTTTTCTAACTTGACTACTGAATTTGGCATAGAATTATTAGTGCTATCTTGTTGCAATTGTCTTGCATGTTCGTCTTCATCAATTATCTGATTAGTGTAAGATCCTTCAGATGTGAGGAAGCTTACAATATCAGGATCATCGTTGAAAATCCTCCAATTGGTAATGTTATCAGGAATTTAAGGTCTAAAGATTAATTCGATTGAAAATCGACCAGGGCTATAGTCTTCTATAAGAATGAGCCTGGAAGCTACATTAGCTAAAAGGTCTGCACTTGCATTTTGGATTCTAGGAATCGATGAAATATTAAATGCTATAAAGTGTTCAGTCAGATCTTGAACTAAATATTGATAATGCTTTAAATGACCTGATAAACAATGTATAGTATTGCGTACCTGTTTGATTACAATTTCAGAATCTCTGAAAACTTGTAAATATTTGATGTCTAATCCGATTGCTTTGTATAATCTTTGGACTAAAGCCTCGTATTCTGCGGTATTGTTGGTGCAATCGAACTTGAGTCTGCAAGTTAGGATAATTTTGTTTCCCTCTGGACTAACCAACACGCATCCAGCTCCTGCTCCTTCATTAGACTTAGAACCATCAAAAAATAAATTCCAAAATAAATATTTATTTACAGGAGTATCTACAAAATTAAAGCATTTAAAACTATCTGTTTGAGAAAAATTTTATGTTTGAGATAAAACATAATGTTCTAAGTAAGGTAAAGTATGAGCATTGAAATTTCCTAAGAAAGAATCAACTGAATAGTTGCCAATGATATTATTTTTGTATGCAACCGGTTCATTTTCTCCTTCCATTTCTGTTACTATGTATTTCTGATGTTTTTCACGCTCAACCTTTATATGATTTGGTTTACCATTGTAAGGAAGCCACATGTGCGACCAATCAGTTGCGAAGTATCCATGAAGTTTTTCTGACCAATCTCTGCTAAGAATTAAGCCATAAAATTCTGGAATATCTGCAACTAAAATGTCGATAACTTGACATACCTTTGGATTAGATGACAGCCTTATGGTAACCTGATTTAATTCGCCAATCACTTCAACTTGCGATCGATCTAGCTGGACTATGCGCACAACAGATTTTTGTGGTTGAATGTTCAACTTTGCACATATTGATTTTGGTAGAATATTAGATGAAGCTCCAGAATCCACTAAACAATTATGCAAATTTTTATTGAAAACTTCATAAGTAAGAAGAAATGGAGGAGTATGAGATCTCGACCTTCCTCCAATTAAAGCGATATTTTTCAGATCAACTTTACTAATCACATTAGTTAGAGGTCTTCCCATTTCGTTGGAAGCTTGAGAAATTACAGGATCGGGCAAAGGTTTTTCTGGTACAGCATGTAATTCTTTCAAAAGTGCTTTTTGCTGGTGTTTTGACTTGCTCAATTCATAAAAAGTGATGTTAGCCCTAGTCTTCTTCATATCTTCTATGATATTATACTCCATTTCATCCGGGACAATCAGTATTTTTGATGGAGTTAATGAATCTGTTTGGACTGGGCTGGTTTGAATAGCTTTAGATGTCGTTTTCTTGGGTGCAACTTTCTCCTTAGTCATTGAGCTTGCGCTCTTTGGCCTAGGAGTAGGTTGAGGAGGATCAATTTGATTTCTACTTCGAGTGTTAACTGGGGATGCTTCTTGATCTTCCTCATCTAGGAGGATGAAATCCCACATACCTTGTACTTCTACAACTTCTTCTTCATCAGTGGTTTCTTCAGTAGCAGTTTCCTCTTCTTCTTCTGATTCAGCATTAGTAATAGCATTTGGTGGCTTTGGATCAGTTGAAGGATTTCTTCTAAAATGCTTGAAAGACTTTTTAGAAGATGTTTCTGCCACTTGTTTCTTAATTTCAACCATTTCGTTAGACATGGTTTTCAAAACTTTCTGCAATCCTTCTAAATCAAATGGATCTTTCGATTGTTTTTTTCTTGGGATCTTCCTTAAAAGTAACCTTCTTGGATTTTCGTTCTTCTATCGCATTTTTCTTTTCTAAAGCAATGATACGTTTCTCTACCGCTATTGCTTCCTTCATATTTTCTGCTAAAGTTGTTTTGTTAGCCCTATCAGCGAAGATTGCTATGTTTGATGGTAAAGCATAAATGTACCACTCACTTCGCACTTCTTCACTAGGCTTGGAAGCAGTAGAAATTTTATTTAACAGTTTGTTAAAACGTGAATTAAAATCCTTGATAGGTTCTCTTGACTCAGCCCTAAGATTAGACAGATCATTGATCAATGTCGCTGTAGACCTGTCATCACCAAATTTAGTCAAAATTTGATCTTGGAAGATACCCCAACTAGTGATGGATCCAGATGGTAATGATAAATACCATGATCCAGCTGCTCCTTGTAGGGTATAGGGAAAAAGTCGAACAACAGCATCTTCATTAGTAACTCCATTGAGATTTATGGACAGCATAAAGTTGTTCATATGTTCTTCTGTTAGCATGTCTGCTTCAGGATTAAATTTAGGCAGCCATTTTTCAGGATGGGCTGGTAATTAACTCAAGGGCACAGGCATTAAGACTGCCCCTGGATTATTCCATGGCATTTGGGCCATCGATGAACTACTAACAGAGGAAATTGCAGAAGATGATCTTTGTGATTGGGAAGACGAGGATATTATGATTCCAGATGTTTGAGAATGAGATGTGGAAGTTTGAGTGGACTGATGGACAATGGTCTGAAGTGGAGGGGTGGATGGTTGACTTCGCGGTGAAGAGGTTGAGATGGATGATGATGATGAAAGAGTCTCACTATCAGACCCTTTAGGTGGTTTCCTTGCTCTTTTCCTTGTAGGTAGAGGTAACTCAGTAGGCTGAATGCCAAGATTTTCACTTTGCAATCTGGTGAGAGGATGAGCAGGATTATATTGTGAAGCCACGCTGCCTTGAGATTTATCAGATCTTTGAGGTGATATTGAAAATCGCTGAAGTTTATGAATCAAGGATTCAACTTCAGGAGGTTCAATAGCAGATTCTTCTGAAAAGTCAAGGTTTGTGGCAGTGTCTGTCGTTCTTTCGACTTTTGGCTCTGGATTTAAAATTTCTAAGTACGATGGAGAAGTCGGGGAAGATGGTGAGGGTGATTTAATCTCAGAATGGTATTTGGATTTTGACTTACTTTCCATTCATAGTTCGGGGCCCTCCTTCTAGCGCCAAATATGTTGAAGCCTCGAAAATCGGGTCTATAACAAGGGAGATACCCACCCGGTCCGGACCTTGGTTAGCAGCTCCTTTTCCGTTTGGTGTAGTGGGTCCAACTGGGGATAATGGGACCAGTTTCCCAATATGTGTGTGTGTGTGTTGAGAATTGATATTTCCTTTCTAAAAAAGTTCCTAAGTGAAATGCTTTTATTATAATTCTAACCTAATAACATGTAAATTTTAATCTAATTAAACGGAAATATCTAATTCTAAACTAACCCGGGATGTAATCTTTCTATTTATGCGATCTAAAATGATTTCAAATAACAATTGATAATAAAGATCATTCAATTGTTATAAGAAAAGAATTCAATAAAGATAAACCACTTCATATAAAAATTTAAATGAAACAGTTGTGAAAAACATATCGCATATTAAGCTATTCATACATTAAGCATAAATAAATAGTTATCACCATACAAAAGTCTCAAATGATAACTCAAGAATTCAAGCATCAATATATAAACAACTGAAAATAAATATCACTTTAACACAAAGGCAGAAATAGTTAAGAGATAAAAGTACCATTTATAACTAGTTCTACTCATGAGCTTCAAGCAATAATGACTTATCTCCTCTTAATCCAACATCAATAGCAGATATTAAACGCAGATATCAATAAATCTTATTCCATTCATTCATCAAAACCTCCTCTGAGAGTGCAAAAGTGCATGTTCTGAGGACAAGTTTTTGACAAATTTCAGGACCCTTCTCTAAATGCATGAGAAGGGTTTAAATACTACAAAATAAATCTAAAAATAACTTATTACAAAAATGTAGGATACTGTTTAAATGACCGTCTTTTTTCTAGGCAAAAATAAAGTAAAACTAATACTAAATCTAAAATTTAAAACTATCAACTAACTACTTATGAATCTAATCTTTGAATTCGCAAGCATTCAGCATTGATTTGAGAAGAGGAGGTTGGCTGACTTCAGATTTTAACTGTCCTGAGAAAACGGAATCGGCAAGTGCTGGCGCCATCTTCTTGGCAGAATTGATGATGCAATTGAGAGAGCTGCATTGGCTGTGTGGTTTTACCAGACATGCCCAGTAAGAATCCCAATTTAACTTTGTCAATCCTTTAATCGATTCTGCTTTTTCTTCAGCTTTCTGTTTCCATTCTGTCTGCAGTTGTTGTGCTTGTGGCAGGTATCCCAGAATAGTTTCTGAAATCAAATTAGCCTTGTGAAAATTTTCATTTACACAATTAGTGATATTGCTTGCTGTTGTAGCTGCTTCTTCCGCTCCTTGTTCTGCAATTTTGATCTGTGCATCCCAATTATTGAAGAGCATTTATTTATGACTATCATTGATGATTGGTGCTCATGCCCTTTTTCCCTCCTCTATCGTTTGCCAAGTTAAATAGTCAGTAACTCTTTCATTAGTTAAATCATAATCATGTCGTAATTCTATGACATGATTAGTGATTTTATCACTTTCTTGAGAAAAAGAATTCCACTGTGAAATTTTTTGGCATAATATATCTTGTTGCTGCAGTAGTTGATTATTTAAGGAAATAGACTCTGTAATAAATTCTGTGAGCTTGGGATCATCTTTGTGTATCTCTTGCATAGCCTGTAGTTGTTTCTCTTTTTCAGCTAAACTTTTCTGATATCAAACTTGCATTTGTTGAAACTCCTGTTGTAATTTTTCAAGTTGTTTTTGCGCTTCACTGTTAGCATTGGCTTGTTGCAGTTGTTGTTGCAGAACCTATATTTGATCTTCTTTTTCATTCTGTAATTGTCGTACTTCGGAGGCTTTATCGATAGCTGCAGAGGCATATGCTCTTGTAATCTGAGATAATTTAGCAAGATTTTCAGTTGCATTAGTAGTAGGATCTTGCCATAAAACATCCAATTGTTCTGCATCATGAGATATTACACTTTCTAATTTCTTTTTCTTTCTTTGTTTTCTTACTACTGCTTTATGTTGTTGACTATAGAATATATCCAGAGGAGGAGTTTTCTCTATTTTAAGTACAAGCTCAGAGGAGGGGGAAATGGAAATATGTTCTGTTTCTGCGACATTGCTAGTTTCTCCTGTGACTATATTTTTTATTGTCTGTACATTAGTTACAGGAGTCTATGTGTTCTGTCCTTCAACATTAATCAAATCATTAAATTTTTCCCATTCTTTTTCTAACTCAATTCTGACGGATGGTTGCTGTTCATTGAGAGGAGGAAGATTTTTCTGTGGAGAGATTGAAATCTGTTGCTGTAAAAGTTCTTTTAATTGGGAAGTATCCTTTACTGACCCTTTGCTTTTATCCTGGTCATTATCAGTTTCTTTCCCGGACTTTGACTTGGACTTGTCTGTATCTGAACTGCCACTGAGACTAACACTAGGAGTTGGTTCCCTTAAGGGTTCCAAGCGCAAATTATCCAAAGGAATAGTGGTCAACCTCCTTTCTCTGTATATCTTAAATTCTTGGAACTCTTCTGGAGAAAAACGCGTTTGAGCTGAATATAAAATCTCTTTAAATGTGCATTTTTCTTGGAACATATCATCAAAAATATCCTCTTCTCTAGAAAATACTCTTATCTTGACTGCAGTGGTGAAATTCTTAACAACATCATACGGGTCGAATAGCCTTCTCGAAAACTTGAACAATTGTAAACATGTAATATTGTTTACTTATTTAAATGCATGACCAACATCAAATAATGAAAATGCTCCGTAGACCACATAAAATTGTGGCCAGATGGCCTTCTTTTTATCCTTTAATTCTTTTGTCAAACCTCCCTCTCTGCAGGTTTGATACGCAATTTCCCGAGCCATAAGTTTGTCCGAAACATATAAAGGTAAAACGTGAGGAGAAGCAAAACTTACAAAAACCCTAACATAAGTAAACAATTCTTCACCAAACCATCTTGCGACAGGGAGAATGTCTACTTCTGCTTCAGGGGAAAACCTTGGAGCATCCTTATTATACAATGTTTTGTACAGGGGCAACATGACGCCATGGAAAATCTTGTAAAAATGAGGAATGAACTTTGAATCCCACAATTCTTTATGATAAACATGAATGGGTAGGGGATCTTGAATTGTCCATTGCCAACCCATTAAAGGAAACTTAGAAACATAGTAGATTGAATCCATCACATAGGCAGATAAGTAAAAAGGAGGATAAATCCTCTGAGAGACAGTTCTCTTAGATCGATAATTCAAAATAGCCGTGGCCAAGTTATCAGACAATATCTTAGCCCAATCCATAATAGTAGCATTAATAGCAGCATTCAACAATGCTAGCCATTCAGACGAAAACTTATTAATGTCAGGCTTTCCAAAAAGCCTACGGAGCATCACAGCAGCAAAACAATACGGAGAAGTGAGAGAACCAGTACTGTACATACTGTGTTTATCTTTCTTTAGTGGTTCGTCTCTTCTGGACCATTCCTGGGTGCATTCTGCTAGGTTTTCATTTTCCTTGGCAAACTTTTCAATAAACTGTTTGTTGTAGGTTGCCTATGGCTCCGGCAAATGATACATAAGCCTCAAATCTTCTAGAGTAAATAAGCCAATGAGCTCTTGCCCCTGATTCTTGAACAGTCTGTCCGTAATATCAGTGCTATCCAGTACCCATTTCACCATGTCTGTATATGGAAGAATTTTAGGTCTTGCTGCTATCCGGTGCAAAAATGAACAAGCTAACTCTGTAAGAGATGCTTCGGAAGAACCAACTGATCCTGCAATAGCCGAAACCTCCATTACTCTGGGGTTTTCTTCTTCAAGAAGATTATGCATACCATCCCAAGTAGTGATACCAGCGTCTTTGTTGCAGGCAGTGTCTGTGTACAAGGACGTCATCTCTTTACTTTCAGAACTCAAAGCTTTGTCCTTCTTTCCCATAATACTCTGAATATCGCTTTCTATAGTCGTCTGTTCTTCGTGCCTGCGGTTTACGAATTAAGTGAGAATAATGATATGAAATAGGTGACGACAAGTTTTAAATGCTGAAGAGCTATGAAATATATCACATTACGTGAAATCACTTCTTTAATCAGAACGAAACCATTTTTCATTAATGAGTGACAATCAATTTATTGATTTAAACTTTAAATCGCATAACGGGTCTCGGTTTATGAAAATATTTCTTCGTATAATGAGCCCTAAGGATCTGCGATAATGCGATCTGCGATTTGCTACGCAATATCGCAATATCACAATTTTATAATAGTGCAATATTGTAACATCGCGAAATCGCAATGTCGCAATATCGCAATATCGCAAAATATAACATATGACAAACATCCGTTAATGTATTTTCTGCGAAATGCGATTTGCGATAAATTTTATCGCACATCGGTGATTTTAAGTTTTTCAGTATATGATATTTGAAATTTTGCGATGTGATGAATGTTCTTTTTAGCGCGTAGTTTTCGTATTGCAATTTTTTTAAAATTTCGCTTGTAAAGAGGCATTCATTAACCTTTTGCGATGCGATATTCCTCAAAGAATGATTTTATTCTATGCTATCATAAACTTAAGTTTATTTAAAGATTTTCCAAGAAATTTTCTTAAGTTAATGATAGTAATTTTTATTTAAAAAATAAAACAAGCACTAATTAATTTTTTGGATTTTTAAACTAAGGGTCCCCACTCATTTAGTATTAGTAATAATACTAAATAAGAAAGGGGGTTGTTGCTGGCCACAACAGTACCTTTTGTGTGTTTTGCACATTATTGAGATCAAAATATTGCTCCATATGTAGTATCCATGTTACGGGATCCTTGCCATCAAACTTCCTCATATCCATCTTTGGAATATGGTGGTTCTTCAATCCAACATTAGAGTTTATGAGATCACGATTAAGATTTATTTTGTTCTCATCATGAGCTTCCTCTACTATCTTTTCGCCATTATGAAACATTTCTTATATCAAATTTTTCAACCCTGCCATGTCTGCTTTTAGATCATTCTTCATATTTTCCATTTTTTCATCGATCTTAGCTTCCATGTCATCCATCTTAGCTTCCATGCTAGCTTCCATGTCATCCATCTTAGCTTCCATGCCATTATTCAAATATTCCATCCCTTTATTCAAACCATCCATCTTAGCTTCCACGCATTTCTTCAAAACTTCCATTTCATTTTTTTTTCTTTTTGCGAGAGAGAAATTTGGTGCACTTGCTTGTGTAATTTTGATATGTCATGTTGCGCTTCTTCGTCTTCATGAGTCATAGTAGATCCTTTTGCAGGCTTAATGGGTGTTGAATTCTTTTTAGGTGGAATTTTAGAATCCAATACTGATATATATGCTTCAATATGCCCTTGGAATCACTTCAAACTAATTTTTCACACAAGACTTATGCAATTTGAAAAACAATACACACCTTTTTCTTTCTTTTGAGGAGTTCGATATGGAAACTGAATTATATATGTGATTTTAGACCTTCAATATCTAAAATTTGTCCCTATATTAGCCCTCTGAATCTTCTTTTGAATGCCACAGGTCTTACCTATTTTGGATTCTTCAAGACAAAGTTATGCCCAATCTTCCACAATGACCTAATTATGGACTAGTTCAGTAGAGTGAACTTGCACGACGTGCCACATGTCACTGTTTCCTCCTTCAGTTTTGAAATTGACACACAGGAAAATACAGTCCATGTACTTGTGCCCACTTTTTACAGAATTCCAATCTGATGCTCAAAGAGAGAGTTATGACGATTTTCCCACGATCACCTCTTTGAGATGAAATTCGGGAGCCTGAAAAAACCCCCTAACTTCCACAGATCACATCTCAGAAAATATTGTGAACCAAGATCCAAAATTTTTACAGGAAGTTCCTCAGGATTTAGGCTTCGCTTTATAAAAATTTCAGCTTTTTCACCTTCGTAGAACAAAAGTTATAGCGCAAATTCCACGATGACCTGTTTTAGGTGAAATTCAGGAGCCTGAAAAACCCTAACTTACACAGATCATATCTCCAAAAATATTGTGAACCAAAATCTTAAATTTTTACATGATCTTCCTCAGGATTTCGGCTTCTCTTTGTATAAATTTTAGCTTCTGAATCTTCGTAGAAAAAAATCTATAGCAAAAATTCCACGATGAACTTTTTGGAGCAACGAAACCCTGGAATCCAAAGCTCTGATACTAAATGTTATGAAACCAGCTCCAGAAATAGAAGAAAAGAGAGATGAATGCCTTAGAAATAAGCCACTTCAAGGGGGAAACCTCCTTTTACATCACATAAATGAACAATTCTTGTACGATACAAATGACAAAACCTCCTTCTATATATTCGAGTCCATGGGGCCACAATATGATCCTGGCCGACCTAATAATAATAATGTAATGGCACAATATTAACAATATTGGGGTTACATAGGTACAAAAATAACAATAAGGGGGCTACACTAATAACAATAAGGGTCTAAACTAGTAATATAGGGACCTAACAAAGTCTATCAACTACCACCATGATGAAACTATCTCCTTGAGACTTGGGTAAACCTCTGATAAAATCCATTGAAACCTCCTCCCAACGTTAACTTGGAATGGATAAAGATTGTAGCATACATGGGGTTTTAATTGTCTCAACTTTGTTTTGTGCGCAGACCAAACATTCCGCCACAAAATTTTTAATATCATATTTAAGGCCATCCCAAAAAAAAAAATTCTTGACCCTGTGGTAAGTTTTTAGAAATCCTGAGTGTCGTCCTAAGGGAGATGTGTGCAATTCCAAAATAATATTTTGTTTTAGTTGGGAATTCTTACAAAGATATAAGCGATCTTTGAACCATAATGAATCATTTTTCTAGCTAAATGTACAATATGTACTAGGATCTTGTTGAAAATTTTGAATGAGTGTCCGCACTTCTTCTTCATTCTTCCACTCCTCCCTTGCTTAGGTTATACAATCTGGTTGGATAATATAAATGGCACAAACCAATGCTTTCATGTTCTCATCCTTTCTTGAGAGTGCATCTGCAACAACATTTAGCTTCCATTTTTTGTAGATGATTTCAAAGTCATAACCCAACATCTTTGTTACCCACTTTTGTTGCTCTTCTAAAGATATTATTTGTTCCAAAAATTATTTAAGACTATCATGATATGTTTTTACCTTGAATTGTCTTCCCATTAGGTAAGGTCGCCATTTCTTTAGTGCTTGTAGAATTGCCAACATTTCCTTCTCATAAACAGCTTTAAGTAAATACTTTCCTTTGATTGTACAACTTTCAAAAGAAATGGGTCTTAATTCTTGCATTAAAACAACATGAATTCCATTTCTTCAAGCATCACATTGCAAAATAAATGTTTTTGTCAGGTCTGGTGTAGCTAAGACCAATGCTTGGCACATTGCCTCTTTAAGATGTTCAAAGGCATTAGTTGCTTTTGGAGTCCAAGAAAATGCATCTTTATTCAATAATGTTGTTATAGGTGCTACTAATATCCCATAATTCTTAACAAACATGTGATAATACCTTGTTAGCACGATAAATCCTCACATATGCTTTAAGGTTGTGGTGATTTTGCATTCCTTAATGGATTTAATTTTGTTAGGGTCTACCTTAACACCCTCATGAGATACAATATGACCCAGATATTCCACCTCCAAATAAACATTTGGAGGTTTTTGCATATAATTATTTATCCTCCAATATTTTAAGCACCTTGTCAACATCTTTAACATGATCCTTCCAAGACTTGATGTAGATTAGTATATCATCAAAATATACTAACACAATTTTTCTAAGAAAGGGTTTAAAAATGGAATTCATCAACCCTTGAAATGTAGAAGGTGCATTGGTAAGGCCAAAAGGCATCAGAAAAAATTCATAATGACCCTCATGAGTGCTAAAAGTTGTTTTCGGAATTTCTTCATTCTTTATTCTAATTTGATGATAACCTAAACGAAGATCCAACTTGGTGAAGTAAATTGCTCCATGTAATTCATCTAATAATTCATCAATGATAGGAATGAGAAATTTATATTTAATAGTGAGCTTGCTGAGCCCCCTATAATCTAGACACATGTGCCATGATCCATCCTTCTTGTGTACCAGTGCCCTAGCTCGCTTGTTCTGATCATGTTTGTATTGTAACACAGTTAAGGGGGTTGGTATCCGACACATCTCTTCTCAGGGATAAGCGTTGCCAGTACCCTAGCTGTTCATTTCCATTATGTCTCATTGTAACACAGTTCAGAGGCCTATAGCCACCACATCTCTTCTCAAAGATACGCTACCAGTGGCCTAGCTATTTTATTTCACCCATTTGATTATAATAAAGTGAAGCATTATTTCCGCTGCATCTCTGTATATATGGCTATATGTGTATTCTTTTACGTTCCTACATAAAATCCGGATCAGTGGCATCAGAGCGGTCTGCTCTTTCTCTGATTTTCTTTTCATGTCCCCAATGCGGCCAGGGTATAAGGAGTTCAACCTCGCAACCCCGACGACCCCCCATGGCGGAAGGAAAGAAAGATGAGGGAGCAGGAGATCCTATCAAAATATTGCTCCAGGATGCCCTCGAGAAACAAAGGAACGCGATGATGGATAACTTTGACCAGATCCTTCAATGGCTGCCCATTGATGGCACATCTACATCCAGCACGTTCACCAACAGGTCCACAACATCCTGGGCAAATCTAATACCAAGTTCAGCAAAATTTTCCCCCCCATGGAGGAACTTAACGCAATGGAGAGCATTGCTTCCTAAGGAGGGAGGAATGATCTAGGTGGATATCGGTGGCCTCCCACCTATTCCATTTGGACCCGCAGCATCAATTATTTCATTTTTTCAGCTTCAACATAGCTTACTATTTTTAGCAGGTTTTCGAGTCCTGCACACCTGGAGCTATTTTGGGGACTTAATGATCCAGCTGGATATTGGTGTTCACCCACAGAGTCCATTTCAACCTCCACCATCAGTTCTTTCAGTTTGTAAGTTTCAGCACAACTTACTATTTTTAGCAGTTTTTCAGGTCCTAAACTTCCGAAGCCATTTTCAGGCCATAAACGACGCTTTTTGAGAAAACGGGGAGCAACATGGGATGTATACCAATGTCGCTCACTCGAAAGTTGTAGTCTTCGGATAGATATTTCTAATGAGCTATTGAGTGCGTCAAACGGATATCGGATGCCAAATTTACGTCCCCGAGAAGTTGAAACACTAATTTCCTCAAACGAGGCCCACAGTTTTGGCGCTTCATCTCCTAGGGTTAGGTTTTTGGATGTTTCAGATTTTACATTGTTTCTCAACAATAAATAGGCGTTCGAGCCTCATTGTAAGATAGTTCAGGGGCCTATAGCCAACACATCTCTTCTCAGGGATACGCTACCAGTGCCCTAGCTCGTCCATTTCCATTATTTCTATAAGCATGTTTCAGTCAGTTGTTTTGTAACACAGTTCAGAGGGTTGGTAGCCGACACATCTCTTATCAGGGATAAGCGCTACCAGTGCCCTAGCTCGCTTGCTCTTATCATGTCTGTATTGTAACACAGTTCAGGGGGTTGGTAGCCGATACATCTCTTCTCAGGGATAAGCGTTGCCAGTACCTGAGCTGCTCATTTCCATTATGTCTCATTGTAACACAGTTCAGAGACTTGTAGCCGCCACATCTCTTCTCAGAGATATACTACCAACGCCATAACTATTTTATTTCACTTATTTGATTATAATAAAATGAAGCATTATTTCCGCTACATCTCTGTATCTATGGCTATATGTGTATTATGTTACGTTCCTGCATAAAATCTGGATCAGTGGTATCAGAGCGGTCTGCTTTTTCTCTGTTTTTCTTTTCATGTCCCCAACGTGGCCAGGGTACAAGGAGTCCAACCTCACAACCCCGACGACCCCCCATGGCAGAAGGAAAGAAAGACGAGGGAGCAGGAGATCCTATCAAAATCTTTCTCGAGGATGCCCTCGAGAAACAAAGGAACGCGATGATGGATAAATTTGACCAGATCCTTCAATGGCTGCCCACCAATGGCACATCTACGTCCAGCACGTCCGCCAACAGGTCCGCGACATCATGGAAAAATCTAATACCAAGTTCAGCAAAATTTCCCCCCCCCTACCCATGGAGAAACTTAACGCAGTGGAGACCATTGCTTCCTCAGGAGAGAGGAATCATCCAAGTGGGTATCGGTGGCCTCCCACCTATTCCATTTGGACCCGCAGCATCAATTATTTCAGTTTTTCAGCTTCAACACAGCTTACTATTTTTAGTAGGTTTTCGGTTCATGCACACCTCGAGCCGTTTTGGTGACTTAATGATCCATGTGGATATTGGTGGCCACCCACCGAGTCCATTTGAACCCCCACCATCAGTTCTTTCAGTTTGAAAGTTTCAGCACAACTTACTATTTTTAGCAGTTTTTCGGGTCCTGAAATTTCGACGCTGTTTTGAGGCCCTAAATGACGCTTTTTGGGAAAATGGGGAGAAATGTGGGTCATCTCAAAAGTTGTAGTCCTCGAATAGATCTTTCTAATGAGCTATTGAGTGCATCAAATGGATATTGAATGCCAAAGTTACGTCCCAGGGAACTTGAAACACCAATTTACCCAAACGGGGCCCACAGTTTTGACGCTTCATCTCCTAGGGTTAGGTTTTTGGATGTTTCGGATTTTACATTGTTTCTCAACAATAAATAGGCCTTCGAGCCTCATTGTAAGACAGTTCAGGGGCTGGTAGCCATCACATCTCTTCTCAGGGATACGCTACCAGTGCCCTAGCTCATCCATTTCCATTATTTCTATAAGCATGTTTCAGTCAGTTGTTTTATAACACAATTCAGAGGGTTGGTAGCCGACACATCTCTTCTCAAGGATAAGCGCTACCAGTGCCCTAGCTCGCTCGTTCTGAGCATGTCTGTATTGTAACACAATTCATGGGGTTGGTAGCCGATATATCTCTTCTCAGGGATAAACGTTGCCAGTACCCTAGCTGTTCATTTCCATTATGTCTCATTGTAACACAGTTCAGAGGCCTGTAGCCGCCACATCTCTTCTCAGAGATACGCTACCAGCGCCCTAGCTATTTTATTTCACTCATTTGATTATAATAAAGTGAAGCATTATTTTCGTTGCATCTCTGTATCTATGGCTATATGTGTATTCTGTTGCGCTCTTGCATAAAATCCGAATCAGTGGTATCAGAGCGGTCTACTCTTTCTCTGTTTTTCTTTTCATGTCCCCAACGCGGCCAGGGTATAAGGAGTTCAACCTTGCAACCCCAACGACCCCCCATGGCGGAAGGAAAGAAAGACAAGGGAGCAGGAGATCCTATCAAAACCTTGCTCGAGGATGCCCTCGAGAAACAAAGGAACGCGATGATGGATAACTTTGACCAAATCCTCAATGGCTACCCACTGATGGCACATCTACATCCAGCACGTCCACCAACAGGTCTGCGACATCCTAGGCAAATCTAATACCAAGTTCAGCAAAATTCCCCCCCCATGGAGGAACTTAACGCAATGGAGACCATTGCTTCCTAAGGAGGGAGGAATGATCAGGGTGGATATCGGTGGCCTCCCACCTATTCCATTTGGACCCGCAGCATCAATTATTTCAATTTTTCAGCTTCAACACAGCTTACTATTTTTAGGAGGTTTCCGGGTCCTACACACCTGGAGTCGTTTTAGGGACTTAATGATCTAGGTGGATATTGGTGGCCACCCACCGATTCCATTTGAACCCCCACCATCAGTTCTTTCAGTTTGCAAGTTTCAGCACAACTTACTATTTTTAGCAGTTTTTCGGGTCATGAACTTCTGAAGTCGTTTTGAGGCCCTAAACGACGCTTTTTGGGAAAACGAAGAGACCACTATTACTCACTTGAAAGTTGTAGTCCACGGATAGATCTTTCTAACAAGCTATTGAGCACGTCAAACGGATATCGGATGCCAAACTTACGTCCCCGGGAAATTGAAACACCAATTTACCCAAACGGGGCCCACAGTTTTGGCGCTTCATTTCCTAGGGTTAGGTTTTTGGACGTTTCGGATTTTACATTGTTTATCAACAATAAATAGGCCTTCGAGCCTCATTGTGAGACAGTTCAGGGGCTGGTAGCAATCACATCTCTTCTCAGGGATACGCTACCAGTGCCCTAGCTCGTCCATTTCCATTATTTAAATAAGCATGTTTCAGTCAGTTGTTTTGTAACACAGTTCAGGGGGTTGGTAGCCGACACATATCTTCTCAGGGATAAGCGCTACCAGTGCCCTAGCTCGCTTGTTCTGATCATGTCTGTATTGTAACACAGTTCAAGGGTGGTAGCCAACACATCTCTTCTCAGGGATAAGCATTGCGAGTACCCTAGCTGTTCATTTCCATTATGTCTCATTGTAACACAGTTCAGAGGCGTGTAGCCACCACATCTCTTCTCAGAGATATGCTACCAGTGCCCTAGCTATTTTATTTCACTCATTTGATTATAATAAACTGAAGCGTTATTTCCACTACATCTCTTTATTTATGGCTATATGTGTATTTTGTTGTGTTCCTGCATAAAATCTAGATTAGTGGTATTAGAGCGGTCTGCTCTTTCTCTGTATTTCTTTTCATGTCCCCAACATGGCCAGGGTATAAGGAGTTCAACCTCGCAACCCCGACGACCCCCCATGGCGGAAGGAAAGAAAGACGAGGGAGCAGGAGATCCTATCAAAATCTTGCTCGAGGATGCCCTCGAGAAACAAAGGAACGCGATGATGGAGAACTTTGACCAGATCCTTTAATGGCTGCCACCCAGTGCTTTATCTACATCCCGACACGTCGCCCAGCCCAGTGCCGACATCACATGGGTAAATCTAATACAAGTTCGTGAAATTGCCCCCCCCATGGAGGAACTTAACGCAATGGAGACCATTGCTTCCTAAGGAGGGAGGAATGATCCAGGTGGATATCGTGGCCTCCCACCTATTCCATTTGGACCCGCAACATCAATTATTTCAGTTTTTCAGCTTCAACACAGCTTACTATTTTTAGCAGGTTTTCGGGTCCTGCACACCTCGAGCCATTTTGAAGACTTAATGATCCAGGTGGATATTGGTGGCCACCCATCGATTCCATTTGAACCCCCACCATCAGTTCTTTCAGTTTGTAAGTTTCAACACAACTTACTATTTTTAGCAATTTTTTGGGTCCTGAACTTCCAAAGCCGTTTTGAGGCCCTAAACAACGCTTTTTGGGAAAACGGTGAGCAACATAGATCGTAGACATAACTCACTCGAAAATTTTAGTCCTTGGATAGATCTTTCTAACGAGCTATTGAGCACGTCAAACAGATATCGGATGCCAAAGTTACGTCCCCGGGAAGTTAAAACACCAATTTACCCAAACGAGGCCCACATTTTTGGTGCTTCATCTCCTAGGGTTAGGTTTTTGGACTTTTCGGATTTTACATTGTTTCTCAACAATAAATAGGCCTTCGAGCCTCATTGTAAGACAGTTCAAGGGTTAGTAGCCATCACATCTCTTCTCAGGGATACGCTACCAGTGCCCTAGCTCGTCCATTTCCATTATTTCTATAAGCATGTTTCAGTGAGTTGTTTTGTAACACAGTTCAGGGGGTTGGTAGCCGACACATCTCTTCTCAGGGATAAGCGCTACCAGTGCCCTAGCTCGCTTGTTCTGATCATGTCTGTATTGTAACACAGTTAAGGGGTTTGGTAGCTGACACATCTCTTCTCAGGGATAAGCGTTGCCAATATCCTAGCTGTTCATTTCCATTATGTCTCGTTGTAACACAGTTCAGAGGCCTGTAGCCGCCACATCTCTTCTCAGAGATACACTACTAACGCCCTAGCTATTTTATTTCACTCATTTGATTTTAATAAAGTGAAGCATTATTTCCGTTGCATCTCTGTATCTATGGCTATATGTGTATTCTGTTGCGTTCCTGCATAAAATCTGGATCAATGGTATCAGAGCGGTCTACTCTTTCTCTGTTTTTCTTTTCATTTCCCCAACGCGGCCAGGGTATAAGGAGTTCAACCTCGCAACCCCGACGACCCCCCATGGCGAAAGGAAATAAAGACGAGGGAGCAATAAATCCTATCAAAATCTTGCTAAAGGATTCCCTCGAGAAACAAAGGAACGTGCTGATAGCTAACTTTGACCGTATCCTTCAATGGCTGCCCACCGATGGCACATCTACATCCAGCACGTCCGCCAACAGGTCCGCGACATCCTGGGCAAATCTAATACCAGGTTCAGCAAAATTGCCCCAGGTGGAGGACTTGTATGTCCTGGACCATTGCTTCCTAAGGAGAGAGGAATGATCCAGGTGGATATCGGTGACCTCCCACCTATTCCATTTGGACCTGCAGCATCAATTATTTCAGTTTTTCAGCTTCAACACAACTTACTATTTTTAGCAAGTTTTCGGGTCCTACACACCTGGAGCCGTTTTGGGGACTTAATGATCCAGGTGGATATTGGTGGCCACCCACTGAGTCCATTTGAACCCCCACAATTATTTCTTTCAGTTTGTAAGTTTCAGCACAACTTACTATTTTTAGCAGTTTTTCGGGTCATGAACTTTCGAATCCATTTTGAGGCCCTAAACGATGCTTTTTGGGAAAACGGGGAGAAAAATGAGTTGTGGATTGAAGTTGCTCACTTCAAAGTTGTATTCCTTGGATAGATCTTTCTAACGAGCTATTGAGCGCATCAAATGGATATCGGATGCCAAAGTTACGTCCCCAGGAAGTTGAAACACCAATTTACCCAAACAAGGCCCACAATTTTGGCGCTTCATCTCCTAGGGTTATGTTTTTGGACGTTTCAAATTTTACATTGTTTATCAACAATAAATATGCCTTCGAGCCTCATTGTAAGATAGTTCAAGGGCTGGTAGCCATCACATCTCTTCTCAGGGATACGCTACCAGTGCCCTAGCTCGTCCATTTCCATTATTTCTATAAGCATGTTTCAGTCAGTTGTTTTGTAACACAGTTCAGGGGGTTGTTAGCCGACACATCTCTTCTCAGGGATAAGTGCTACCAGTGCCCTTGATCGCTTTTTCTGATCATGTCTATATCGTAACACAGTTAAGGGGGTTGGTAGCCGACACATCTCTTCTTAGGGATAAGCATTGCCAGTACCCTAGTTATTCATTTCCATTATGTCTCATTGTAACACAGTTCAGAGGCCTGTAACCGCCACATGTCTTCTCAGAGATATGCTACCAGCGTCCTAGCTATTTTATTTCACTCATTTGATTATAATAAAATGAAGCATTATTTCTGTTGCATCTCTGTATCTATGGTTATATGTGTATTCTATTGCGTTCCTGCATAAAATTTGGATCAGTGGTATCAAAGCGGTTTGCTCTTTCTCTGTTTTTCTTTTCATGTTCCCAACGTGGCCAAGGTATAAGGAGTTCAACCTCACAACCTCGACGACCCCCCATGGCGGAAGGAAAGAAAGACGAGGGAGCAGGAGATCCGATCAAAATCTTGCTCGAGGATGCCCTCAAGAAACAAAGGAATGCGATGATGGATAGCTTTGATCATATCCTTCAATGGCTGCCCACCGATGGCATATCTACATCCAGCACGTCCACCAACAGGTTCGTGACATCCTAGGAAAATCTAATATTAAGTTCAGCGAAATTTTCCCCTCCATGGAGGAACTTAATGCAATGGAGACCATTGCTTCCTAAGGAGTGAGGAATGATCCAGCTGGATATCGGTGGCCTCCCACCTATTCCATTTGGACCCGCGGCATCAATTATTTCAGTTTTTCAGCTTCAACACAGCTTACTATTTTTAGCAGGTTTTCGAGTCCTGCGCACTTGGAGCTGTTTTGGGGACTTAATGATCCAGGTGGATATTGGTGGCCACCCACCGAGTCCATTTGAACCCCCACCATCAGTTCTTTCAATTTGTAAGCTTCATCACAACATACTATTTTTAGCATTTTTTCGAGTCCTGAACTTCCGAAGCCGTTTTGAGGCCCTAAATGACGCTTTTTGGGAAAACGGGGAGCAACATCGGTCGACGACCCATGTTGTTCTACAACCCATGTTGCTCACTCGAAAGTTGTAGTCCTCGGATATACCTTTCTAATGAGCTATTGAGCGCGTCAAACAGATATCGAATGCCAAAGTTACATCCCCAGGAAGTTGAAACACCAATTTACCCAAATGGGGCCCACAGTTTTGGCGCTTCATCTCCTAGGGTTAGGTTTTTGGATGTTTCGGATTTTACATTGTTTCTCAACAATAAATAGGCCTTCGAGCCTCATTGTAAGACAGTTCAGGGGCTGGTAGCCATCACATCACTTCTCAGGGATACACTACCAGTGCCCTAGCTCATCCATTTCCATTATTTCTATAAGCATGTTTCAGTCAGTTGTTTTGTAACACAGTTCAGGGGGTTGGTAGCCGACACATCTCTTCTCAGGGATAAGCGCTACCAGTGCCCTATCTCACTTGTTCTGATCATGTATGTATTGTAACACAGTTCAGGGGGTTGGTAGTCAACACATCTCTTCTCAGGGATAAGCGTTGCCAGTACCCTAGTTGTTCATTTCCATTATGTCTCATTGTAACAGAGTTCAAAGGCCTGTAGCCTCCACATCTCTTCTTAGATATACGCTACCAGTGCCCTAGCTATTTTATTTCACTCATTTGATTATAATAAAATGAAGCATTAGTTCCGTTGCATCTCCGTATCTATGGCTATATGTGTATTATGTTGCGTTCCTGCATAAAATCTGGATCAGTGGTATCAGATCGATCTGCTCTTTCTCTATTTTTCTTTTCATGTCCCCAACGCGGCTAGGGTATAAGGAGTTCAACCTTGCAACCCTGACGATCCCCCATGGCGGAAGGAAAGAAATACAAGGGAGCAGGAGATCCTATCAAAATTTTGCTCGAGGATGCCCTCGAGAAACAAAGGAACGCGATGATGGATAACTTTGACCAAATCCTTCAATGGCTGCCCACCGATGGCACATCTACATCCAGCACATCTACCAACAGGTCTGCAACATCCTGGGCAAATCTAATACCAAGTTCAGCAAAATTTCCCCCCCCATGGAGGAACTTAACGCAATGGTGACCATTGCTTCCTAAGGAGGGAGGAATGATCCAGGTGGATATCGGTGGCCTCCCACCTATTCCATTTGGACCCGCAGCATCAATTATTTCAGTTTTTTAGCTTCAACACAACTTATTATTTTTAGGAGGTTTTCGAGTCCTGCACAACTCGAGTCGTTTTGGGGACTTAATGATTCAGGTGGATATTGGTGGCCACCCACCGAGTCCATTTGAACCCCCACCATCAGTTCTTTCAGTTTGTAAGTTTCAGCACAACTTACTGTTTTTAGCAGTTTTTCGGGTCTTGAAATTTCGAAGCCGTTTTGAGGCCCTAAACGACGCTTTTTGGGAAAACGGGGAGTAACATGGGTTGTAGATCAATGTTGCTCACTCGAAAGTTGTAGTCCTCTGATAGATCTTTATAACGACCTATTGAGGGCATCGAACGGATATCGGATGCCAAAGTTACGTCCCCGGGAAGCTGAAACACCAATTTACCCAAACAAGGCCCACAGTTTTGGCGCTTCATCTCCTAGGGTTAGGTTTTTGGACGTTTCAGATATTACATTGTTTCTCAACAATAAATAGGCCTTCGAGCCTCATTATAATATAGTTCAGGGGCTGGTAGCCATTGTTAGCTCCCTGTAATTCCAACAGATCGATGAGACCAGAACTACGGAGAGAACACTTGAACCACTTTGAGATTCTAGGATCGAGCCCTCCTGAATTCGGAGAGGGATCTCTCCAATAAGTGCAAATATTTATTTATCTTTAAAGGTTTTATGTATGATATTAGGCTAGTTATTAAGAACAAGGGTTTTTGTTTGTTTTGGATGGTTGAGCATGATTTTAGTTGAGTGGAAAGTCCTAAAATGCAAGAGTTTCAAAGGTGTGAAGTTGCAAGCAATCAGAACAAGCTTTGGCTTATAGGATAGATATGACGTTGGTTTTTAGTCCATTGGGCTATGGAGTCATAAAAGGGTTTCATTGAGCAACAATTTCAAGAGTGGTCCAAGGGGCAAGTCATCTATATCACAAGATCTTTGAGATAAAATGATGGAATGGAATAGTAAAAGTGTTGAAGGGGTGGAAACAGACAACAATTTCAACTAGGATTAGTTAGTCTGTCCAAACAAGGAAAGCCTTTTAAGTAACTGTTTAAAACCGACCAAGGACAGGGCTAACCATAGACTTCTTAGACAAGTTCGTATCAAAGCTAACTCAATAGACAAACAATCCAGTAATCCACATAATTACTTTCAGAAGGGATGAAAACACATAAGGAAAACAAAATGCAGCCTAAGATCAGAAAAGATACTTTTAAATCTAAACTGCTTTCAACATACACTTAGGGAAACTTTCAGAACTACCTTTGGAGAAAGAAGCTAGAAAACTTAGCACACCATCACTTTTCTAGTCTATCTTTACTGAGTAAATAATGAAAATAACATTCAAGAATGATGTTTAAAGTAAACAGTAGGAAGAGGGAACGCCAGCATTCCTAACTGCTCAAACTGTATTGAATCATTCTTAAATACACAATTTGGAGGAAAACATTGAGATAAAACTTATCAGTCAGAGAAGGGTACTGTAAACAGTAAATCCTAACTATATGCTTACTGTTCTTTATTAGAGAATAAATGGACAAAATGGCATACACAAAAGGAAAACAATTACATAGAAAGAAGCACTTCACTAGTGATATAGACCAGGATCCCAAGAAACAGCTTGTATATTGATGTCAAACCAGTTACATTCTTCAAGTCCGATGTTTCAGTTCAGCAATCATCTTCTCTTCTCAGCCTAACTTATTCGAGTACAAACAAAGCTTCAAGAGCCTTAGAACGCGATTTACATGTAGAAAATTCGAGCACAATTATATTTCAAAGTTCTGCAACCAGCCCTTTACAATGAACTCCTCAAGAAGATTTTATAGAAAGAATGAGGAGGTCGAAAGAGAGAAAAGATCTACAGGCTCAATTAATACGGTTTAATGCTTCTCAGCCTTTGAGGGGCTCAATGGAGAAGTTTACAAATATTTCTCTGTATTAATTGGCTTTACATTAAGTATTAAGCTCGCTGGGGCGATTTTGTTGACTTTAAGGCTCTATGTCATCTTTATAATAACTCTGCTGATATTTTTCAATAAGTTCTTTGATTGAATTAAGTATTCGGCTGTATTGGCAAAATATCCTATGTTCTGTAATAACTATGGCCATCTTTTGAATGCTTTGAGGCTACAGGTGGCTTCTGGTAGCTGAGAGGAATCAATTAGCCTCTAATGTGGCAGTGGAGGCTCTTTCGCACTAATAGATATTTTTTATTCTTTTTAATCACCATTAATTTTGATTGGATTAGGTTTAATCAGGCCTAAATTCTATCTTATGTTCTTTAACTGTGTTTAATTTAGTGGATTAGGCTTCTGATTGTCGATCTTAGCCGTAATCCACCCAAAACTGTATAAGCCATCTTTAATTCTTTGACTGGATCTTCAACACTCATACTCTCTGTTTTAATTAAGTTGTATTGTGTCTTGTTGATGTGCAGGTGTGTCGAGGCTTCATAATGGTATCAGTGCTCATGATGCACCGATAAACTTTGATGGGAACCCTGTAGAATGATTTCTCTTATCAACAAAGGCGTGGGGGATCGTCATCCCCGACCTTTGGTTTTCTTTTAATATAATGGAAAGACCATTAAAAACCTGCACAATACAAGAAAAATAAGAAAAATCATGCATATTTTTGGGTCAGACTGCTTTGGAGGTTGCGGTTAGGTCACGGTCGTTGGATGAAAGCATCCAATGGCAGAGATTGCGCGTTGAGGTTCAAAGGGAAGCGGTTAAGTGAATGGTGCAGAGGATTAAATCCAGGTCGTTGATCTGTGTTGATCGATGGTCGAGATCAATCGTATTAACACAATGCAAAGGGGTCACATTATAATTGCATAGGCGAAAAATACAAAGAAATGGGGTTAAAACCTTAATCGGCAGTGAAAAAGGCACGGTGGAAATTTGGGGTTTCCGAAATGATTCTGGGCCGTTAGATCAGATTGGCCTCAGAGATCAACGACTGTGGTTGATTGCGAAATCCCTTGGTGTACGGCGGAGGGCGATAATGTAATGGCCAGATTGAATGCTAGCCGTTGATCTGCAGAGATTAATGGTGGAGGAGAAATGCGATGGGTCGCAGTGTAAAAGGGAAAAGCAGTTTTGGTTAAAGAAACCAGCAATATCGCGTAGAAAAATGGGAGAAAGGCGATTTCACCTTTTTTAACGCGATATGCATCAAAGGCCGCCACGTGAAATTTCAAAACCACTTATATCGCGTAGCTCTTGGAGAATTAACCTTCGTGCTTGAATCTATGCGAAAATGTGCGCCAGCCGTCAGATCAAGGGTCTTAGATCTGACGGTTGTGGAAAGAGCACGATATTTATAAGATGCATGGGCGGAAGCAGGTAGGGTGGTTTTATTATGGACCGTCTGATCAGGGAATCGACGTCGGAGATCTGATCTGGGAAAGGGTAGGACCCAGGGCGCTGGGCCTATCGGGATGAATTTGGGTCGTTGGATGAAATAGATCAATGGCTCAGATGTGATCTGTGGGTTAATGAAATAATATATAAGGCAGAGAAAGGGTCAGTATGGGCCGTTGATCTGCAGAGATCAATGGCTGAGATTTCCCCAAAAAGCGTTATAAAGCGGGCTTATGAAATTAACCAAAGGTGGGAGGATCGATCTGGACCGTCAGATCTTAGGGCATGGACAGCCCAGATTCAATCGGAGGTCTTGCGATCGGCGGGGACAAAAGGTGCAAGGCATCGATGCGATTGAGCGATGGTCGTCGATCTGAGGATCATATTAACAGTGGGAAATGAATCGGAGGAGTTCACAGCAGAGGAAAGGGCTTTGGGAAGGAGTGATAAGGGCCGTTAGATCTAGGAAGGTGAGGAGGAGATCAACGGCTGATATTCCATCGGGAGAGACCAATCGGGAAGAGTGAATAAAATAACAAAACACGCCCAATAGAAATCTCCAATGCGAGATTGCGCAAACCGTTTGATCATTTCAGATCAACGGTGGAGATTGTTTTAAATCCTGAACCGGAGAAACCCTTTGTAACATATGAAAATCGGAATTTTCGTGAAATACAAAGGATTTTTGGCTTCGGGGCGGATTTATTTATGAGGTTTGGTGCCCGATTGCGGGGCCTTTGGATATATGAAGAAATGAAGCGATCGGGGGTTTATATTAAAAAAGAGCCAATCGGAATCGGAAGAAAGGTGAGGGCCTTTTAAATGCGACTGACGAAAATCTCCGATGCGAGATTTCATGGATCGTCGATCAGCTTTAGATCAACGGTCCTCTTCATTAAAAACATTGAACCGGCGGGTTTCGAAAAAAACATAGGAAAGTGGGTTTTGATGAATTTACAAAGGGAAAATATGATCGAGAAGGGTTTATTCATAAGTTTAAGCGCCCGATTGCGGGCTCTTGGGTTATATGAAGCGGCAAAGGGATCTGGGGTATATATGAAAGGGCCAATCGCATCAGAGGACTTTATTAAAACAAAGAAACGTGCCCATCAAAGTTTCTGATGCAATAAGCGCTCGGGACTATTAGCGCTTGGTTCCAGCGCCAAGTCGCATGGAGGAGAAGTGGTTTAGGGCTTAGCCCAAAGGGGCTTAGGCCCATAGTAAAAAAGACTACTTTTATGAAATTTTCAAGGATTTTCAATGGATTTGGGGGTTTCGGTAAGGTTTAAAAATGAGTTTTAAACCTTATAGAAGGGGTTTTATGAAGGGAAGAAGGGAATACATGAAAAATAGAGGAATTTTATGGGATTAAAGGGGATAAAAATGGAGGTTAATTTGAAGTGAAAGGAGGGAAAAAAATGGAGTTTTTGCAGCAGTATTTTCTTCATGAAAACAACAGAATTTCAAAGTTCAAAAGGGAAACGGCAGTGAAGATTTAACCAAAAGATAAGATATCTTCAGAAGACTTTAAGCACCAACAATTTTGGCAATAAAAATTGTTTCTTGAAGGCTTCAAAAATGATTTAGCCACCATTTAATATGACGAATTTTATAGGTGGCTAACAACCATCACATCTCTTCTCAGGGATACGCTACAAGTTCCCTAGCTTGTCCATTTCCATTAAGCATGTTTCAGTCAGTTGTTTTGTAACACAATTCAGGGGGTTGGTAGCCGGCACATCTCTTCTCTTCGATAAGTGCTACCAATGCCCTAGCTCGATTGTTCTGATCATGTCTGTATTGTAACACAGTTCAGGGGGTTGGTAACCGACACATCTCTTCTCAGGGATAAGCGTCGCCAGTACCCTAGCTGTTCATTTCCATTATGTCTCATTGTAACACAGTTTAGAGGCTTGTATCTGCCACATCTCTTCTCAAATATGTGCTACCAACGCCCTAGATATTTTATTTCACTCATTTGATTATAATAAAGTGAAGCATTATTTTCGTTGCATCTATGTATCTATGGCTATATGTGTATTCTATTGCGTTCCTGCATAAAATCTGGATCAGTGGTATCAGAGCGGTCTGCTCTTTCTCTGTTTTTCTTTTCATTTCCCCAACGCGGCCAGGGTATAAGGAGTTCACCCTCGCAACCCCGAAGACCCCCCATGGCGGAAGGAAAGAAAGACGAGGGAGCAAGAGATCCTATCAAAATCTTACTCGAGGATGCCCTCGAGAAACAAAGGAACGCGATGATGGATAACTTTGACCAGATCCTTCAATGGTTTCCCACCGATGGCACATCTACATCAATCACATCTGCCAACAGGTCCGCGACATCCTGGGCAAATCTAATACCAAGTTCAGCAAAATTTTCTCCCCCATGAAGGAACTTAACGCAATGGAGACCACTGCTTCCTAAGGAGGGAGGAATGATCCAGGTGGATATCGGTGGCCTCCCACCTATTCCATTTGGACCTGCAGCATCAATTATTTCAGTTTTTTAGCTCCAACACATCTTACTATTTTTAGCAACTTTTCGGGTCCTGCACAACTGGAGCCGCTTTGTGGAATTAATGATCCTGGTGGATATTTGTGGCCACCAACCGAGTCCATTTGAACCCCCACCATCATTTATTTCAGTTTGTAAGTTTCAGCACCACTTACTATTTTTAGCAGTTTTTCGGGTCCTGAACTTCCGAAGCCGTTTTGAGGCCCTAAACGACGCTTTTTGGGAAAACGGGGAGCAACACAGGTTGTATATTGATGTTGCTCACTTGAAAGTTGTATTCCTCGAATAGATATTTCTAACGAGCTATTGAGCGTGTCAAACGGATATTGGATGCCAAACTTACGTCCTCGAGAAGTTGAAACACCAATTTACACAAACGGGGCCCACAGTTTTGGCGCTTCATCTCCTAGGGTTAGGTTTTTGGACGTTTCCGATTTTACATTGTTTCTCAACAATAAATAGGCCTTTGAGAATCATTGTAAGACAGTTAAGGGGCTGGTAGCCATCACATCTCTTATCAGGGATACGCTACCAGTGCCTCGTCCATTTCCATTATTTCTATAAGCATGTTTCAGTCAGTTGTTTTGTAACACAGTTCAGGGGGTTGGTAGCCGACACATCTCTTCTCAGGGATAAGTGCTACCAGTGCCCTAGCTCGCTTGTCCTGATCATGTCTGTATTGTAACACAGTTCAGGGGTTTGGTAGCTGACACATCTCTTCTCAGGGATAAGCGTTGCCAGTACCCTAGCTGTTCATTTCTATTATGTCTCATTGTAACATAGTTCAAAGGCCTGTAGCTGCCACATCTCATCTCAGAGATACGCTATCAGCGCCCTAGCTATTTTATTTCACTCATTTGATTATAATAAAGTGAACCATTATTTCCGCTGCATCTCTGTATCTATGGCTATATGTGTATTTTGTTGCGTTTCTGCATAAAATCCGGATCGGTGGTGTTACACAGTAATTTGTCACCGTCCCTACCATTCCCCGTCCCGCACAATGGAGGACCCATTTTGTGACCTGTGAACATTGTCATGCCTTGAAAACATCATCAATGCATTCCTCTAAGCATGAGCTTCATTTGCCCTAAAGACATCTCCTTGCAAAAATCATGAAAAACATCTCTTTTTGCATTGGCGCGGGCAGACAGTTCAGCACTCGCACCAATGGGGAAAATCCTGCAAAGAGGCCGCGCCAACTGGCGCTCTGTCCCAGAGCAGTAGTCGCGCCAGCCAATTTAAGGAGTGTTTTTTAAATAAAGATGGCGGAAGTTGTGTTTCAACAAACCCAGAAACCATTGCCTATCTTGAGTTGGGAGGTTTGGCTGCGGGAGTTCTATGGAAGGGAAGTGGTTTTGCCACCTCCCATGGAACCTTCCTTGTTGATAGGGCCAATCCCACAATAATAGGGATCCCAACTCACTCCTTCCCCATCTATAAAAGCCTGCTCAATTCCATGGCAAGCTAGTCTTGAAGTGCCTAAGCTTTGAATCTCCAAATTCCCAAGAGCCTTTGTGCTGTAAGAGCCCTCTTTCCTCCCTTAAGGCCGACTCAAGTAAGGAGACTATTGTCAAGAGACTCAGGAGAGGTTTGCCCTTTCCCTGGCGAGCTTTGCGAGACGTGAACGACTAGAGACCTATCCGAAGGAGACCACGACGTCAGAACTTTGGTTGTAATCTCTTTTGATCGTTATTTAATGAATGATTACGATTATGGTTCCACTCTGTTTTCAATGATGTTAATATGAGTAGTATCCTTTCTGACTGATGCTTTGCATGTGCAGGTGTCCACCCACGGAGATCGTTGGAGGATCGTGATCTGCCGAGGCTGAGGAACGAGAACGCTCTCTTCTTCAGATTATAGCGTTGGAATCCAGGTAGGCTTCTATCTCTAGTCTTTTCATTCGTAACTAGGAACTTGCATCGTAACATTTCTGATTGTTGCTAGACCCCTACTGGGCTAGTAGGGATCGCCTCTGTCCGCAGAGGGGATTTACCTCCTCAACAATTTGGCGACTCCGCTGGGGATCGTCTAGATTTCACTGTCTCAATTTCATTGTCTCGTTTGATTATTTTATGTTTTTCCTTGCTTGATGAGCCTTCTGGGTTGGGTTCTTTGCTATTGTTTACTTCTTGGTTTGCTTAGTATGCATTGATCTGCTTCTGGAGTAGTTATTTTTCTTTTTTCGCTGAGAAACTCGACTGGCGCGCTTTTTAGCTTGACAATCGTGCCAATTGGCACATGCTGCTTTTGTTTAGCCCGCGCCAATTGCTTTCTGGCGCCAGTTTCAGCCTTACAGTCGTGCCACTCCTGTAAGGTTTTTGAGTTTCTTCATTTTTGAGCTCTCTGAGTTTGGTCAGTGATTTTTTTCTTGATTTTCCGACTGCCTGAGTGTGTTGGAGTCCTGTTTGACTGGGAATTCACCTCTGTCCTTTGGTTGTTTGCTTATATCTATCGATTTCACGTTTTGAGCCCTAGGGCATCTAGTGGCCTAGTGTATCGAGCCCTCCTTGGGAGTTTTGGTGTTTTGTTTGTCCGGTCGACTTTCTGATTGATTCTCCGCATCCTCTTAGTAGTTGTTCATTGTTTTGTTGCGATTTTTGGGTGATTGTTCATTCCTTCATTCGAATTTCGTTTGGTCTTGCATTGGGCCTAGATCACACAGCCCATTGGAGCCTTTGGAGTCTTTTCTTGGTTTTGAGAGACTTTGGTCGATTTGGGATTTGATTGCGTGCGTTGTTGAGTGAAAATTGTTTGTTTTTCTCTATCGAATATCATTTCTCAAGTTGTTTCGTTTGTTTTCAGTTTGTTTAGTGCATATTAGCTATCAAACATTGAAAATTGCAAAAAAAAAATCTCTTGTGCTTCTGGTTGAATTAGTGCAAATTGTAATATTTTCAATTTTGCTAGTGATTAGTGATCTGAATGAAAAGTTTTCAATTTCATTAGCTGCATTAGAGATCTCGTTGTTTGTCTTCCGTTCATTTCGTTTGTGTAAAAACTCTCAACTCTTCTCTAATTAGTTTTCATCGAACGAAATGTTGGACTGTGGCATGTAGCTTTGCATTTAGGAGTCTTTTAAGACACTACATACGATAGGGCCTGAAAATTGAAACTTAATCGAAGATCAACTTTAAAATCTATTCAATTAACCTAAGGCAGCATTGAAACTTAATGAAACATTTTTTAGAGGTCTAGGCTAGAGACGTGTTCCGGCGTCTTTAAACCTAGCAGCTGTCGCTCGCCGTTTGGCTTTAGACAGTGCCAGTACGGACTTGTGCTCCCTGTACCGTTGCGTATATAAAGGGAGACCCCTCTAGGTTTTCAATCCTTTATCCACAGGAAGCTGAGTCTGCCGCCCTATACCCGTGATACACCGAACACAACATTCGGGGAGACTACCTGCACATACGGAAAGTCCTTGGTCAATTTCTGTTTCATTACTGAAACCAAGGTGTATATGGCAGTTCACGGATATTTGGTACACCCTTTGAGCCTAGTTTTTTCCTGAGTAGTCATTTGGTCTTTTCTGACTCCCTAAACTTGAAAAGACCGTCAAGCGCTTGTCCTTTCACGCTTGTATCAAATCTGAAAGAGATAGAGTCATCTTTCTATTGTTTCTTGACTCTTAAAATATGAAACGATAGAGTTTCTTGCTTTTCAATGTGGTAAAATTAATCACCCACAATTACACGCCCGCTTAGATATTGCTTGTTGACCGTTTGATCGTGTGCCCTTAACTCGTTTTCAGCCCGTGTGTGTGTTTGCTTCTTTTTCTCCGGTCCTTTGCCACAGTGGCGGAACGTTCGGTTTCGTCGACTGGTAGTCCTTACACGGATGATTATTCAAAGGCTTCCCAACCCTCTGTCGAACCACAGCAGCCTGTTGTTTCTGATTTTCCTGACGGGGGACCGGTTCTCGCTGAGCAACCCTTTGGAGGACTAGTTGAGTTCAATTGGCCCTTTTCGGACCCTGTGTCTGAATTGAGATTAGGAGTTGATTTCCTTTCTCTTACCTCGGGTTCGCCTTTTGTTGCTGTTGTATTTCCTCCTAGTCCTCGCCGTCTTTTGCGTGATTTAATGGCAAGATCAACCATGAGTGATTCTGGTGAGGAAATCCCAACGTCCGGTGAAGAATATCAGCTCTTCTCGCGTAGATTGTTTGAGGGAGACAACTCTGAGCTGGCTAACATGTCAACAACCAGTTCTTCTTTACCACAGGGATACAGATCTCTGGGTCAGATCATTTCAGCTGCAGCCTCTATGGGAATTTCATCTCCTGCTTCGAGGCCAGCTGCTACTACACCCGGGGTGTCTCCTCAGACTCCTGTCACATCTATTCCCATCCGGCCCACTGTCTGTGTGGCCGCCTCTTCTCCTGTTGTCTCAGCATCTGCTACCAGGGCTGGACCAAGTCCTGAAGATGTTTATCTAGCTACTGCTATACTGGAGAACATCTCTCTGAAGGAGTATCGGTTGTCTTTGCAACAGCCGAACGCCGAGGCTGGACCGTCCGCCCAGGAGCCCTACCGACCTTACTTTTCGTACTATGCACAGGATGGTACTCCCGTGTATGCTTTCCCAGGTCAATATGACGAGCACGGGGAGATTTTGCGTCTACCCGCTCCTGAGGCTTATCTTTATGCTCAAGGTTTACCGTACAACCAGGCTTATGACCCGCAGGGGCAGCCTTTCCAAGGCCAACCTGCGGGCTAACCTGGCTATCTCTATGATCCACAGGGGCAACCCATTCAGGGCTACCCTGCAGGCCAGTAAGGGCCCTCGTACAGTCCGCAAGGACAGTATTATATCCCTCCCGGTCAATCTTTCCAACCTCAGCCGGGGTACCAACCGGGACCGATCTATGGTCCTGGGGGGCAAATCCAGCCTTCTTTACCAATGCAACCGCAGTATCCTGTTGTTTCTAACGTTGCGTATCGGCCAGGACCATCCTATGGTTCTGCTTCAGGTCAAACCGGTTTCCAGCAAATACCTGGTCATGTTCCACCACCAGGCCAACCATCTCATCCGGTACAACCCGGTGTTCTGCCTCCAGGCCAACCAGTCCATCCGGTACAACCTGGGGCTCACTTACAACCAGGTCAACCTGCGCAACCGGCGCCGCCTGTCTATCCGGGTCAGCCTGGTCATTCGGGTCAACCCTTGCACCCGGGTCAACCTGTTCACTCAGGTCATCCCTCTCAGTCGGGTCAACCTATTCATTCAGGGCAGCCCGCTCATTCCATCAACCCTACACAACAGCCGGTTCATTCAATGCCGCAGCCAAATCAACAGTTGCACCCTATGTATCAGGCTCCGCAGGGTTCCACTTTTCAGCAGCCTACTCATCCTTAGGGTGGTTATTATCCTCATGGTTAGTCTCAACCGAACTATAACCACCCCAGAGGCTCTCAGTATTATCCTCCTCCACCCGGTTTTACCTACACTCAGCATCCAAATCCAAACGCTGCTTATACAGGGCCGACGCATAATCAGGGTCCGTACCCTGGTTATCAAGCCCCACACTATGGTTACCAGCATCCAAATCAGTCTGGTTATACGACCTATGCCCCCTACGGTCAGAATCCTGCGGGACAGAACCCGTGGGGGCAAGGATATTCACAACCATCGTGGAGTATGGGTACCGGACCTCATCCTGGGCCTGGCATGGCAGTTAACCCTCCATTGCCGTTCCTGGCTACCTTGGAACTGCCGGACGTTTCAAAGTTGACCAATGATCCGATTTTACATAATCCATATTGGCCTCCGGTTCCCACCAAGATACCAGGTGACTGTCCCAAGTTTGAGGGGAAAGCTGGGGAGGACCCCCAGGCGCATGTGATGACGTATCACCTTTGGTGTTCGTCTAACTCTTGGGTCGATGATTCGATTCTCCTGCGCCTCTTCCAGCATACCTTAACTGGAGCTGCTGCTAAGTGGTACATAGAGCTATCCCGTGGCATTTTTCAAGATTTCAACTCTTTAGCCATGGCTTTCCTCACGCATTTCCAGTTACCGGTTCAGTATGAAGCCGGGACGCACCTCCTGACTTCCCTAAAGCAGGATAAAGCCACTCACATCTCAAATCACATCCATGAGTGGCGGCGCCGTCATCGACTGATCAAGTTTCACATACCTGATCAGATTTTTACTCACTGGTTCACCACCTCCTTTGTGAATAAAATCTCTCAAGATATCGCGATGGGAGCATGCGTGACTGAGGAGCAAGCCATCGCGCGTGCTCAGTACCTGGATCTTGTCTATTCACAGTCTGGCACGCTTTATGACATCTTGACCGATGCTCCACGGCCCGGAACCACTAAGGCCCCGCCCACCCCTGCGGTGGATGGTGTCATTGGTTCTGTCTCTCAAAATTCAAAGAAGTCTTCGAATGGGAAGCATAAGGCTAATTCTTCCAACAATACCTCTGCCAACCCCGTCTCATCTGATTCTGGTAAAACCGCGGAGGTGAATGCCGTTCAGGCCAATCCTGCGGACAAATCCTCCAAGGGGAAGAAGAAGGGCAAAGGCAAATCAAAATCTGATGCCCCGAAACCAGAATCTAAGTCTCGTACTGAGGATGGCTCCCAGCGTAAACCGAAGTACCCTTGCCTCATCTGTGAAGAGGACCATTATACTAAGGATTGTCCACGACGATCCGAGGTTAGTCAACTTCTTAAAGGCCCTAAAGGGACTCCGACTGTTTTGAAAGAGCCATTTCCATCTCAGCAGACCCAGATGGTCGAACAGGCATCACCATCTGCACCGTTTGGGTCTCAGGTTTTCATGGTGAAGAGTGTTGCACCCATCTCTGTCGCTACGCGGTCGAAGGACTACAATGAACCGCGGCAGGCACCCGGGAAGGCAGTTGCAGATGGGCCGCCTCCCCCACCTGTCTCTGGTCCATTGGAAATCGAGAAGCCTTCTCTGGAACCCGTTGTGAAGCCACCTCCCAAGGGTGTTCTTCGAAGATCTTTTTATAATCCAAACGCTCGTGCCGCTCAACATTATAGTATTGTTGAGGATCTGGCACAGGCGCCATGTGTGATGTCCGCACTTGAGGTTCTTCAAAGTTATCCTTCACAACGGAAGGCATCACTGTCTGCAATCGGGGGCATCGATCCCGCCGACTCGAGCCTTCTCACCTTCGATCTGGAGAATTTTACTCCCCGGCTTCCACATCAAATCACTTTGGTAATTCAAGTCGGGATTAACGGTCTGAACATTCATAGGGCCGTCATAGATGAGGGTGCATCTACCTGCGTTATGTCCTCCGCTTGCTGGAAGGCCATCGGCTCTCCAGCCTTGTCGTCATCCCCCAATGCCCTTGAGGCATTTGATGGTCAGGAATCTAAACCCCTGGGCGTTCTCGAGAATCCCACGATCACATTACAGGGGAAAACTGTCAACGTAGAAGTGGAAGTGGTTGACGCTAAACTCAACTACAATATACTTCTTGGCCGCAGCTGGACCCATGCCATGCTCTGCGTGCCGTCCACCGTCTTTCGATTCATTAAGTTCCATCACGAGGGCAAGATTGTCACAGTGGATCAGTTGTCATTTTTCACCTCTAACTCTGAGAACAACGTGCCATACGTGGATCAAATTTCGAATCCCCCAGACAGTGTAGGACCTGGTCTCTTCAAAGACCCAGTCCTCATGGGTATATTTCCTTCACCGCCACCGCATACCGCTCAAGTCAACATGTTGTCCAGGTCTGATGACCCCTGGCTTATTCCTACACCTGAGCAGGTATATGAGTTTGGAGAATTCATGCCTTTAACGCCAGTAGAGATCAGCTACTGTGAGATTGTTGCGGCATCGGATCCTCCGCCTCCTCAGCATGCTCCTTTGAGCATGGCTCTCGACGTCTACTCCCAATCCCCCTGGCTTGGTCAGGCTGATTCGCCTGATCCTCTCAGAGAGACTTTTCTTTCCGATGAAGCTATCATTGAAACTATGTCTCTTGAGGAACTACCTTGGGGCGATGGACATCATCGCTCCTCGTTTATGCCTAGCTTGGGGGCAATGACTGATTGTCTGGAGCGTTATGCTACTCAGGTTCCTTCCCCTCCTCTTCAAACACCGATCTTGACGCATGAGGTTTTTTCAGAGGGTAATCTGAGTAACATTACTCAAACTGTTCCAATCAACATCTCCGTTAAATCGGGGATTGTTGAGAATATTCATGTCGATGTGACTTGTTCTCCCGATGAGATTCAAGTCTATACTGAGCTTTTCAAAGAATTCAAAGATGTTTTCGCATGGTCTTACGAGGAAATGCTGGGGATTGACCCTAGTATTGTAGTGCACGAGATTCCAACCTATCCAGGTGCGAAACCCGTGCGCCAACGCTTACGTCCCATGCATCCTCGGAAAGCCGCCGTTATCAAGGCAGAAGTTGAAAAAATTCTGAATGCGGGTTTTATTTATCCCATCCCCCTTATAGAATGGGTGTCCAACATTGTCCCTGTTGATAAAAAGCAGGGTACAATTCGAGTCTGTGTGGATTATCGCAACATCAATCGCGCATGTCCAAAGGATAATTATCCCACTCCGTTTATCGACTAGATCATCGACGAATGTGCCGGAAGTGAGATCTATTCCTTAATGGACGGTTTCTCAGGATATAACCAAATCAATATCGCACCTGAGGATCAACATAAGACCACATTCGTCTGTCCGTGGGGCACTTTCGCGTACAAAAAACTTCCGTTCGGCTTAAAGAACGCTGGAGCCACGTTTCAGCGTGCGATGTCCTACGCTTTTCATGACATCCGCCATATCGTTCAGCCTTATCTGGACGACTTGCCAGCCCATTCGGGTAAGCGTGAGGATCATCCTGAGCATCTCCGCCAAATCTTTCTTCGTTGCAGACGCTACAATATCAAGCTCAATCCTCATAAATGCATCTTCTGCGTTGATTCTGGCCGTCTTTTAGGATTCATCGTCTCGAAAGACGGAATTCGTCTTGACCCTTTAAAGGTCGAGGCCATCGTAAATCTCCCATCACCCTCCTCCCTGTATCAGTTACAGAGTCTGCAAGGGAAAGCGAATTTTCTTCGGCGCTTTATCCCAAATTATGCCGAGGTGGCCAAAGGATTCACTCGTTTGTTAAAGCAGAACGTTCCCTTCCACTGGGACGAAATTGCTCATGAATCCTTTGACAAGTTGAAGACGTTGCTAGTCAATGCTCCGTTGCTTCGTCCTCCGGACTACCACCGCGACTTCACTTTATATCTAGCCGCCGCATTTAGCACCATAGCCATGGTCTTGGTGCAGGATGACGATCAAGGTGATGAACATGTCATTTATTACCTGTCTCGGAACCTTCTCGACCCGGAGACACGTTATGCACATGTCGAGAAATTGGCTTTAGCAGCAGTACACGCTGTACAACGCTTTCGCCATTACATCCTTTTGCGCACGATAACAGTGGTTTCAGACTGCAACCCTATGACGTATATTCTTTCTAGAAAATTACTGGGGGGAAAGTACTCCAAATGGATTGTGATCCTGCAGGAGTTTGACTTGGAGTTTACCACTGCTAAGTCAACTAAATCACTAGTCTTCGCGGATTTGATATGCTCTCTCCCTATAGACTCTATTCCCTCACACTCTGAAGACCATATACCGGACGAAACGCTTTTCCTCATCAGTACTCGTGATCCTTGGTACGGTGACATCATAGTGTATCTTCAGACCTCAACATTTCGGTCTGAGTTGGATAAAGCTGCCCACCGTCGGATTCGGCACCAGTCCCAACCCTACCGTATAGTGGGAGATACCTTATATCGCGTTGGAGTAGATTCGGTGCTCCGACAATGCCTAACCTTGGAAGAGGCTGAGAAGGTCTTAAATGACTGCCACAGTGGTGCCTGTGGCGGACATATGTCCGGGTATGCTACTACCCAGAAGATTCTGTGAGCAGGTTATTTTTGGCCTTCCATATTCAAGGACTGTATCACTGCAGTCCGTAAATGTCATCCATGCCAGATTTTTCAGCACAAGATGCGCGCGCCGCCGTTTCCATTGCATCCCGTTATTACCGTCGGCCCTTTTGCGAAATGGGGCGTGGATTTTATGACGTGTAACTCTCACTCGGCCGGGGGGCATGCGTATATCATTGTCGCCGTCGACTACTTCACTAAGTGGGCCGAGGCGATGCCTACACTAGCTGTTGACGGGAAAACGACTGCTCAATTTATATTCAACCACGTTATCGCACGGTTCGGGGTTCCTCAAGACATCGTCACTGATCACGGCACTCATTTCCGTGACTACATGATGGCGGAGCTGACTTCAACGTTGGGCTTGCGTCACGACAGCTCAACACCATACTACCCTCAAGCGAATGGTCAGGTTGAAGCAGTGAACAAAGTTTTGCTCACTATGCTTCAGCGAACAGTTGGTATTCATAAATCCAATTGGCATCTCCAACTGTTCTCAGCTCTCTGGGCATACCGAACATCTGCTAAGAGTGCAACTGGATTCACACCATTTCAATTGGTGTACGGTCTGGAAGCCACTATGGCGGTTGAATGTGAAATTCCTTCATTGAAATTAGCTGTAGAGCTTTTACCTGATACTTCTGCCGAGGAAGAACGTCTTCTGTATCTGGAACGGTTAGATGAAACCCGTCGTCTGGCTGCTTTGATTATCGAAGCACAAAAGAAGAGGGTCAAAACTCATTTTGATCAATCTGTTTCCCCCCGTTCTTTTATCGAAGGAGACCTCGTCCTCCTGTACGATCAAGCGCATGATAAGCTTGGAGCCAGTAAGCTCCAGCCTATGTGGCACGGGCCCTATATAGTAAAGTGCGTTTTGAAAAATGGGGCCTACGAGCTTATAGATTATGAAGGAGTTCCGCTGGCGCAGCCCAGAAATGGGCTGTACCTTAAAAAGTACTATGCCTGAAGTGATTTCTTGGTGTGGTGTGTGTACATAGGTGTGTGATTTTCATTTGTGTGCATGTATTGTGTGGTGTGCTTTGTAAACATCTTTCTGTTGATCGAGTCTTCCTAGTTATGCAGATGTCTTTTCATCCATTTATCGGTTTCGCGGATGGTGCCTCCCGCAGTACCAGGAATCTGTCTTCAGCAGCCTGGGTAATCTATGATCCTGCTGGTGAGTTGATTGATCGACAAGGAGTGTGTCTAGGACGTACCACAAACAACATCGCGGAATATAGTGTTGTGTTAGAATTATTAACCGAGGCAGTAAACCTTGGTATCCGTGAATTGCTCGTGTATCTAGATTCGCAACTTGTGGTGTTACAACTGAACGGACACTATTCGGTAAGGAACCCGTCCATCTTACGTCTGTATCTGCATATTCGATTACTGGAAAGAAATTTTGACTACATTACATATCATCATATACCCAGGCATTTGAATACACTAACAGATGCAGTAGCAAATTTGGTATTAGACAGACATTTGCACAATTTATAAATCATCATCACATGTAAAGAAAGATCCATCCAGAAATAGATATGTATATATATAGATATCAAAATGTTTACATAGAGTGTGTCACATAAAAGTAAAAAATATACATAGTCATCTTAAATACATCCGGAGACGATACGTCTCTCAAAAAATAGGTTTGGTATAAATCCTAAGAGCTAATCCGCATGGTGCTCATGATAGCACGTGACTGCACGCACTAAGCGTCTCAGGATTCGGTGGATCCGACTCGGAACTCCCACCGTGTGGCACTGGTATGCCATCGGTACGTCTGCCAGACGAGCATAGTCTGGGATCCCATGGGCAATGCCCTTGAGATTCTGGATCAGCTCCTCTCCTCCGGTGCCCTCTCCCTGAGGATCAGGGGCGAGTTGTGTCCTCCGTGAGATAGGAGACATCCCAGTTGGTCTCTCAAGTCCCACATCTACATGCATATGTGAAATGTGTTAAGACGAATGTGTATTAACAAAAACATATAAATATAAAATCAAAAAACATGAGGTCTTACCCAAATCCTCGTCCCAGTCGTCTCCTTCTGGTAGTGGGAGATCTGGGTCCCCGGTAAAGTCAGTTCTTGCATAGGGCCAGTCTTCCACGACAATCAGCTGGCGCCGTAACCACATAAAGAACTCCAGCCTCCAGGACATCTGTTGGCCGCCTCCAGATCTAGGCATCAACGCTGCCCAGCGAGCCATTCTTGGCTCTCGTGGTATCGGAACTGCTACTGCAGCCCCTTGGCCCTGGAAGATTGGTAAGCGTTCCAGAATGAATGATACCAAGATGGAACCATAACCGAACTATTTCAGTTTACCCTGTTTGCATTTCGTGAGCTGCCTTTTCATATTGATTATTACTACTGTTGCCCAGTCGTACAGCAGGGGACTCATGCATTCTGAAGCTAGCAGGATTTGGGCCTTTGTGGCCTCGTGCGGTGCCTGCGACCCAGCAGCCCGCGTGATGGTATGGAGAACCACTCTCAATGCCAGATCAGGGATAGTGTGGATATCCACTTTCTTGCTACCTGATCTCGTTTGAGCTCCTTGGCACACTCGTGCCATCACTTCTTCCATCTTTTCCCCAGATGGTCTGCTTCCAGTCAACACCGGGATCAGACCTCTGCGGGACAATCCAGTGATAAAATAAACATCGGAAACCTCCAGCTCTAATACCTGGTCTCATAACCTGAACACCTGTTCACGTTCATCCCAGATACTGATTAAATACTGGAGGAGCTCGGGCTGAGCTCGTAGGCACGGTGTGAGGAAGAAATTTTTCAGTCCACAGTTTCTAAGTGCATTCATGCAAGCTTGACTTTGCATGGCTTGTTCATCCTCTTCTACATGTTCTCGTTCTTTCCATTCAATCGCCATTTTGATCGGTTACCTGCATTCATATGGTCATAAACCCTTGGTTAGGTCTCTGATGAGTCTCAAATTCCATACAATTTGGTCTAAATTTCGAAATTTTAGGCGTATTTTAAGGTTCGGCCACTGGCGCGGCTGTTTCGTGAACAGTCGTGCCACATGGCGCGGGCCCTTTGTATAAAATAGCTCATTGGCGCGGGTCCGTGCCCGATACCCGCGCCAATGAGCCCGGCCCTAAATTTTCAAAAATGGCTCTAGAAAACTGATTTACAGGGTAAAATTATTAAAATTTGGATGAAAATGGAGAGCAAGGGAGCGCCTCTTACCTGTGACAGACGAGAAGCTGAATGGTCAACTGGATTTGTTGCAATCACCGTCAGAATTTTCTGCTCCAAATGGACCACTGTTGCTTTTTACCAAGGTAAATAGTGAATGTAATTTTATTTTTACCAATTTGACATATTTATAACTTTTGACATGAAATGAGTTGTAAAAAGTCATTTTTATCGAATATTTTTATATATATGTTATGTCGAAAATGGATTTTACGCTTACTTGGTATGTGCAGCAGCAGGTTTTTGCGACTTTAACGATGGAAACGAGTTGTATTTTATACTTTTTTGGACTCGGTAAATACACGAAAAAGTCACTTTGGAGTCATCTTTCAGCTCTTTTCTGACTCTCTAAACATGAAAAGATTGCCGAGGCCCTTGTCGTTTCGATCTCGTTAAATTGGACACGATTCGACATCTACCCAGTATACGTTTAACCCTTTTTCGGGCTGGGATGGATTGATTACGAAAAAGGAATACCCTAGCCTATCGCGACTAGGAGGTTTTCTCGGATATTGTTTTCTACCTTTTCGGATCTGAGGAACTATTCACGAAAAGGGACCTGTGGAGTTTACTTTTCCGCTATCTTTTCAAACTCTCTAAACATGAAAAGACGCCGAGTTCTTCCTTTGTCAGACTCGTTAAACCCTGATGACATCGGATCTAGTCGAAATGACGTTCTCCGAGTTCCTCCTTCCTAGGACTCGTTAAATGCACTAGGATGGATTTGCCCGAAGGGCGGACTTATATTACAAGCATATGTTATCCCCTTCAAGCTTGTTATCAAAAATAATTGGGGTACTCGCCAGAAATGGTGGGGAAAAAATGGAACCATCGTCGTTGTCGTCGGCAGTATGTCGCTCTTGAACATGGCACTTGTCTGCATTCGTGTCGGGTTGGGGACATCTCATCTCATTTTTTCACTTTGCCTCCATGGGTTTGGATAATCCCTTTTGACCTCTCCTCTGCTCATTGCCTTGTCACCATGACCTCTGATCTACTGATGTCAAATACTGCCAAATCCACTGTCGTGCCGTTTATATGTTCAAGAGAAGTTGGCCTCTGCTAGTATCAACCTTCCTCTGATTCTCATACGATCCTGATTCACAACAAAACATTATGTTCCTCTGTCTCGTTTCGATGATGTGGGAATCATTATGGCCCACCTTCGATCAAGGTCACTTCCTGTCGACTTCAACTCATTATCCAGGAAGCTGATCTAGAGACTCCTTTATGGTACCTTGGAGCCTGCATGCCTCAATGGCAGGTTCGTCGCATTCGACGTGAGGTTTTCATCATTGGCCTCCGATTGAGTGATTCTGCGGGTGTTCGACGCTGACTCATTGATTCACACGCCGTAGATTGTACCTGTAGTACCTTGAGGGCCATTTTCATTATTGGTGGTTCCTCTCGCGTCTATTAACAGCTTTCATCATTGGTTGGTAATCAGACGATGTTCCTGCATGTTCGACTTCAGCTCACATATTCACATGCTCGAACTTGTACTTCGTTTGGGTCGAGATGGAGTGCAAGACCTTGGATTGTGTCTGTTGTAATCCAGGCTGCGATTGTGGATTATTATCATTATGTATATGACTCATTGCTTGGATGGCTGCGACCATACCTGAGTCTATTTATTTGATCCTCGCTGGATGGCTGCGCCCATACCCTGGATCCGGATTATAGTGTACTCTATTTCGGATGGCTGCGCCCATACCACATATACATCATATACTTGAGATATCAGTTGTATCTTTCTGCGCAGGTTTTCCGACGGTGGGCCTTCAGTTGAACATGTTCTCGTAAAGCATTTAACCCCTCTCTCTCTCGGGCCTCATACTTTAGGGGGCATCTGTTACACAGTAATTTGTCACCGTCCCTACCATTCCCCGTCCCGCACAATGGAGGACCCATTTTGTGACCTGTGAACATTGTCATGCCTTGAAAACATCATCAATGCATTCCTCTAAGCATGAGCTTCATTTGCCCTTGAGACATCTCCTTGCAAAAATCATGAAAAACATCCCTTTTTGCATTGGCGCGGGAAGGTAGTTCAGTACTCGCGCCAATGGGGAAAATCCTGCAAAGAGGTCGCGCCAACTGGCGCTCTGTCATAGAGTAGTAGTCGCGCCACCCAATTTAGGGACTGTTTTTTAAATAAAGATGGCGGAAGTTGAGTTCCAACAAACTCAGAAACCATTGCCTATCTTGAGTTGGGAGGTTTGGCTGCGGAAGTTCTATGGAAGGGAAGTGGTTTTGACACCTCCCATGGAACCTTCCTTGTTGATAGGGCCAATCCCACAATAATAGGGATCCCAACTCCCTCCTTCCCCATCTATAAAAGCCTGCTCAATTCTATGGCAAGCTAGTCTTGAAGTGCCTAAGCTTTGAATCTCCAAATTCCCAAGAGCCTTTGTGCTGTAAGAGCCCTCTTTCCTCCCTTAAGGCTGACTCAAGTAAGGAGACTATTGTCGAGAGACTCAGGAGAGGTTTGCCCTTTTCCTGGTGAGCTTTGCGAGACGTGAACGACTGGAGACCCATCCGAAGGAGACCACGACGTCAGAACTTTGGTTGTAATCTCTTTCGATCGTTATTTAATGAATGATTACGATTATGGTTCCACTCTGTTTTCAATGATGTTAATATGAGTAGTATCCTTTCTGACTGATGTTGAGTTACGTATGCCGGATTTTATGCTTGTATCTGTTTGTTTCTTGCATGTGCAGGTGTCCACCCACGAAGATCGTTGGAGGATCGTGATCTGCCGAGGCTGAGGAACGGGAACGCTCTCTTCTTCAGATTATAGCGTTGGAATCCAGGTAGGCTTCTATCTCTAGTCTTTTCATTCGTAACTAGGAACTTGCGTCGTAACATTTCTGATTGTTGCTAGACCCCTGCTGGGCTAGTAGGGATCGCCTCTGTCCGCAGAGGGGATTTACCTCCTCAACAGTCTACTAGTCGAGACTGATATTGATACAATATGCACAAAAATGGATCTATAAATACAAAATACGAGTCTTGTAAGGTCAAAAGCGTGGATCCTACAGAGGTCGCACTTTCTTAAGCTTTCGTTTTATTTTTTTTTTCCATTTTGATTTTAAGGGTACACTTTGGTTATTTTCTTGGGCTATTACGATATGCAAAAGTTGGAACACATTATAAACCTAGGAATTTATAAAGAGTCAGAACTATGGAAAAGAAAGCACCACCATAGACAGTTGCTCATTTAGTTAACCAGGATAACTTCTAATGGGCTTATGCCCTGGAATTGGATTTTATACTAAATAGGTTGTATTTATATTCGTATATGTGTCCACACAATTTTTCTCTAGCTTCCTCTATCCTCGATTAAAGTGCTGCTAGTGGCTTTGCTTCTCCCTAGTTATAAATTTGTGACTTTCTAGTTGAAAATAATTAATATTATATCGTGTTAATGGAGAAATGGTTCCATGGTTGTAATGTAACTCCTTAAGTTAGGATTATTTCCTAGGTTGTAGGAGTTTTTTCCCAACTCTCTATTCTCTTGTGATGTATTTATTTGTGTATCCTTGATTTATTGAATGTAGAGTGTATGCTCCAGTTTTTGCAGTCTCCAGGTGCAGTACTCACCTTAGAGATTCTTTGTTATTCAATTCATTTCTTTTATTTCCAGTTTTTATCATGGTATTAGAGCTCAAACGGGGTGAGCCTAATTTACCTACAGAGCCTTCATGGCTACAGTGCACATAGGAGCCTCAGTGCTCACAACAAAGTAGGTGGTATGCAGAAACATCTCACTCAAGGAGGAACTTAGTTTCTCATAGGTCATAGTTTTTTCTGAGCACAAAGCGGATCATCACAGTTTTTGCAGTAGCAGCAACGTTGATCAGTGAATTTTTCGGAGACACAATAGCACTAAAATGTAAGGATCAATGCATTTTTCGGGGTCATTCTAGCACTGGTAGAGGCTTCCTTAACGAAAATTTTCTCATCGTGGATTTTTAGCCGATAGGAGTGCTGGCCTCTTTTATGGTTATTCTCATGATATTTTTCCCAACTGGTGGTGGATCTGAGTATAAGACACATCAATATTTCATATCGGTGGCGGATCTGAGTTGCGGACACAGATTTCATGCCAAATCGGTGGCAGATCTGTGATCAGGTTCTAGTATGTGTTGAATTTTTTTTTTTGTAGCTTGTAATTGTTCACTTGGTTAGAATCGAATGAAGATAGGAGGATTTGGAATATGATAAGTCCAAAATGAAAAATTTTACAGAAACTTATCTCAACGAGACTAGAAAACTCGATGAGACCAATTATACCAATTGGAAATTCAAGCTACATACACTGCTTGAGGGAGCGAGCACATAGTCGATTGTCAGTGGTGATGAGTAGAAGCCGAACACTGCAACAACTGCAACTATACTCATACAAGACTGGGATAAAAGGGAGAACAAGGTGAAATTTTTATTGAAGATGTTTATTAAATAAAATATTATCCCACATATCAGATACGGTAAATCGTCCACTGAGATCTGGACAACGCTCAAGAATCTATACCAGACACAGAACACCAATCACATCTTGTCACTCAAAGGAAGGATGTTTTAAATGAGGATTGAGGAGAATGAATCTGTTGTTGGATTCATTGCAAGGGTCAAGGACATGAAGGACAGATTGGGTGACATTGGGGAGAACATGTCTAATTCGGATCTTGTCACAATTACTTTGAACGGGATGATGGATGAATATCAGATATTCATCACAGGAGTGTCTGCATAGGATAAATCTCTTGCATTCGAAGAGATGACGGGAATTATGTTAAAGGAAGAAGAAAGGTGGTGGAATTTGATACCACAGTGTGCCGATCTTGCTCCGATGGCGAAGAAGAAGTCATACAAAGGGAAAAAACCACTGGGACAGAAAGCTGGTGGCAGATTTCAGAAGAGACCATTTAGAGGTATGTCTACAAATAACAGCAGTAACTTTTCTGGCATTAAATTTTTCTACTGTGGGAAAATTGGTCATCAAGCTAAGTTTTGTTTAAAGAGACAGGCAAATGAAGCTATAAATAAACAGAGAAAGCACACATGGCACTTTTCCGATGAAAGTCACAGTCATGATTTTCGATTTTTTGTAACTAATTGTGCTCTTTCAGCTTCTGAGGAGGATGAGGCTGAAATATGGTACATTGATTCAGGCGCGTGTTCACATATGACAGGTAATAGAAGTTGGTTTGAGTCTTTTGAAGAAACTACTTGTGGAACTAAAATTTATCTAGGTGATGTCATAGGTTATGTGATTAAGGGGTATGGTGATATTCCGGTGATGTTGCCTTGTGGTGATATCATACATATCAAAAATTTAATGTATTTACCTAGGATCAAGAAGAACTTAACATCTGTGTCAATGATAAAAAATCAGGACCTGCAAATTGAATTATTCAAAACATATTGTGTCATAAAAGACAACAAGAAGGAACTAGTTGCATCAAGAGTGTGTGTGGGAAGCCTATATAGATGAATGTCAACAGGACTGACAGTCGGGAATATTTAGCATCAAAGATTCAGTCATCTTAATCTACAATATCTCATGCTGCTTCAAAGGAAAGGTATGGTTTATGGACTTCCTATTTTTCATAATGTTCATTTAGAATGTAATGGATGTGCATTAGGGAAAATGCACAGGGAAGAGTTTCCTTTGAATTCTGATAGGAAGAAAAGGGATATTCTAGAGCTTGTGCATGCATATGTATGCAGACCTATGTAGACTAGGTCGCTAGGTGGTGCATATTATTTTTTACTTTTTATTGATGATTGCACTAGATTCCCTTGGATATATTTTATCAGAAAAAGAGCCAGAAATTTTAATTTTTTAATGAATTTAAGAATATGGTGGAGAAGCAGACAGGAAAATTCATAAAGATTCTCCACTCAGGTCAAGACGGAGAATAAAAGTTGGGAGATTTCATGAAATTTTGCATAGATCATGGGATTATTCAAAAGTTCATAGTGGCTCACACTCCACAGCAAAATGGAGTTGTAGAATGAGAGAATAGAACCCTTGTAGAGTACGCATGAAGTATTCTTCAAGGTAAGGGTCTATCAAATGGATTCTGGGATGAAGCAATCAACACTATTGTTTACTTAAAAAATAGGAGTCCAACTAAATGTCTTAATTTTAAAACTCCTTTTGAAGCACTTTATGGATATAAGCCAACAGTGAATCATTTAAGAGTTTTTGGGTCAAAATACTTTGCCTATATACCCAACGAATATAAAACGAAGTTATATCCTAAGGCCATGAAATGCATCCTTGTATGATATTGCACTAAATTTAAAGATTATAAGTTGTTTAATCCTTTGACTCATAAAGTCTTTGAAAGTCAAGATGTCATATTTCATGAGAAGGTTGAGAATGGAAATAAGGAAACATTCTTGAGGAATGGCACATTCCGTTGTTGATGGAAGAAAGTAGTGAGGACAATCAACAACAACAACAACAATAACAGAAAGAAGAAGAGGCAGGTGATGTAGTTAGTAAGTCAAGCCCGCAAAGGTCTGAAGCAGATTGTATTGATGTGAGTCCTTTACCAAGAATATTAGGTAGGCAGACTCAACCACAAGCCAGATTGAAAGACTATGCTTTAATGTCAAACATTTTAAATGTTATAGAACCCCCAAATTATAAAGAAGCTAGTCAATCTCATGAGTGGAGGGCTACAATGAATGAAGAATTTGAATCTATTATTAGAAACAATACTTGGGAACTAGTTGAATTTCCTAAACGAAAAATACCCATATGTTTCAAGTGGCTTTACAAACCTAAATTTAATGCAGATGGGAGTATAGAAAAGTTTAAAGCTAGACTGGTAGCAAAGGGTTATTCCTAGAAAGAGGGAATTGACTTTGAAGAACCTTTGCCCCTGTAGCCAAACCAAATACTATTAAAATGTTAATTTCCTTAGCTACAAAATATTAGTGGAAGCTACACTAGTTAGATGTTAAGTCTATATTCCTAAATGGTTATTTAAAGGAAGAGGTTTATTTAGTGCAGCCTGAACGGTTTGTTAAGCAAGGCCAAGAACATTTAGTGTGTAGATTTAAAAAAGCACTTATTGGTTTAAAACAAGCACCCAAGCCTTGGTACAAGAAGATTGATTCATTTTTCTTATAGCATGATTTTCATACGAGTATGAATGATCCATATATATATATATATATATATATACCATGTATGATAAACAGAGGAAGATTATTTTGATTTCCTTGTATGTGGATGACATGATCATAACAGGTAATGCAGGTGCAATAATCAAAGAAATAAAATTGCATATGTCACAGGTTTTTGAAATGAAAGACCTTAGAAGTTTACATTATTTTCTAGGTCTAGAATTATGGAGAGACTCTGGTTAGACTTTCCTTGCTCAAGGGAAGTATGTGAGAGGGTTGCTCAAAAATTTCGGAATGGAGCAATGCAAGACAACATCAACACCTTTGTAGCAGAATCTGAAATTGTGCAATGATGATGGATCTAAGGAGGTGGATGCCACTTTGTATAGGCAACTAGTTGGTAGTTTGATATATCTAACTACAACTAGACCAAACTTAGCATACTCTATTAGTATGTTGACCTAGTTCATGTCTAAACCTCTTGAAATTCATTGGGTGAGAGAAAAAAGTGTTATGAGGTATATTCATGGTACTAGTGATTATGGTATTTTATACACTGATACATCTGATGTTATTTTAGTAGGTTTTTCAGACTCTTATTGGGCAGGTAACCTGGATGATCGATGATCTATCACATGTTATGAATTTAGTGTTGGATATGGGATCATAGCGTGGAGCACTAAAAAGAAGAGCAATGTGTCTTTATCTTAAGATGAAGTCAAGTACCAAGCATTATGAGCAGAAACATGTGAAGCTATCTGGTTGAGGAGGCTTCTCCATGATGCAGGAGAAAAGAAGAAAGAGGCAATTTTCATAAGATGTGACAACCAGAGTTCCATTAAGCTAGCAAAAAATCAGTGTATCATAAGAACATGAAACACATCGATACTCAGTTTTACTTTGTTAGAGAAAAAGTTGAGTCAAAATAAATCTTTGTTGAATATCGTAAAACATGTGACAATATGGATGATATCTTTACTAAGCCTCTTGGGAAAGTGAAGTTTGAATTTTTAGAGGGATGTTAAGACTATGGGATAATCATTTCTCCATTAAGGGGGAGAGTTGAAAATAATTAATATTGTATTGTATTAATGGAGAAATGTTTACATGGTTGTAATGTAACTCCTTAAATTAGGATTAGTTCCTAGGTTGTAGGAGTTTGTTCCCAAATCCCTATTCTCTTGTGATGTATTTATTATTGTATCCTTGATTAATTGAATGTAGAGTGTACACTCCAGTTTGTGTAGTCTCCAAGTGTAGTGATCACCTAAGAGCTGCTTTGTTATTCAATTCATTTCTTTTCTTTCCAGTTTTTATCATTTCTTAGGGGGTGTATGATTATAAAGGACGCATGAATGAAAATCTTTGCCTATCCTATGAAAGATGACTTAGTATCCTAAACATATTGGTAGGTACTCCAGTAATTAGATCATGTATTCTTATAAAGTTCCATCTCTATCAAGCTTCTATTGATACCAACAAGGTATAATTGTAGGCCTTTCTTTTGGACCAATCAGATCTCTCTATGACTTGGTTCCATCCCGTTGGAAACAGTGCTTTTACTTGGTCAATAGGATATGGCCCTCAATCTCATTTTTCATTTCCGAGTCAACTGAATCTATGAGGTAAAGATTAGTGGTTGCCACCTATGCATATGCCTTAACTGCTTCCATTCGATAAATAAGGTCAACTTAATCTAATATGGATCTTTATAGCGTATGGAATTGGACCTCCCACTGGAAGCTCTATGTTTGTATATGTATCTGGATATTGACCTATAGGATCTACCATTGGAAATGGAACTGAGAGAAAGGACCCGAGATATACTTCTACTTGCTTCACCCGATGGGGGCGTACTCCCAACAATTTAATTTACTATTTATGAAATAGAGTTAACCTTTATATAAGGAATAAACCTAGGCACACGAAAAACATGGAGCATTTGACTAATTAAAATAGACACAATTGGTGACTTTGACTATTGAAATCACGATGCGACACTCTAGGGTGGACCATCGAAAGCATACGCTATATCAGCTAGATACTAAAAAGCACGATGTACTGAAAACAAACCTCAATAAGCTGCATGCGGGTCTAAACCAACCATAACTTTTGCAAACTCCAAGATTGAAGAACCTAATTTTTAAGGCATGTATTCCCAATACACTCATCCATAAACTCTAGGAGTTGTCTGAACCTTATATCATATATGCCTTGTAAATTTCACCTTGCCAGCTTACGGGATGGAATCTGCATGCTACGACATCCATTATCTAGCCACTAGGTTTAACCGTAAATCACCATCAAAGTACCAAGAGATCTGCCCTCTAAAGTGCATCGACAATCAACAAGACATGTTCATTTCGCGTCGATCACCTATGTGAGAAATACTATAAATATATCACCACAGTTCTCCAGAAGGCGCACCTACAATAAAAAAAGAACCATATCTTGCAGCAACATATCATTTGGCTCGAGCATATCCATATCCTATTTTCCCAGATCTAGTTCCAAAGATAGTTGTCATTGTTCCAGTTTGAATAGAACATCTATCTAGTTCCAAAGATAGTTTTCATTGTTTCAGTTTCATTAGAACATCTATCTAGTTCCAAAGATAGTTTTCATTGTTCTAGTTTCAATAGAACATCTATCATACTAAAAAACATCTACATACAACACTTTCTCTCCCCTGTAAAATGACTCCCCCCTGAATAAAACTTTCTCGCAGGGGCTAAATGGTCGCAAAAGCTCCTAGTTAAAAGGGAGAATCCATTTTGAGGTTGAGCTCCACCATAATTAGACGCACTAATTCCTATTTCAAGGATATGTCCTGGGCCCCAAAGGTTGTCGAACTAACGGACTATGTGCTAGGGATGCCAGGTTCATGCGACCAACCATTGTTGAGATTTCCTCTCTCCCTCTTTGGCCTTTGGGAGTCCTTTTTCGCTGGATTAGGCCCCAACTTGAAACGACCCGAAGCATTGAAAGAGGCCACTAAGGTGGGTGGTCTTTTCCAACCAATACCTTATCTAAATAGAATAATTGCTAAATCAAGTTAAATTAATTCTAGATCAATAAACTATGGGTTTTCCTTTGTTTTCTTTACCTCTCCTTCTTCTGTCCAATTTAGTTATGAATCTTTTTACGAGCTTGTGGCCCTAGAACGGAGTCTTCTTCTTGAACGGGTTTTGTAATAATATCTTCCCTCATTTCTATCATCGGGCCAATTGCTTACTTTGGATTTAGAGGCTCTGGAACTCAATTTGATTAATCTTCATTTTCCTCTGTGACTAGAGGATATGAAACCACTAAATATACATATGTATATGGATCTGCTACTTGAATCTATATTGGCGTTGGTTCCTAGTTAGATTTTAATTCAACTTGGTAAATGGGTTATGGAACCAAAACCGCTTTGACCTCTACTACCTTACCCACGGGTGTTTCCCCTCGATAAAATGCAACTAATTGTAGTGTTATTGAAACTGTTTTTTTTTTTGACATGGAACTAAGCAACCTCCCCGGGTATATGCAACAACCCACAAGCCACATATACCAGTAACTCATGACTTCGCAAGGACCGAGGCATCCGGAGACCATGGAAAGATCCAGGTCTCAAACTCTAATGGGACGTCTATCCCTCTAGCTTGGTCATGATGTGCTATAAACAACCCTACTCCCCATTGGTTTTGAACCTGTGACCTCCCAAGAGAAATCACAAACAAACTACTAGAAAAAACAATGGGCATACAAACCACACCGAAAAAAAAAGGGCATGAGGTGCATGTGTATCCATTAGTACATAAAATCATGTACTCTACATAGTGACCCCACGTAACATGTACTCCACAAGTGACTACATGTCACTTCAGATCAGTTTGGTCCGCTTCAACTCAATTTGGAGTCAACTCCTTATCATTATCCATGATTCAAGTCGCATTAGTGTGCATTTATTGCAATGATGTTTAGATTGATACTTTTCAGCAAATATTGACAACCAATCACTAAGCCAATAATTAGCTTAGTGCATGGTACTATTAACATACATGCCTATACATCATGATTTATTTTCCTCCGGGTTCCATAGTTCCAAATTCAGCAGACTCAACCACTGCTCCCGCTCTGAAAGGCTCCTCTGCTCCGACTTAGTCGCTTAGAA
>CM076584.1:1602699170-1602997129 GCA_034641835.2 Pinus albicaulis | reverse complement strand
AGTTAGTTTCCATGCATGGGGTAAGCCTTGGTCAAACAACGAATAACATTGCCGAGTATAGTGCAGTGATTGAGTTATTATCTGAATCCATATCATTTGGAATTCAGAGTTTGATTGTTAGGTTGGATTCTGAACTTGTTGTATTACAGCTTAACAGGGTTTGTGCCCTTAGAAATCCGGTGTTATTACGGTTATTTTTAAGAGTTCGTCTCTTGGAACATGAATTTGATTACATTGAATATCAACATATTCCAAGACATTTAAATACATTAGCAGATGCAGTTGCTTCTAGTATGATAAATCGACATTTGCAATAATCAAAACAGTAAAACAAACAACATTCATAACATGTACACAGATAGCCAATAAATAGTGATATATCATAGTATAGGAGAGTTTTCAAAAAATATACATCGTCTTCGATCATAGGTTGGAAACACCTTATGATCGGTAGAATGATAACACAAAAAGTCAAAATATGAGTCTACAAACGATCATCCCATCACTGATGGTGATCACGATAAGAGACCACTGCTCGGGCCACCCTACATAGGAACCTCCTAAAAGGTCTTGGAACACCAATCACGTATCTCTGTAGTCTGAGTGGAATCTCATCTATGTCTGTCTCTGGAATATCTAGAGTTAGGCGCTCTAGGTGATGCTCTAAGTCAGACAAGATTTCCGCTGATTGGCCTGCTGGGGCTGGGGCTGGTGCAACTGCAGCTGGTTGTTTTTTGTCATAAGGTCGGAGATGGGCTGGTCGCCATGGGCCCACATCCGCATTCAAAACTTTTGGTTATTAGTTTCAAAGACGATCAAAAATAAATAAATTAGAACTTAGAAATTGTTGAAAATGATTTTACCTGATTCATCCCATTGTTCCTCGGCTGGGAGAGTCATCTCTCGGTCACCGCGGAAATCTATCCCAGCGTATGGAAAGTCCTCTATGGTAAAAATTTGTCGATCCATCCAACGAAAATATGAAGGAGGAAATCGAACAATTCCAGAGCCCTCAATACTATGACGGGCCATCAGTGCGACCCAACGAGTCATCCTAGGTTCTCGAAGTCGACCGACATCAACAGAAATACTCTGCGGAGCTAGCATGGGGATCCTCTCTAGAGAAAAGGTAACAATGATGGGTCCACATCCAAAGTTTTTTAGTTTACCATTCTTCTCTCTAGTCAATTGGCCTTTTATATTGGCCAACACAGCTTCGCACCAGTTGAAAATGGTGCCACGAAAATAGTCCACAACAATACGCATTTGGGAACCGGTAGCCACATGTAGCGTAGCACTCCCACACAGTCTGGTAACAATAAATGCAATAACTTTCAACTCGGGACGGATGATGTTTTTTATGTCAATCCGTTTGTCCCTAGGGTTTGCCTGATCATTACATAATTCTAGTTGAAGACTAGCGACAGACTGGCCACCTGGCCTAGTCCCAAACAGAGAAACTTGTTCGCCCCTTTTGGACAAACCAGTCAAAAAATAAATATCCTCCAGCTCAATTTCGAGCCGGTGGCCACCAATAATGAAACACTGGTCCTGCACGTTCCACCTGTTTACCAGCCATGTCAGGAGGTCTACCTGTGCCCTCATGCCTTGGATGGCCCAAAATTTATATATACCGCATGCTTTTAATGCTTGCATTGTGGGAAAATGGAGAATTTCGGCGTCATCCACGTCCTCATGTTCACGTTCTCTCCAAATCAACATATTGTTACTCCTACAATGCATAAAAACACAAGTTAGAAAAATCTAATTTGGAAATTTTTGGGCGGAAAATGACGAATTTGAGTTTTAAATTTAAACGCGCGGGGACCGCACTTATCCTTTATACACAGTGCGTAGAAACGCATGCACTCTGTGTGATGAGTGCGGACCCACGAATTTTTTCCATATAGAAAAAATTCGGGGTCCGCAGGTCCCATGTGTCTCACCTGCGGACCCCCGCGGGCAAATTTTTAAACCATATTTTTTCCTAAAAATAAAATCTAAAGCCTAAAACTGAATTGTAAATGGATGAAATACAAGATTAGGAGGTCGTGGATTACCTGGGACTGACAGTTCTCGATTTCGCCAGACGGATTTTCCAGAATCTTCACAGGAACTTTCTTACCCAAAAACTTTTTACTCTTCACTCGGAAACTGAACAGTAAAAATGAAATTCAAAAAGTCCTTTTTATAAGTTTTTTCGAGTAGATGAATTTTTAATTTGTTTATTTTTCACTTTAAAAAGGGTATTTTTGAAAGAATTTTTACTTATCTTAAACAGGTATGTGTAATGTTTCAATTTTTTGTGCAGAAATTGGATTTTTCAGGAAAATTGATCATTTTTCAACGAAGAGCATAATTTTATCACTTTTTCGGACTCTTTCAAAAATTTACAAAAAAGTGAAACATTGGAGTCCTCTTTTAAGCCCTTTTGAGACTCTCTAAACATGAAAAGATTGCCGAGTACTTGATTATTCGAACTCGTTAAAGTAAATGAATGATCGTCCCTTCAGTATAAGTTTACCCCTTTTACGGAATGAAATGGACTATTTACGAAAAAGGTATACGTTGACTAATTACGGTCAATAGAGTTCTCTCCCGCATTATTTTATCCTTTTTCGAGCTCGAGAGACTAAATTTACGAAAAAGTACACCCACGGAGTTTTCTTAAGTTTTTCTTCTGACTCCCTAAAACTGAAAAACACCGAGTTTCTCCTATACTGGACTCGTTAAAACTTAACAGTAAAGGACCTGTTTAATTTTCAACAGGAACGAACCACTCCTTCTTAGGGTTCGAATTTTAAACCAAGTTGGACTCATCCGAAGGATGAGCTTATAACCAAGCAAATGTTATCCTCCTCAAGCTTGTCAAAAATAAAGAGGTACTTGCCAGAAATGGTGGGGGGAAAAGAGAGAAAAATGGGCGTGTTTGTTGTATTTTAAATTTTTCGAAAACTCAGTCAACCACTCTTGGACACGACACTTTCATTTACCTGGGTTGGGAAATCCTTTGCCTAACAATTAATCAAACCACATTGAAAGTCTTCAGCCGGTTTCTGGGTATTAGCTTTGGGTCAATTGTTACCAAGCCATCTGCAGTGTCGTTATGTGTTCAAGAGGACAATTCAAATAAACCATTCATCTGCAAAATATCTGTCATCCATTTTGACCATCCCTGAGTCAGTCCTTGCCAATATATTTTCAAAACTTGATCTATGATTTCATGTTGTGGGCTTGCCTATGACGGATCACTTTCTATCGACGACAGCTCATTATCTAGGAATTTGATCCAGAAATCGTCAGTACCTTGAAATCTGCATGCCTCAATGGCAGGTTTCTCGCCTTCGACGACAGGTTGCATCATTGACCTTCGATCGAATGACTTCATGAGATGTTCGACTTCAGCTCATTCATTCACATTTCATGGATTGTACTGAGTACTTTGAGAGCCATTGACATTATTGGTGGTTTCTCTCACACTTGTTAACAGTTTACATCATTGACTGGTAATCAAGTGGTTTCTACCATGTTCGACTTCAACACATTTATTCACATGGATAGAATCGTACTAGTTCGAGATGCGAAAATCAAGACCCTGGATCTAGTTTCTACCATCTAGGCTGCGAGGAATTTTGTTATCATTCATACAGTAGACTATTTATAAATAGATGGCTACGTCCATACTGTGTCTACACATGTCTATATTGTGATGTATTCAAAATCATTCCTGTATCAGAACAATTTAAGATAGTTCTAGTTAGTTTTGATCTGAGTATGGGAATTCCTACCTCAGCGATAATATGATTACATATATATATTTTGCATTGAATGTTTTTACAGGTTCCGACTGGGGTGTCCACAGGATGATCCTTGAAATGATAAAGTACTACACTCTTCATATATGACAGACTTCAGTATCATCTATTCCAGACTTTGCACTTTAGGGGGTAATCTGTTACACTAAAAATTGTCATCCTGACATTCTGCTATGAGTATGAGCTCATTATAACTCATACTTCCTCCTTTTTCAAGTCTAACATATCAGTTCTTCATATCAAGCCTTGAAAATCAGAGAAAAGTTCCTAAAAATCTCCTAAACTTTGGTATCGCACTTTCTCTATACATTGCCTGCGGGCCCGCACCTAATGTTCAGCTATCCTGCGGACCGGAACCACACTTTCTATGTGTTATAGGTGTGGACTCTTGTAAAACTAAAAAAGGCGAGAAAGTAAAGTTAAAAATTTGATTTGAGATTAATTCTAGAAGATTCTAGACGAGAATTTTCGGGAATAGGTACGCTTTGATAAGGTACATGTATCCCTTACCTTATGGAGCTAACCCCTTGATGTGAGGAGCTTATCCCTTTGAAGGAGGATTCTATCCCTTCATATTTGGAACAAAAAAACCTCCTCTTTTCCATTATAAAAGGAGGCATTGGGTAGGCTCAAAGGGAGTTGAAGCTTTAGAATATTTGAAGATAAGAGCTGTTGAGATTCAGACTCAGTTAAACAAGAATTTTGTGAGGAGAGATTACATACCTCTATTTGTCTTGATTGAAAGAGTGTAGAGCTTGTCAAAGTAGAGGAGACTCCTGCTTCGGACCCCGGGAAGGCCTGTGCAACATCAAGGCTCAGGTTGTAAGGTTTTCCTTTCTTTGAAATTAATACAAATATACTCATTTTTCTCAATAAGTTGTTTGTTAATGGTTTATTTCATAGATTCCTTGATCACTATGATAAGCATGGTTTATGATGATGTCTATACACGTGCTATGTAATACTTTTCTTGTTTGTGACTGCAGGTTTACAAGCGAAACTCCTTCAAGCGCGCGAAGGATAACAACAACTTCAAACAAGCACTGGACATAAGGTAGGTCTTTTAACACCTATATATAGCTTTTCATATATTATATATGCTTATAGAAATATTATTTTATTTGGCTGTTTGTTGCTAGATACTTTTAGTACTAGGGAGATCGGTCTTGTCCGCAAGAACGATTTATCCATCCAATAGTATGATAATCCATGTAACGATAAGGTGCGAGTGGGGGAATATCATCTTAATTATCGACAAATTTGGGAGGTTGCAACTACTAAAGTATCTAGTGCCTACAAGTCAGTCCAAGTAGATGGAAACACATGCCCACCCCTCAAGACCATTGTCAAGATATAATTATCCTTAAATGGCTTCACTAGATGAATATAGCTTGTCATCTCAATTAATGTTGGTTTGTTGACCCATTATATGAAAAGGTACGAGTGGGGGCTTCGGTTGGTATTTCCATCAATAAAATTAAAATAGAATTTATATTTATATTTATCCCATAAGTGTTCAAGTGGGTCCCTCCAAGATCAAGTCAACCTTCCCAATAGACACACCCATCGCATGGATGAGACACTATAAATAGATTATATTTTCTCTCCTCCAAGACACTTTGGATATGAATCATATATATTTTATGGATCATTGCAGATCTAAGCCGTATATATTCTATGGATCAATGCGAAATTGAGGCATATATCTTATTGGATCAATGCGGATTTGAGGCATATATCTTATGTGGATCAATACGGATCTAAGGCACATATCTTCTATGGATCGGTGCAAATGTGAGGTATATATATTTATTGTATTAGCGTGGATATGTGGCATATATATATTTTGGATGAGTGTGGATTTTAGGTATATATATATTATGTGGTTTAGTGCAGATTTAGGCATATATCTTATGTGGTTTAGTGCAGATCTTAGGCACTATAGCTTTGTGTAACAATCTAGATCTGAGGCACATTATCCTTGTGGAAAAATGCAGGTCTGAGGCACTATATCTTTGTGTAACCTTGCAGATCTATGGTTTATATCTCTATGGATATGCGAAGGTCTACAACACTATCTTTTGTGGCTTGAGGAAAGAATTCAAGGGATATTTTTATTGGATATTGGAGGGTTGGATTGACACTTGTGGGAGGTCATATTGGTGGTCAATATTTTTATATATAATATTGTCAAAGATATTCTATTTTGATGTAAAAATTGGATTGAATTGGACATTCTCTTAGAAGGAAAGGTCATTGGGTTTTTCTCATTGGAGTGGGGTTATCCTAGAGTAATTTTTGGTATCTCTGGTTCATTGTCTTATTGTGATATTTACTACTCTTCGAACTTAATGTTAACGGTTTAAATTTTCAGATATAACTACTTAATGATTGGAATGTTATAAATAAGTCAAATTTTATCATTGGAAGGAGTTATCAGTTTTAAAATTGTTCTAGTCTTGTATACTACTAGAAAATCAACATGGTATCAGATCGAGGTTAAAAGAGTATCCATCCCCAGAAACCCTAGTCAGTGATTTACCTTTTGTTGAAGTCTCAAGGCTTGGATGAAAATTCAAGTATAAAATGATTTATGTTTAAGATTGAAGTCTTAAGACTTAATTCATTTCAAATAAAGAGGACGCCAAGTCAAAATCAATATTATATTTAAGCTTCAACTCGTCTTTAGTAGAAGGTATGTAATTTTTTTTTACAAAAACGGATATGGATTTATATTAGATATTGGCCAAAATGCCTTTCACCAGTTACAATAGGTCGGGCATAGCCCTTAAACTTTCTTCCACTAACTGATCATAGGCCCCAAAATTTGGAGATCCGCGTTTTTTACTCGAGACTAGAGAATCTATCTCCGTTAATTTTCCTATCTTAAATGTACAAACAAATTGTTTCAAAATAATGCAGTAAAACATAACTCTAAATTAAGGGATGGAGTCCCACTCCACAATACCGTCTTTCAAGAGAGAGCCAGCGGGAAGTGGCACCGCCCTGTTGGCTTCCAGATCAGCATCTTTATTGTTCCCCCTCAATACATGAAGGAAGTTTGCAGTCTGAAAAGATTTCACCATAATTTTGATTCTTGAAATCACTCTTGCCAATCTAAGATCTGCAGGAAAAGAATCCTCCAATAAAACTTTAATAATGGACTAAGAATCTCCTATAATATTAACCTCTGAAAGACCAAAGGCCTTAGCTTGCTTGAGACCTTGAAGAAGAGCCAAGGCTTCTGCTTGAATGCTGGTGGAATGACCTAAACCCCAAGCGAACTTAGTCACAATTCTTCCCTTCTTATTCTTTATAACTCCTCCTGCCCAGCCAATTCGGGGTTGCCTTTCGCTGCCCCATCGAAGAACAGAGTGTATTTGGATTGCCTGATGAGAAAATCAAATAGTTCATTCTCCTTCCCTTTGAATTGCCACTCTTTTGTATCCTTGTTTTGCCTTGTTTCTCCAGAGAATTAGAGATCCAACGAGGCACCCCAGTCTAAGTCTTGCTGACTTAGGTTCGAGTCCGACAAGTGCTCCCCCAGACTTTCTTTCCATAGACTTTTTATTTTGATGATGGTGAATTGCGGATTTAAGCTTTCATCTCTGAAGACTCTTCTGTTTCTCTCCAACCAGATTTGCCAGCAGATAAATTTCGGCAAGGAGAGCCATGCAGCTTTAAAACTTTCGTTTTTTGGGAGCGTTTCTAGGTAGAAGTTTCGCCAATTTGAAAATAAGTCAGAGATAGAAGTAGGTAAGATGAATTCTGTTTTCCAATGGCTCAAGAGGTTATGCTAGATTTCTTTTGAGAATTTGCAATCCAAGATAATGTGCTGGGCATTCTCTTCACTATCATAGCACAAGTGGCATCGTGAGGGACCTTGGAACCCTTTCTTCTTCAATCTGTCTTCTGTTAAAATTCCTTTGTGGCATAACAGCCAGCAGAATGAGTCAACTTTTGGCATGGTTTTGTAAGTCCAGAGCCCCTTCCACACAGCAGGGTCGGGAGGGATGTGTGGACGATCTTGGAGGCTTTTATACCCCTGTGCAACAGTATATAGCCCTGGGGCGGCTCCCCAACCGTGGGTGTCCTTCCTACCAACGCGCAGAGGCGCCTTACCGTGCAGCAGAGTGAGAAGGAGGTCGCGTTCTTGAATCAGCTCTGGAGGAACAGGCGGGAGTCTCCATCGCAGCTAGTTGCTGCCAGCCCACAGCGAAATGTCCCATAGAGAAACGCAACCTGCTCGTTCCAGCCACGGTCGCAGCGCTTGCAGAGAACTGTAGCTCGATAATGGGGGATGCATCATGATGCAATCGTCCCATATTTTGATTTCTTTGCCGTTGCCCGGAATCCAATACGCTCTGTCTCTGATTAAAGGAGCTGCTTTGAGACAGAGTTTGATCAGTTGTGAACCTGAGGAGGGCAGTGAGGTTTCCAGACATCTTTTCCGTTTCCCCATGAAATACTTCCTCCATAAAGCTCTTTGCGTCCACCCTGGGTGTGGACCAATGATTCTCCAGAATCTTGGCTCCCATGGCTGTGTTTTGGAGGCTGAGATCTTTAAAGTTTAGGCCTCCTTCATTCTGAGGCTTACAGATTTTCTCCCAACTTACCAAGGGGATTTTCCTGTCGTTGTGTTTGCTTCCTTTCCAGAAGAATTTGCGGATGAAGGCTTCCATTTTTTTGATGATGCCAATGGGAGCAAGGATTACAGAGAATTGAAAAATGGGGAGACTACTGAGAACAGAATTTTTGAGGACAGTTTTGCTGGCAAGGTTTAACCATGAGAATCCCCATGCTTGAATTTTAGCCTTGAATTTATCCAGAAGAGGAATCCAATCTCTGTTGTAAGCTAGTTTTCGGAAGATAGGAAGGCCCAAATAGGTAAAAGAGGTCCAACTGAGGGAGGCAGAAAAGCCAAGGATTCTGGTGATGGCCGAAAGAATGGAGGCAGAGATATTCCAACAAAAAACTTTGCATTTACCTTTGTTCAAATTGTTGCCTGTAGCTTCGCTGTAATCATCTAGAACCTCCTTGAACATTAAAGCTGATCTGACAGAGGCAGCCCCTAACAAGAGGGTATCATCAGCAAACAAAGTATGATTAACATTTTTAACCCCTCTGGCTATGTTGAGCCCTAGGATCTCTTGATCAACCAATTTCTGGTCAAGATAGAAGCTCAGGACAGAAACATGGAGGACAAAGAGAAGCAAAGAGAGGGGGCAGCCCTGCCTAAGCCCTCTAGAAGCTTTGAAAAAGCCAGCTGCTCTCCCATTCACCAAAGGAGCGATCCAGGGATCAACAATACAAGCGCGGATCCAATTGATAAAGCCCATTCCAAAGCCAAATTTATGTAGGACTTCCCAAAGAAAACTGAGTCTGACACGATCAAAAGCATTTGCCAAGTCTAGTTTAATTACCATACCTTTCTCTTTGCGAAGTTGGCTCGAATGGATCGCCTCTTGCACAAGAATGAAATTGTCAGCAAGCTGTCTCCCCTGAACAAACCCGCCTTGATTTTCCAGAATGATGGCAGGGAGGATGCCTTTTAGCCTATTTGCAATCACCTTTGTGATTATTTTATATCCAATATTACAAAGAGAGATGGGGCGGAATCGATTAAAATCTTTAGCGCCCTTTTCCTTGGGTATGAGGGCAAGGAAGGCAGAATTAGTGTTGCCCCCTATTTTCTGGCAATTTTGAGATTTCAAGATCATTTTGTAGAGGTCTTTCTCCACAATTGGCCAACAGGTTTGAAGGAATCTTGCAGTGAAGCCATCCGGGCTTGGGGCTTTGTCGGGCTCCATGTCGAAGAGAGCATCTTTTATTTCTTTTATAGAGATCTTAGCTTCTAGATGTTGATTCATTAGAGGGGAGATCTTAGAAGGAACCGCCTCCAAAAATTTAGAGTTTGGGTCAGTCACTCCCTCTTCTCTGTACAATTTTTTAAAGTGGTTGAAAGCTGCTCTCTTTATGCTCCCAAAGTCTTTGTGAGTCGAGTTTCCTTCTTTGATTTCTGCAATAGAATTGAAGCTCTTTCTAGCTTGAGCTTGTTTATGAAAGAAGGCGGAGTTTCTGTCTCCCGCTTTAAGCCATAAACTCCTAGACTTTTGTCTCCAATGCTCTTCCTCCGAAAGGCAAGCTTTATGAAAGGTTTGCTAAAGCTCAACTTCCTTATCTAATACTTCTTTAGTGATTTCTACATCTTCATTTTGAGCGTGATGCTGAGCAAGTCTGTCTTGGGCCTGCTTTCTCTCGTGTAGGGGAGGGGAGAGATTTGGCCCATGATTTAAGAACAGCTTTCAGTCTTCTAAATTTTTCTTCCCAGATGAAGAAAGGTGAACCCTTCACTGGCACTTTCCAGCTGTCCTGAACTAAATTCAGGAACTCAGGATCCTTGACCCAAAGAGGATTGAATCTGAAAGGTATGGGACCAAGATCCATGTGATCCAACATCTCAAGAATAATAGGCTTATGATCTGAAACACTGCAAGGGAGGATATACAATCTAGATTCTAAGCCCAACAAAAGAAAAGAACTCTGCACCAAACATCTATCAAGTCTAGCAGCAATGTGACCGGGGCCTATTCTTTTATTGGACCAGATATACTTACCATTTTATGAGGGGATATCGAGCAGATCCCAGTCCTGCATGAGATCCTCCACCCACTCCCTTGCTGGGTCCCTTACAATTGTGCCTCCTCGCTTTTCCTCCATACGCAGAGTGAGATTTAGATCACTCGCAATTATGATGTTTTCCAAGTTCTCTGACTCCAACAGATGTCTGACGGAGTCCTAACACTCTCTTTTCTCCCCTATATTTGCTGGTACATAGACATTAAAAAGGCAGAAAGTCTCCCTCGAGTCCACAAGTTGAAGCTTCAAGAACAGCCAGTGGGTATTGAGTGTCTCAGAGACCAACCTATACTTGAGAGGATTCCAGAGAGAGCCCAGCCCCCCAGAGGCTCCCCATGCTGAAACTGTTAGGCCTTTGCTTCCATTCCAAAAAAATTTACTGGTTTGGAGGAACTCATTGTCCTCCATTTTGGTCTCTTGGATCAGAAGAATATCTGGGGCTTCTCTTCTAATAAGGCTTCTCGTTGCTTCTTCTTTCACTTTACTCCCCATTCCTCTGCAATTCCAGGAGGCGATCTTCATCATTTATTTTTATGATGATGGGCTCCCTTGGAACCCTGTTCTTGATTTTTAGATATCTTCGGATTTTTGCCAAGGAGTTTCTCCAGAGTGGGCTGGCAACCTTGAAGTTTGTCTTTGTACGTTTCCCGATCTCTCTTTTCTCTAGCAGTTTTGCGGCCCCTTGTTGATCTTCTGACCGATGTCTGCGTATCTCCTATTTCTCCTTCCTCCTCTAACTCTTCCGAATCATGTTCCTCCTCGAAGGCTTCTGTTTGCTTATCCTTATTTCTTGCTGTGGCACTTTCTTCAGGTCTTGATCCTGCCGAGGCCATTTTTTCTGAGGGTTTATCTTGCGTATCCTCTTCCTGAGGAACCTCTTCTTCAGAGCTCAAGAACTCATACCTATTTTTATGACTTTTTGGCTGAGGAACATTTTGGGCAGAGGCAGGTTGGGGGCCTTGGCCATTTGGGGCCCCAGATTTCTTGTGTGAGGTCTTTGACCGCTTAACTTGGTTCCAACCATCTTCCTTTCCTTTCTCTGCTTCCCCTTTGTTCGGACACCCTCTTGCAAAATGACCGTAGGTGTGACATTTACGGCATTTGAAAGGAAGCTGCTCATAGTCCAGCACTTGCACATGCGTCCAACTGCCAACCTTTATTTTGATAACCTTCGGGAGCCCCACTTCTAAGTCCACCTCGACACATTCGGTGGCAATTACACCATCATCGTTGTTTGCCCGTCGTTCTGAAATTTCCCCAACGTACGCTATGTGCTTGAGGGAATCCGGCCCAACAACTACCAGAAGATCTGGGAGCCCACCCAAATGTGGACCGCCGTCTTAGACATCATGGGTCGCATCGAAGTCCGGGGTCCATTTATTGAGGTGAGACCCCGAGGGCTCCATGAATAGGGCCCATTCCCGAAGATCAAGTCTTTGTCCTCCTTAGAGTTGAAATTCAAATGAAGTAGCCCTTCCTAGAAATATGAAGTGACTTTTTTCGACCGTATCCAAGCCAACAACCAATTTTCCGCGGATTTTGGCGAGGGCCAAAGGCCCGTGAACTCCACCCATCACTGTGGCACGGACCGTCAGTGGACAGCTTTTGCACTGATCGAGCCTTTCAGGAGGAAGGATGACCTCGTGAACACGTGAAGTTTTTGAGGCCTGAAGGTTTGTGACTTCTTCGGCACGCCTAGTCAACAAAGAGGAGAAAAGCAAATTAAATACCGTGGTGGGGAGAAGAAATGCGAAGGACTGAGAGAGGTGAGCCCTGTGTCTCCATGACCGTGAAGAGCAGATCACCAGCACACCCAAGCTGAAAGCAAAACGAAGACGAAGCATCTCGTAGCCGAAGAAGAGCAGAAAGATCCTGACAAATCCCCGCAGGGGGAGGCCGATCGAGCGGGAAGAGAGAGACCCAGAGGGAGGCAATGTGGGGAAGAAGGACCCGCCAAAAACCGAGAGACCCCATGCGAAGAAGGTATGTAATTATAACTAAGTGACTAAGCCAAAGTTTTAATCCTTAGATATATTAAAGGGAGCCCGAGAGTATCAACATGTTATTTAAAACAATTTCAAACCAATTATAAAGTCAAAGTTATGTTGTCCTTATTATAAGTAGATCGAAGAAAATATGTTCAAATATTGTATTGAATGACAAGTTGTTTTGCCATCTTAAAGAGCATCAGAGATCTAAGGAACTTGAAGTTCATAAAAAGTGAAATAATAAACTCTACAATCCAAAACCTAAGGGAAAAAGTAAAAAATGAGGAATCTATGAAATCTTATCCTACGTCATCCAAAGATCAAGAGACAATCTCAGTGGGCCAAAAATCCCTCAGGTCAGATGTAATAAGACTGAACCTTATACCTCAAAACAAAGTTTAGAAGTCAAAGAACCTTAGTAATAATATTAATCAATTGCTTCATAAGTGTGATGTCTCAAGTTTTTTTTAGGAAGTTTTAGATGCAAGGATTACCTCTATAGAAGCATTTGAAATAAGAATGTTTTTCACTTCAAGAACGAGTTCATTAAAAGGGTTTGAGCTTGTGTCACTATCTCAAGGATCATGTTAGTGTATCCAATCAAGAGACGTGTTAAACAAATATCGAAAAGAACGTTATCTCTGTCTAAGGTTTGATGTCTATAAATATTTCCCTTGGATAATGTATTAAAGAATTTTGAAAATGAATACTCATTCTTGTCACGAACGAAGATATATAAGGTATACTTTACCTTTGGAAATCTTATTTCCTTTAACTCATATTAAAGTATGTCAATATATAACGATTGAATATAGGTTTGTAGCAAGTTTTGCTTCATAAATATTAATCTCCAATTCAATGAAGATAAGGCTAAACCTAAATACTTGAAGTTTGAGAACTTTTGGAAAGAGTCTTGTGATGCAACTCACATACAATTTGCAATAAAAAATGTTGGCAAAGGAAATATATTTAGATGACGAAGTATTTCTTAGAGTTAGATGTGTTCTATGCTCAAAAGCTAAAATTTCAAGGCACTAAAAGATGTCGAGTCTTATGAACGATGATGTGAAGAACTTTAAAAAGAGATCTTGGTTAGTGTAAGATTCCAAGAAGTACATGATATTGTAATAACTTATCTACGATCATATTTAAGGTTATGAATAATTGAGTACCAATGGATCTAGTCGATATGTGTGTGTTAGGGAAGATTGAATAATACACAAGACAAATTATTATTTTAATAGTAAGTGTTGCAGAGTATGTGTTAACAGGGGCAGAATTGTGACATTTTCATTGAAAAACCCTAACCCTAGCACAATCTGACATCTTGATGAAGGATTGAGACTTAATGACCTTTGAACACTTGTATGTCAAGAATTTCAAGTTTTAAAGTCTGTAAGTCTTGGCCATGCTCTAATTTTTATTTATTTAAATATCCAGGGTTTGAAAACCCTAAGTGATGTTTTGAACAAGAAAACTCTAGGGTTTGTGGAAAAAACCCTAAGAGTGATTACTTCTGCTGAAAGAATAAACCCTAACTCCTATAAGGTGGGAATGGAGTTATGATGATGATGTGGATGAAATTGATAAAGTTGCAAGAAGAACATAAGAAGTGTAAAATTAAGAGGGAGCTGACATGTTATAAAAAGATAAGTATTTTATATCTCTCTTTCTTATTTATTACTATTGTTTTAATTTCTATTAGTCTCTTATCTTTGTATATCTCGATTGGTTGTGATTGTTCTTTCATGCCCTCCTAATAAGGATTGCATGTACATGATGAATCTTGTGAGATTTCTAGCAAAGATAGTGTTGATGGAAGAACAAATCAAAGATAGTGATGAATGGAAGAACAAAGCAAATATAGTGACAATAAGAATCGTGTTGAGCTATGGACTCAAAGGGATCATATTTTATCTATGCCGAAAAGAAGTTAGTTGTGACATCCAAGATGAAGATGACTAAAAGTACCAAGTAAAGGATCATCTCAGTAAGAGGGAGAAGAATATGAAGTCAGGGACCTTGTGTATGGTACTCCAAAATTAATGTCTATTTGAAATTATGTTGACATGTTATTAAATATGAGAACGTGATTTTGAGTTTCTATTTTTAACCGAGGCTGAAGACCTCTTTGTCTAGTGTAAGAGGGAGTTGATTGAAGGATCTTGGTCTAATGCATTACTACCTGGGATTGAAAGTCTGGCTTAAGCCAGTTGAAATATTTCTTGAGATACTTCAGAAATTGGGCATGATAACGAGTCCTTGGACACCTCCATGATGAAAAATTTGAAGACAATGTGAGACTTTGTTGTTTGATCTTGTTGATTGGCTCATTGAACTATCTGTTGCATGGATTTATATATTCTAATTGGGATGGATGTTTCTGAAGAGAGGAAGAGCACTTCTGGATGTTATCTTAAAAAAATAGAAGTTGAGTATACAATTGATTGTTCAGTATGTTGCAAAGTAGTTTTCCTTGAAAATTTGTTTGTTGGTTTGTTTGATCAGGTGCTAGAATTTACCATGGTATATCCAAAGTTGTCTGAAGCTTTTTTACAATCTAATTTTTCATGACGATTAAAAGCACATTGAGATCGAGTGTCACTATATCTAGGATGTTGTCTAAAGAAGAGTTGTTATGCTCAGATACATTTCGAATTATAAGCAGGTGATTGATGTTTTCACAAATCCACTATCTTGGATGAAGTTTGTTTTCTTCTTAAAGAAGTTTGGCATGATTAAGAATCCCTCTCTTAGAGAGAGGAAACATTGATTGTATAACATCATGAATATTGCTTGGGCTTGGCTGAGAAATCATGGTTTATGGTTGGGAATATTGTTTTTCATTACTCCCTGGAGTCATTGAGTTTAACCAATAAAACTTATGGTTGGGGAGGTTGGTTCATAGGCTTGGAGTGATCCTTTAGGTCATTGTGTTTGACCAGGAGACCAATAGGCTTGGTGCGGGACATTGATTTTGAGTACTTTACCCTAGTTAATCACATTTGACTAAGATACCATATGGTCGAGGAGATTGAACCTTTTGACATCAAAATCAGTATTCCTCCCTTGGATCATAGCGCGAGAGACTATATATACTCGGGGAGTTTGATATTGAGATAGGGATTCCTCCCTTAGGTCATTAAGCTTGATCGAGAGACCCTTGATTATGTTTATGGAGATGGACCCTGCGTATTTTATTAGGTCATTGGGTTCGACTAGGAGACCATTGGTATGGTGAGAGGGTTTGATCACGATTACTCCCTTGAGTCATTGTGTTTGAATGAGAGACCAGTAGGCTTATCAGAAAGATTTATGTTGAGTTATCTCTCTTGGGCCATTGGTTTTGACAAGAGTTCAATGGGATGGTAGGAGAAATTGATTTTGATTACTCTCTTAGGTCATTTTGATTGAATAAGAAACCATTTCATATGGTTGGAGAGCTTGGACTAATAAACAACATTGGTTTATGAACTTGATGCTATGAACCTTTCCTTGTGATGACACTTGCACATATTATTTTGTGATCTCTCCATTAGGTCATTACCGAGAGATTAGTGGGTTGGTCAAGAAGATTGATCTTGAGAGAGAATGAAAAGTACATCTCTAGCAAAGAGGTTGTGTTGGAAATTGGAAGCTTATGAATATTTTCAGCGATAAAATCAAAAGAGAAAATTTGAATTTATATTTACCCCACAAGTGTTAAATTCGATCCCTCCAAGATCAAGTCAACTTTCCCAAGTGACACACCCATTCACATGGAAAAATCACTATAAATAAAGCCTATTTTCTCTCCAAGGAACTTCAGAACTGAGGCATATATCTTATGTGGATCAGTGCAGATTTGAGGGATATATCATATCTAGATCAATGTGGATCTAAGGCATATATATTCTATGGATCAATGCATATCTCAGGCATATATATTCTATGGATCAATGTGGATTTGAGGCATATATATTATGTGGATAATTGTGGATCTGAGGCATATATCTTTTGTGGATCAATGCAGATCTAAGGCATATATATTTTGTAGTATAGTGGAGATTTGTGACATATATCTTCTATGGTTTAGGATGGATCTTAGGAATTATAACTCTATGGAAAAATGTGGATCTGAGGAAGATTAGCCCTATGGAAAAATACAGGTATGAGGCACTATATCTCTATGGAACCTTGTGGATGTGCGGTTTATAACTCTGTGGATATGTGATGGCATGTGGCGTTATCTTTTGTCGCTCAAGAAAAGAAGTGAAGGGATATTTGTATCGGGTATTGGACGGTTGGCTTGATACTTGTGAAAGGTCATATTGTTGTTCAATATTTGTATATATAATCTTGTCAAAGATATGTTATTTTGATGTACAAATTGGATTGAATTAGACATTATCTCAAAGGAGAGGTTGTTGGGTTTTTCCCGTTGGAGTGGGGTTTTCCTAGGGTAATTTTCGGTGTCTCTTGTTCATTGTCTTATTATGATCTTTACTACTCTATGGATCTTAATGTTAATGGTAAAAATTTTCAAGTATAATTGCTTGATGATTGGAATGTTATAAAGAAGTCAAATTGCGTCATTGGAAGTAGTTATCAATTTGAAAATTGTTTAAGACTTATATACTGCTAGAAAATCAACAAGATTATCTTCTTAATTATTCACAAATTTGAGAGGTTGCAACCACTAAAGTGTCCAATACTTACCAACCCTCCCATGCATCATAGTAATTTCTCCGAGGGATGATCGAATGCCATGTCACAAAGGTACAATTTCATCACAAGAGAATAAAATTTTCATATTCTCGCTGCTGAGTTGGCATTATCAATTTTCTATTTATCCATGCCTATCCATTCAACATCAACTTACTATTCTAAGAATGATCTCTATAATTCCTTTAAATCTCATCATTCTCAACTTTTTCCATTATTGTTTACTCCTTTTAATTTGTGTCCTAATTTAATTTGTGTCCTCCAAGAAAGACTCGTCCCTTTTGTTTACTCTCTCGCATGGATTTTCTATTGCATGTTTTCCAAATTCTAACTTAACTAGATTTTTGAAGCCTATAACTTTTGTGGTGGATTACAACCCTTTCCATTTCTCTTATGGTATTTCTTCAATATTAGGTGCCTATTTACTGTCCTAGTTTTTCCAATCCATTTCCATAATTGGCCTGTGTTACATGCAGAATGTCACGTCCTTACTACCATTCCCCGTCCCGCACAATGGAGGACCCATTTTATGACCTGTGAACATTGTCATGCCTTGAAAACATCATCAATGCATTCCTCTAAGCATGAGCTTCATTTGCCCTAAAGACATCTCCTTGCAAAAATCATGAAAAACATCTCTTTTTGCATTGGCGCGGGCAGACAGTTCAGCACTCGCGCCAATGGGGAAAATCCTGCAAAGAGGCCGCGCCAACTGGCGCTCTGTCCCAGAGCAGTAGTCGCGCCAACCAATTTAAGGAATGTTTTTTAAATAAAGATGGCGGAAGTTGTGTTTCAACAAACTCATAAACCATTGCCTATCTTGAGTCGGGAGGTTTGGCTGCGGGAGTTCTATGGAAGGGAAGTGGTTTTTGCAACAAATTTCGAACGCCGAGGTTGGACCATCCTCCCAAGATCCTCCCACCATCTTACTTTTTGCACTATGCACAGATGCAGGCCTTTGCATAGCTCTGTGCCGCATACTACACGATTTTGCGTCACCCACCTTCAGGCTTATCTTTATGCTCAAGGTTTCCCGTACAACCAGGCTTATAACCCGCAGGGATAGCCTTTCCAAGGCCAACCTGCGGGCCAACCTGGCTATCTTTATGATCCATAGGGGCAGCCCATCCAGGGCTACCTGGGAGCCAGCAAGGGCCATCGTACAGTCCGCAAGGACAGTATTACAGCCCTTCTGGTCAACCTATCCAACCTCAGCCGGGGTACCAACCGTGGACCGTGCCTATATGGTCCCTGGGGGTAATCAAAATTTCTTTCTTTACCGATTCAACCGCATCCTCGTTGTTTCCCCTAATCGCGCGTGCTTGTGACCATCCTATGGTTCTGCTTCAGGTCAAACCGGTTTCCAGCAAGCACCTGGTCCGTTCCACCACACCAGGCCAACCGCCTATCCGGTGCAACCCTAAGAGCGCCCGGTGCCACCCGCCCATCCGCACAACCTCGGGGCTCACTACAACCATGTCAACCGCGCAACCGGCGCTCGCCCGTCTATCCGGGTCAGCCCGGTCATCCGTGCCCAACCCTGTACCCGTGTCAACCGCGCAACTCAGTCACCTCCCGCCCAAGTCAACTTGTTCATTCGTATGTTCGCTCATTCCATTAACCCCCGCACAACAGCCGGCTCATTCAATGCCGCAGCCCAAATCAATAGCCGCGGCTTACCATCGTGCCCGCAGGTTCCACTTTCGCAGCCTACTCATCCCTCGGTGGTGGCGGCCATCCTCATGGCCGGCCCAACCGGCCACAACCACCCCGCAGGCTAAGGCATTATCCCCTCCTCCCCTGCTCTACCTCCACACCCGGCCACTCAAATCCAAACGCTGCTTATACAGGGCCAACGCATAATCACGGTCCGTACCTTGGTTATCAAGCCCCACACTATGGTTACCAGCATCCAAATCAGTCTGGTTATATGACCTATGCCCCCTATGGTCAGAATCCCGCGGGACAGAACCCGTGGGGGAAAGGATATTCGCAACCATCGTGGAGCATGGGTACTGGACCTCATCCTGGGCCTGGCATGGCAGTTAACCCTCCATTGCCGTTCCTGGCTACCTTGGAACTGCCGGACGTTTCAAAGTTGACCAATGATCCGATTTTACATAATCCGTATTGGCCTCCGGTTCCCACCAAGATACCAGGTGACTGTCCCAAGTTTGAGGGGAAAGCTGGGGAGGACCCCCAGGCGCATGTGATGACGTATCACCTTTGGTGCTCGTCTAACTCTTGGATCGACGATTCGATTCGCCTGCGCCTCTTCCAGCGTACTTTAACTGGAGCTGCTGCTAAGTGGTACATAGAGTTATCCCGTGGCATTTTTCAAGATTTCAACTCTTTAGCCATGGCTTTCCTCACGCATTTCCAGTTACCGGTTCGGTATGAAGCTGGGACGCACCTCCTGACTTCTCTGAAGCAGGATAAAGCCACTCACATCTCAGATCACATTCATGAGTGGCGGCGCCGTCGTAGACTGATCAAGTTTCACATACCTGATCAGATATTGACTCACTGGTTCACCACCTCCTTTGTGAATAAAATCACTCAGGATATCGCGATGGGAGCGTGTGTGACAGAGGAACAAGCTATCGCGTGTGCCCAGTACCTGGATCTCGTCTATTCTCAGTCTGGCACGCTTTATGACATCTTGACTGATGCTCCATGGCCCGGAACCACTAAGGCTCCACCTACCCCTGCGGTGGATGGTGTCATTGGTTCTGTCTCTCAAAATTCGAAGAAGTCTTCGAATGGGAAGCAGAAGGCTAATTCTTCCAACAATACCTCTGCTAATCCCGCCTCATCCGATTCTGGTAAAACCGTGGAGGTGAATGCCGTCCAGGCCAATCCTGCGGACAAATCCTCCAAGGGGAAAAAGAAGGGCAAAGGCAAATCAAAATCTGATGCCCCGAAACCGGAATCCAAATCTCGAACTGAGGATGGCTCCCAACGTAAGCCGAAATTCCCTTGCCTCATCTGTGAAGGTGACCATTACACTAAGGATTGTCCACGACGGTCCGAGGTTAGTCAAATTCTTAAAGGCTCTAAAGGGACTCCGGCTGTTTTAAAAGAGCCATTTCCATCTCAGCAGACCCAGATGGTCGAACAGGCGTCACCATCTGTACCGTTTGGGTCTCAGGTTTTCATGGTGAAGAGTGTTGCACCTATCTCTGTCGCTACGCGGTCGAAGGATTACAATGAATCGCGGCAGGCACCCGGGAAGGCAGTTGCGGATGGGCCGCCTCCCCCACCTGTCTCCGGTCCATTGAAATCGAGAAGCCTTCTCTGGAACCCGTTGTGAAGCCACCTCCCAAAGGTGTCCTTCGAAGATCTTCTTATAATCCAAACGCTCGTGCCGCTCAACATTACAGTATTGTTGAGGATCTGGCACAGGCGCCATGTGCTATGTCTGCACTGGAGGTTCTTCAAAGTTGTCCTTCACAACGGAAGGCTTTACTGTCTGCGATCGGGGGCATTGATCCCGCCGACTCGAGTCTTCTCACCTTCGATCTGGAGAATTTTACTCCCCGGCTTCCACATCAAATCACTTTGGTCATTCAAGTCGGGATTAACGGTCTGAACATTCATAGGGCCGTCGTAGATGAGGGTGCATCTACCTGCGTTATGTCCTCCACTTGCTGGAAGGCCATCGGCTCTCCAGCCTTGTCGTCATCTCCTAATGCCCTTGAGGCATTTGATGGTCGGGAATCTAAACCCCTGGGCGTTCTCGAGAGTCTCGCTATCACATTACAGGGAAAAATTGTCAACGTAGAAGTGGAAGTGGTTGACGCTAAACTCAACTACAATATACTTCTTGGCCGCAGCTGGACCCATGCCATGCTCTGCGTGCCGTCCACCGTCTTTCGATTCATTAAGTTCCCTCACGAGGGCAAGATTGTCACGGTGGATCAATTGTCATTTTTCACCTCTAACTCTGAGAACAACGTGCCATACGTGGATCAAATTCCAAATCCCCCGGACAGTGTAGGACCTGGTCTCTTCAAAGACCCAGTCCTCATGGGTATCTTTCCCGCACCACCACCGCATACCGCTCAAGTCAACATGTTGTCCAGGTCTGATGACCCCTGGCTTATTCCTACACCTGAGCAGGTATATGAGTTTGGAGAATCCATGCCTTTAACGCCAGTAGAGATCAGCTACTGTGAGATTGTTGCTGCATCGGATCCTTCGCCTCCTCAGCATGCTCCTTTGAGCATGGCTCTCGACGTCTACTCCCAATCCCCCTGGCTTGGTCAGGCTGATTCACCTGATCCTCTCAGAGAGACTTTTCCTTCCAATGAGGCTATCATTGAAACTATGTCTCTTGAGGAGCTGCCTTGGGGCGATGGACATCATCGCTCCTCGTTTATGCCTAGCTTGGGGGCAATGACTGATTGTCTGGAGCGTTATGCTACTCAGGTTCCTTCCCCTCCTCTTCAAACACCTATCTTGACGCACGAGGTTTTTTCGGAGGGTAATCTGAGTAACATTACTCAAACTGTTCCAATCAACATCTCCGTTAAACCGGGGATTGTTGAGAATATTCATGTGGGTGTGACTTGTTCTCCCGATGAGATTCAAGTCTATACCGAGCTTTTCAAAGAATTCAGAGATTTTTTCGCATGGTCTTACGAGGAAATGCTGGGGATTGACCCTAGTATTGTAGTGCACGAGATTCCAACCTATCTAGGTGCGAAACACGTGCGCCAGCGCTTACGTCCCATGCATCCTCGGAAAGCCGCCGCTATCAAGGCAGAAGTTGAAAAACTTCTGAACGCGGGTTTTATTTATCCCATCCCCCTTACAGAATGGGTGTCCAACATTGTCCCTGTCGATAAAAAGCAGGGTACAATTTGAGTCTGTGTAGATTATCGCGACATCAATCGCGCCTGTCCAAAGGATAATTATCCCACTCCGTTTATCGACCAGATCATCGACGAATGTGCCGGGAGTGAGATCTATTCCTTAATGGACGGTTTCTCAGGATATAACCAAATCAATATTGCACCTGAGGATCAACACAAGACCACATTCATCTGTCCGTGGGGTACTTTCGCATATAAAAAACTCCCGTTCGGCTTGAAGAACGCTGGATCCATTTTTTAGCGTGCGATGTCCTACGCTTTTCATGACATTCTCCATATCGTTCAGCCTTATCTGGACGACTTGCCAGCCCATTCGAGTAAGCGAGAGGACCATCCTGAGCATCTCTGCCAGATCTTTCTTCGTTGCAGGCACTACAATATCAGGCTCAATCCTCATAAATGCATCTTCTGCGTTGATTATGGCCGTCTTTTAGGATTCATAGTCTCGAAAGACGAAATTCGCCTTGACCCTCTAAAGGTCGAGGCCATCGTAAATCTCCAATCACCCTCCTCCCTGTATCAGTTGCAGAGTCTGCAAGGGAAAGCGAATTTTCTTCGGCGCTTTCTCCCGAATTATGCCGAGGTGACCAAAGGATTCACTCGTTTGTTAAAGTAGAACGTTCCCTTTCATTGGGATGAAATTGCTCAGGAATCCTTTGAGAAGCTGAAGACATTGCTTGTCAATGCTCCATTGCTTCGTCCTCCGGACTACCACCGCGACTTCACTTTATATCTAGCCGCCGCATTTAGCACCATAGCCATGGTCTTGGTGCAGGATGACGATCACGGTGATGAACATGTTGTTTATTACCTGTCACAGAACCTTCTCGACCCGGAAACGCGTTATGCACATGTCGAGAAGTTGGCATTAGCAGAAGTATACGTTGTACAACGCTTTCGCCATTACATCCTTTTGCGCACGATAACAATGGTTTCAGACTGCAACCCTATGAGGTATATTCTTTCTAGACTGGGGGGAAAGTACTCCAAATGGATTGTGATCCTGCAGGAGTTTGACTTAGAGTTCACTACTGCTAAGTCAACTAAATCACTGGTCTTCGCGGATTTGATATGTTCTCTCCCTACAGACTCTGCTCCCTCACACTCTGAAGACCATACACCGAACGGAATGCTTTTCCTCATCAGTACTCGTGACCCTTGGTACGGTGACATAATAGTGTATCTTCAGACCTCGACATTTCGGTCTGAGTTGGATAAAGCTGCCCGCCGTCGAATTTGGCACCAGTCCCAACCCTACCGTATAGTAGGAGATACCTTATATCGTGTTGGAGTAGATTCGGTGCTCCGGCGATGCCTAACCTTGGAAGAGGCTGAGAAGGTCCTAAATGACTGCCACAGTGGCGCCTGTGGTGGACATATGTCCGGGTATGCTACTGCCCAGAAGATTCTGCGAGCAGGTTATTTCTGGCCTTCCATATTCAAAGACTGTATCACTGCAGTCCGTAAATGTCATCCATGCCAGATATTTTAGCGCAAGATGCGTGCGCCGCCTTTGCCATTGCATCCCGTTATTACCGTCGGCCCTTTTGCGAAATGGGGCGTGGATTTTATGACGTGTAACCCTCACTCGGCCGGGGGGCATGCGTATATCATTGTCGCCGTCGACTACTTCACTAAGTGGGCCGAGGCGATGCCTACACTAGCTGCTGACAGGAAAACGGCTGCTCAATTTATATTCAACCACGTTATCGCACGGTTCGGGGTTCCTCAAGCCATCGTCACTGATCACGGCACTCATTTCCAAGATTACATGATGGCGGAGCTGACTTCAACGTTGGGTTTGCGTCACGACATCTCAACACCATAATACCCTCAAGCGAATGGTCAGGTTGAAGCAGTGAACAAGGTTTTGGTCACTATGCTTCAGCGAACAGTTGGTATTCATAAATCCAATTGGCATCTCCAACTGTTCTCAGCTCTCTGGGCATACCGAACATCTGCTAAGAGTGCAACTAGATTCACACCATTTCAATTGGTGTACGGTCTGGAAGCTACTCTGCCGGTTGAATGCGAGATTCCTTCATTGAAATTAGCTGTGGAGCTTCTACCTGGTACTTCCGCTGAGGAAGAACGTCTTCTGTATCTGGAACGGTTAGATGAAACTCGTCGTCTGGCTGCTTTGATTATCGAAGCACAAAAGAGGAGGGTCAAAACTCATTTTGATCAATCTGTTTCTCCCCGTTCTTTTATCGAAGGAGACCTCGTCCTCCTGTACGATCAAGCACATGATAAGCTTGGAGCCGGTAAGCTCCAGCCTATGTGGCATGGGCCCTATATAGTAAAACGCGTTTTGAAAAACGGGGCCTACGAGCTTATAGATTATGAAGGAGTTCTGCTGGCGCAGCCCAGAAATGGGTTGTACCTCAAAAAGTACTATGCCTGAAGTGATTTCTTGGTGTGGTGTGTGTACATAGGTGTGTGTTTTTCATTTGTGTGCATGTATTGTGTGGTGTGCTTTGTAAACATCTTTCTGTTGATCGGGTCTTCCTGGTTGTGCAGATGTCTTTTCATCCATTTGTTGGTTTCGCAGATGGTGCTTCCCGCAGTACCAGGAATCTGTCTTCAGCAACCTGGGTAATCTATGATCCTGCTGGTGAGTTGATTGACCTGCAAGGAGTGTGTCTAGGACGTACCACGAACAACATCGCGGAATATAGTTTTGTGTTAGAATTATTAACCGAGGAAGTAAACCTTGGTATCCGTGAATTGCTCGTGTATCTAGATTCGCAACTTGTGGTGTTACAACTGAATGGACACTATTCGGTAAGGAACCCGTCCATCTTACGTCTGTATCTGCGTATTCGATTACTGGAAAGGAATTTTGACTACATTACATATCATCATATACCCAGGCATTTGAATACACTAACAGATGCAGTAGCAAATTTGGTATTAGATAGACATTTGCGCAATTTATAAATCATCATCACATGTAAAGAAAGATCCATCCAGAAATAGATATGTATATATATAGATATCGAAACGTTTACATAGAGTGTGTCACATAAAAGTCAAAATATACATAATCGTCTTAAGTACATCCGGAGACGATACGTCTCTCAAAAAATAGGTTTGGTATAAATCCTAAGAGCTAATCCACATGGTGCTCATGATAGCACGTAACTGCACGCACTAAGCATCTCAGGATTCGGTGGATCCGACTCGGAACTCCCACCGTGTGGCGCTGGTATGCCATCGGTACGTCTGCCAGCCGAGCATAGTCTGGGATCCCGTGGGAAATACCCTCGAGATTCTGGATCAACTCCTCTCCTCCAGTGCCCTCTCCCTGAGGATCAGGGGCGAGTTGTGTCCTCCGGGAGATTGGAGACATCCCAGCTGGTCTCTCAGGTGCCACATCTGCATGCATATATAAAATGTGTTAGGACGAATGTGTATTAACAAAAAAACATAAAAATATAAAATCAAAAATATGAGGTCTTACCCAACTCCTCGTCCCAGTCATTTCCTTCTGGTAGTGGGAGATCTGGGTCTCCGGTGAAGTCAGTTCCTGCATAGGGCCAGTCTTCCACGACAATCAGCTGGTGCCGTAACCACCTAAATAATTCCGGCCTCCAGGACATCTGTTGGCCGCCTCCAGCTCTCGGCATCAATGCTGCCCAGCGAGCCATTCTTGGCTCTCGTGGTATCGGATCTGCTACTGCGGCCCCTTGGCCCTGGAAGATTGGTAAGCGTTCCAGAATGAACGATACCAGGATGGAACCATAACTGAACTGTTTCAGTTTACCCTGTTTGCATTTCGTGAGCTGACTTTTCATATTGATTGTTACCGCTGTTGCCCAGTCGAACAGTAGGGGACTCATGCATTCTGAGGCCAACAGGAGTTGGGCCTTTGTGGCCTCGTGCGGTGCCTGCGACCCTGCAGCCCGCATGATGGTATGTAGGACCACTCTCAATGCCAGATTAGGGATAGTGTGGATATCCACCTTCTTGCTGCCTGATCCCATTTGTGCTCCTTGGCACCCCTGTGCCATCACTTCTTCCATCTTCTCCCCAGATGGTCTGCTTCCAGTCAACACAGGGATCAGACCTCTACGGGACAATCCAGTGATAAAATAAACATCAGAAACCTCCAGCTCTAATACCTGGTCTTGTAACCTGAACACCTGTTCATGTTCGTCCCAGATACTGATTAAATACTGGAGGAGCTCGGGCTGAGCTCGTAGACACGGTGTGAGGAAGAACTTTTTCAGCCCACAGTTTCTAAGGGCATTCATGCAAGCTTGACTTTGCATGGCTTGTTCATCCTCTTCTCCATGCTCTCGTTCTTTCCATTCAATTTCCATTTTTCTTGGTTACCTGCATTCATATGGTCATGAACCCTTAGTTAGATCTCTGACGAGCCTCAAATTCCATGCAATTTGGTCTAAATGTCAAAATTTTAGGCGGATTTTTAGGTTAGGCCGCTGGCGCGGCTGTTTTGTGAACAGTCGCGCCACGTGGCGCAGGACCTTTGTATAAAAGAGCCCATTGGCGCGGGTCCGTGCCCGATACGGCCCTAAATTTTCAAAAGTGGCTCTAGAGAACGGATTTACAGGGTAAAACTATTAAAAATTGGATGAAAATGAAGAGCGAGGGAGCACCCCTTACCTGTAGCAGACGAGAAGCTGAATAGTCAACTGGATTTGTCGCAATCACCGTCTGAAGTTTCTGTTCCAAATGGAACACTGTTGCTTTTTACCAAGGTAAATAGTAAATGTAATTTTATTTTTACCAATTTGACATATTTATAACTTTTTGACATAAAATGAGTTGTAAAAAGTCATTTTTATCGAATATTTTTATATGTTATGTTGAAAATGGATTTTACGCTTGCTTGGTATGTGCAGCAGCAGGTTTTTGCGACTTTAACGATGGAAACGAGTTATATTTTATACTTTTTCGGACTCGGTAAATACACGAAAAAGTCACTTTGGAGTCATCTTTCAGCTCTTTTCTGACTCTCTAAACATGAAAAGATTGCCGAGGCCCTTGTCGTTTCGATCTCGTTAAAATGGACACGAATCGAAATCTACCCAGTATACGTTTACCCCTTTTTCGGGCTGGGATGGATTGATTACGAAAAAGGAATACCCTAGCCTATCGCGACTAGGAGGTTTTCTCAGATATTGTTTTCTACCTTTTCGGATCTGAGGAACTATTTACGAAAAGGGACCTGTGGAGTTTACTTTTCTGCTGTCTTTTCAAACTCTCTAAACGTGAAAAGACGCCGAGTTCTCCCTTTGTCAGACTCGTTAAACCCTGATGACACCGGATCCAGTGGAAATGACGTTCTCCGAGTTCCTCCTTCCTAGGACTCGTTAAATGCACTAGGATGGATTCGCCCGAAGGGCGGACTTATATTACAAGCATATGCTATCCCCTTCAAGCTTGTTATCAAAAATAATTGGGGTACTCGCCAGAAATGGTGGGGGAAAAAATGGAACCATCGTCGTTGTCGTCGGCAGTATGTCGCTCTTGAACATGGCACTTGTCTGCATTCGTGTCGGGTTGGGGACATCTCATCTCGTTTCTTCACTTTGCCTCCGTGGGTTTGGATAATCCCTTTTTGACCTCTCCTCTGCTCATTGCCTTGTCACCATGACCTTTGATCTATTGATGTCAAATACTGCCAAGTCCACTGTCGTGCCGTTTATATGTTCAAGAGAAGTTGGCCTCTGCTAATATCAACCTTCCTCTGATTCTCATACGATCCCGATTCACAACAAAACATCATGTTCCTCTGTCTCGTGTCGATGATGTGGGAATCATTATGGCCCACCTTCGATCAAGGTCACTTCCTGTCGACATCAGCTCATTATCCAGGAAGCTGATCTAGAGACTCCTTTATGGTACCTTGGAACCTGCATGCCTCAATGGCAGGTTCGTTGCATTCGACGTGAGGTTTTCATCATTGGCCTCCGATCGAGTGATTCTGCGGGTGTTCGACGCCAACTCATTGATTCACACGCCGCAGATTGTACCTGTAGTACCTTGAGGGCCATTGTCATTATTGGTGGTTCCTCTCGCGTCTGTTAACAGCTTTCATCATTGGCTGGTAATCAGACGATGTTCTTGCATGTTCGACTTCAGCTCACATATTCGCATGCTTGAACTTGTACTTTGTTTGGGTCGAGATGGAGTGCAAGACCCTGGATTGTGTCTGTTGTAATCCAGGCTGCGATTGTGGATTATTATCATTATGTACATGACTCACTGATTGGATGGCTGCGACCATACCTGAGTCTATTTGTTTGATCTTAGTTGGATGGCTGCGCCCATACCCTGGATCCAGATTATAGCATACTCTGTTTCGGATGGCTGCGTCCATACCACATATACATCATGTACTTGAGATATCAGTTGTATCTTTCTGCGCAGGTTTTCCGACGGCGGGCCTTCAGTTGAATATGTTCTCGTAAAGCATTTCACCCCTCTCTCTCTCGGGCCTCATACTTTAGGGGGCATCTGTTACACAGTAATTTGTCACCGTCCCTACCATTCCCCGTCCCGCACAATGGAGGACCCATTTTGTGACCTTTGAACATTGTCATGCCTTGAAAACATCATCAATGCATTCCTCTAAGCATGAGCTTCATTTTCCCTAAAGACATCTCCTTGCAAAAATCATGAAAAACATCTCTTTTTGCATTGGCGCGGGCAGACAGTTCAGTTCTCGCGCCAATGGGGACAATTCTGCAAAGAGGTCGCGCCAACATGCGCTCTGTCCTAGAGCAGTAGTCGCGCCACCCAATTTAAGGACTTTTTTTTAAATAAAGATGGCTGAAGTTGAGTTCTAACAAACTCAGAAACCATTTCCTATCTTGAGTTGGGAGGTTTGGCTGCGGAAATTCTATGGAAGGGAAGTGGTTTTGCCACCTCCCATGGAACCTTCCTTGTTGATAGGGCCAATCCCACAATAATAGGGATCCCAACTCCCTCCTTCCCCATCTATAAAAGCCTGCTCAATTCCATAGCAAGCTAGTCTTGAAGTGCCTAAGCTTTGAATATCCAAATTCCCAAGAGCCTTTGTGTTGTAAGAGCCCTCTTTCCTCCCTTAAGGCCAACTCAAGTAAGGAGACTATCGTCGAGAGACTCTGGAGAGGTTTTCCCTTTCCCTGGCGAGCTTTGCGAGACGTGAACGACTGGAGACCCATCCGAAGGAGACCACGACGTCAGAACTTTGGTTGTAATCTCTTTCGATCGTTATTTAATGAATGATTACGATTATGGTTCCACTCTGTTTTCGATTATGTTAATATGAGTAATATCCTTTCTGACTGATATTTAGTTACATATGCCAGATTTTATGCTTGTATCTGTTTGTTTCTTGCATGTGCAGGTGTCCATCCGCGGAGATTGTGGAGGATCGTGATCTGTCGAGGCTGAGGAACGGGAACGCTCTCTTCTTCGGATCATAGCATTGGATTCCAGGTAGGCCTCCATCTTTGGTCTTTTCATTTCGTAACTAGGAACATGCGTCGTAACATTTCGTGATTGTTTCTAGACCCCTGCTGGGCTAGTAGGGATCGCCTCTGTCCGCAGAGGGGATTTACCTTCTCAACAGGTGGTATCACAGCGGTCTGCTCTTTCTCTGTTTTTCTTTTCATGTCCCCAACGTGGCCAGGGTATAAGGAGTTCAACCTCACAACCCCGACGACCCCCCATGGCGAAAGGAAAGAAAGATGAGGGAGCAGGAGATCCTATCAAAATCTTGCTCGATGATGCCCTCGAGAAACAAAGGAATGTGATGATGGATAACTTTGACCAGATCCTTCAATGGCTTCCCACTAATGGCACATCTACATCCAGCACGTCCACCAACAGGTCCGCGACATCCTGAGCAAATCTAATACCGAGTTCAGCAAAATTTTCCCTCCCGTGGAGGAACTTAACGCAATGGAGACCATTGCTTCCTAAGGAGGAAGGAATGATCCAGGTGGATATCGGTGGCCTCCAACCTATTCCATTTGGACCTACAACATCAATTATTTTAGTTTTCCAGCTTCAACACAACTTAATATTTTTAGCAGGTTTTTGGGTCCTGCACACCTAGAGCCGTTTTGGGGACTTAATGATCTAGGTGGATATTGGTGGCCACTCACCAAGTCCATTTCAACCCCCACCATCAGTTCTTTCAGTTTGTAAGTTTCAACAGAACTTACTATTTTTAACAGTTTTTCGGGTCCTGAACTTCTGAAGCCGTTTTGAGGCCTAAACGACGCTTTTTGGGAAAACGGGGAGCAACATGGGTTAACCAATCCATGTTGCTCACTTGAAAGTTGTAGTCCTTGGATAAATATTTCTAACAAGCTATTGTGCACGTCAAACGGATATCAGATGCCAAAGTTACGTCCCCGGGAAGTTGAAACACAAATTTACCCAAACGGGGCACACAGTTTTGGCGCTTCATCTCCTAGGGTTAGTTTTTGGACGTTTCAGATTTTACATTGTTTCTCAACAATAAATAGGCCTTCGAGCCTCATTGTAAGATAGTTCAGGGGCTGGTAGCCATCACATCTCTTCTCAGGGATACGCTACCAGTGCCCTAGCTCGTCCATTTCCATTATTTCTATAAGCATGTTTCAGTCAGTTGTTTTGTAACACAGTTCAGGGAGTTGGTAGCCAACACATCTCTTCTCAGGGATAAGCACTACCAGTGCCCTAACTCGCTTGTTCTGATCATGTCTGTATTGTAACACAGTTTAGGGGGTTGGTAGCCGACACACCTCTTCTCAGGGATAAGCGTTTCCAGTACCCTAGTTGTTCATTTCCATTATGTCTCATTGTAACACAGTTCAGAGGCCTGTAGCCACCACATCTCTTCTCAGAGATACGCTACCAGTGCCCTAGCTATTTCATTTCACTCATTTTATTATAATAAAGTGAAGCATTATTTCCGCTGCATCTCTGTATCTGTGCCTATATGTGTATTCTGTTGCATTCCTGCATAAATCCGGATTAGTGGTATCAGAGGGGTCTGCTCTTTCTCTGTTTTTATTTTCATGTCCCCAACGCGGCCAGGGTATAAGGAGTTCAACCTTGCAACCCTGACGACCCCCCATGGCGGAAGGAAAGAAAGACGAGGGAGCAGGAGATCCTATCAAAATCTTGCTCGAGGATGCCCTCGAGAAATAAAGGAACGCGATGATGGATAACTTTGACCAGATCCTTCAATGGCTGCCCACCACTGGCACATCTACATCCAGCACGTCCGCCAACAGGTCTGCAACATCCTGGGCAAATCTAATACCAAGTTCAACAAAATCCCCCATCCTGTGTGACTAACAGTGGAAAATTGCTTCCTAAGGAGGGAGGAATGATCCAGGTGGATATCGGTGGCCTCCCACCTATTCCATTTGGACCCGCAACATCAATTATTTCAGTTTTTCAGCTTCAACATAGCTTACTATTTTTAGCAGGTTTTCGGGTCATGTACACCTGGAGCCATTTTGGGGACTTAATGATCCAGGTGGATATTGGCTGCCACCCACCAAGTCCATTTGAACCCCCACCATTAGTTCTTTCAGTTTGTAAGTTTCAGCACAACTTACTATTTTTAGCAGCTTTTTGGGTCCTGAACTTCCAAAGCCGTTTTGAGGCCCTAAACGACGCTTTTTGGGAAAATAGGGAGCAACCTACGACTAATGTTGCTCACTTGAAAGTTGTAGTCCTCGGATAGATCTTTCTAACGAGCTATTGAGCGCGTCAAACGGATATCGGATGCCAAATTTACGTCCCCGGGAAGCTGAAACACCAATTTACCCAAACGAGGCCCACAGTTTTGGTGCTTCATCTCCTAGGGTTGGGTTTTTGGATGTTTCGGATTTTACATTGTTTCTCAACAATAAATAGGCCTTCGAGCCTCATTGTAAGACAGTTCAGGGGCTGGTAGCCATCACATCTCTTATCAGGGATACGCTACCATTGCCCTAGCTCGTCCATTTCCATTATTTCTATAAGCATGTTTCAATCAGTTGTTTTGTAACACATTTCAGGGGGTTGGTAGCCGACACATCTCTTCTCAGAGATATGCGCTACCAATGCCCTAGCTCGCTTGTTCTGAGCATGTCTTTATTTTAACACAGTTCAGGGGGTTTGGTTGCCGACACATCTCTTCTCAGGGATAAGCGTTGCCAGTACCCTAGCTGTTCATTTACATTATGTCTCATTGTAACACAATTTAGAGGCCTGTACCCGCCACATCTCTTCTTAGAGATACGCTACCAGCGCCCTAGCTATTTTATTTCACTCATTTGATTATAATAAAATGAAGCATTATTTCCACTGCATCTCTGTATCTATGGCTATATGTGTATTCTGTTGCGTTCCTGCATAAAATCCGAATCAGTGGTATCAGAGTGGTCTGCATTTTCCCTGATTTTATTTTCATGTCCCCAACGCAGCCAAGGTATAAGGAGTTCAACCTTGCAACCCCGACGACCCCCCATGGTGGAAGGAAAGAAAGAAGAGGGAGCAGGAGATCCTATCAAAATCTTGCTCGAGGATGCCCTCGAGAAACAAAGGAACGCAATGATGGATAACTTTGACGGATTTTGATGGTGCAGGTGGCACATCTACATCCGACCATCCGCAGCGGTCCATGACATCACAGGCAAATCTAATACCAAGTTCAACAAAATTCCCCCCCCCCCCCCCCCCATGGAGGAACTTAACGCAATGGAGACCATTGCTTCCTAAGGAGGGAGGAATGATCTAGGTGGATATCGGTGGCCTCCCACCTATTCCATTTGGACCTGCAACATCAATTATTTCAGTTTTTCAGCTTCAACATAGCTTACTATTTTAGCAGGTTTTCGGGTCCTTCACACCTGGAGCCGTTTTGGGGACTTAATGATCCAGGTGGATATTGGTGGCCACCGACTGAGTCCATTTGAACCCCCACCTTCAATTCTTTCATTTTGTAAGTTTCAGCACAACTTACTATTTTTAGCAGTTTTTCGGGTCCTGAAATTCCGAAGCCGTTTTAAGGCCCTAAACTACGCTTTTTGGTAAAATTGGGAGCAACATGGGTTGTTGACTAATGTTGCTCACTCGAAAGTTGTAATCCTCGGATAGATCTTTCTAACGAGCTATTGAGCATTTCAAAAGGATATCGATGAGAAAGTTACGTCCCCAGGAAGTTGAAACACCAATTTACCCAAACGGGGCCCACAGTTTTGGCGCTTCATCTCCTAGGGTTAGGTTTTTGGATGTTTCGAATTTTACATTGTTTATCAACAATAAATAGGCCTTCGAGCCTCATTGTAAGACAGTTCAGGGGCTGGTAGCCATCACATCTCTTATCAGGGATACGCTACCATTGCCCTAGCTCGTCCATTTCCATTATTTCTATAAGCATGTTTCAGTCAGTTGTTTTGTAACACAGTTCAGGGGGTTGGTAGCTGACACATATCTTCTTAGGGATAAGCGCTACCAGTGCCCTAGCTTGCTTGTTCTGATCATGCCTGTATTGTAACACAATTCAGGGGGTTGGTAGCCAACACATCTCTTCTCAGGGATAAGCATTGCCAATACCCTAGTTGTTCATTTCCATTATGTCTCATTGTAACACAGTTCAGAGGCATGTAGCCGCCACATCTCTTCTCAGAAATACGCTACCAGCACCCTAGCTATTTTATTTCACTCATTTGATTATAATAAAATGAAGCATTATTTCCGTTGGATCTCTGTATCTATAGCTATATGTGTATTCTATTGCGTTCCTACATAAAATCTGGATCAGTGATATCAAAGCGGTCTGTTCTTTCTATGTTTTTATTTTCATGTCGCCAACACTGCTAGGGTATAAGGAGTTCAACCTCGCAACCCCGACGACCCCCCATGGCGAAAGGAAAGAAAGACGAGGGAGCAGGAGATCCTATCAAAATCTTGCTCGAGGATGCCCTCGAGAAACAAAGGAACGCGATGATGGATAACTTTGACCAGATCCTTCAATGGCTGCCCACCGATGGCACATCTAGATCCAGCACGTCTGCCAACAGGTTCGCGACATCCTGGGCAAATCTAATACCTAGTTCAGCAAAATTCCCCCCACCATAGAGGAACTTAATGCAATGGAGACCATTGCTTCCTAAGGAGGGAGGAATGATCCAGGTGGATATCGGTGGCCTCCCACCTATTCCATTTGGACCCGCAGCATCAATTATTTCAAATTTTCAGCTTCAACATAGCTTACTATTTTTAGCAGGTTTTCGGGTCCTGCACACCTGGAGCCATTTTGGGGGCTTAATGATCCAGGTGGATATTGGTGGCCATCCACTGAGTCCATTTGAACCCCCACCATCACTTCTTTCAGTTTGTAAGTTTCAGCACAACTTACTATTTTTAGCAATTTTTCGGGTCCTGAAATTCCGAAGTCGTTTTAAGGCCCTAAACGACACTTTTTGGGAAAATGGGGAGCAACATGGATCGTATATCGATGTTGCTCACTTGAAATTTGTAGTCCTCGGATAGATCTTTCTAACGAGCTATTAAGTGCGTCAAACATATATCAGATGCCAAAGTTACGTCCCTGGGAAGTTGAAATACCAATTTACCCAAACGGGGCACACAGTTTTGGCGCTTCATCTCCTAGGGTTAGGTTTTTGGACGTTTCAGATTTTACATTGTTTCTCAATAATAAATAGGCCTTCGAGCCTCATTGTAAGACAATTTAGGGGCTAGTAGCCATCACATCTCTTCTCAGGGATATGCTACTAGTGCCCTAGCTCGTCCATTTCCATTATTTCTATAAGCATGTTTCAATCAGTTGTTTTGTAACACAGTTCAGGGGGTTGGTAGCCGACACATCTCTTCTCGGGGATAAGCGCTACCAGTGCCCTAACTCGCTTGTTCTGATCGTGCCTGTATTGTAACACAGTTCAGGGGGTTGGTAGCGAACACATCTCTTCTCAGGGATAAGCGTTGCCAGTACCCTAGCTATTCATTTCCATTATGTCTCATTGTAACACAGTTCAGAGGCCTGTAGCCACCACATCTCTTCTCAGAGATACGCTACCAGCGCCCTAGCTATTTTATTTCACTCGTTTGATTATAGTAAAATGAAGCATTATTTCCGTTTCATCTCTGTATCTATGGCTATATGTGTATTCTATTGCATTCCTGCATAAAATCTGGATCAGTGGTATCAGAGCAGTTTGCTCTTTCTCTGTTTTTCTTTTCATGTCCCCAACGTGGCCAGGGTATAAGGAGTTTAACCTCGCAACCCCGACGACCCCCCCATGGTGGAAGGAAAGAAATACGAGGGAGGAGGAGATCCTATCAAAATCTTGCTCGAGGATGCCCTTGAGAAAAAAAAGGAACGCGATGATGGATAACTTTGACCAGATCCTTCAATGGCTACCCACCGATGGCACATCTACATCTAGCACGTCCGCCAACAGGTCCGCGACATCCTGGGCAAATCTAATATCAAGTTCAGTAAAATTTTGCCCCCCCCCCCACCATGGAGGAACTTAACGCAATGGAGACCATTGCTTCCTAAGGAAGGAGGAATGATCCAGGTGGATATCAGTGGCCTCCCACCTATTCCATTTGGACCCGCAACATTAATTATTTCAATTTTCAGCTTCAACACAACTTACTATTTTTAGCAGGTTTTCGGGTCCTGCACACTTCGAGCCGTTTTGGGGACTTAATGATCCAGGTGGATATTGGTGGCCACCCACCGAGTCCATTTGAACCCCCACCATCAGTTCTTTTAGTTTGTAAGTTTCAGCACAACTTACTATTTTTAGTATTTTTTTGGGTCCTGAACTTCCAAAGCCATTTTGAGGCCCTAAATGAAGATTTTTGGGAAAACGGGGAGCAACATCGCTCTATGGCCCATGTTGCTCATTTGAAAGTTGTAGTCCTCGGATAGATCTTTTTAACGAGCTATTGAGCGCGTCAAACGGATATCGGATGCCAAAGTTACATCCCCGGGAAGTTGAAACACTAATTTACCTAAATGGGGCCCACTATTTTGGCGCTTCATCTTCTAAGGTTAGGTTTTTGGACGTTTCAGATTTTACATTGTTTCTCAACAATAAATAGGCCTTCAAGCCTCATTGTAAGACAGTTCAGGGGCTGGTAGCCATCACATCTCTTCTCAAGGATACGCTACCAGTGCCCTAGCTCATCCATTTCCTTAATTTCTATAAGCATGTTTCAGTCAGTTGTTTTGTAACACAGTTCAAGGGGTTGGTAGTCGACACATATCTTCTCAGTGATAAGTGCTACCGGTGCCCTAGCTCACTTGTTCTGATCATGTCTGTATTGTAACACAGTTCAGGGGTTGGTAGCCAACACATCTCTTCTCAGGGATAAGCATTGCCAGTACCCTAGCTGTTCATTTCCATTATGTCTCATTGTAACACAGTTCAGAGGCCTGTAGCTGCCACATCCCTTCTCAGAGATATGCTACCAATGCCCTAGCTATTTTATTTCACTCATTTGACTATAATAAAATGAAGCATTATTTCCGTTGCATCTCTGTATCTATGGCTATATGTGTATTATGTTGCGTTCCTGCATAAAATCTGGATCAGGTAATTCCTGGCAATGCATTACAAGATATGGTTGGATTCATTTCTTCCTTCTCCGGGGTTGGTTCGTGGTGTATATCCTCCTCTTTGATGTTTCTTGTTCCTTTTCTTCCTCCTCTTCACAATCTATGTAAAATAATTTCTTCTCAGCGCACTTATGACCTTTAGTGTATTTTCTATCACAGCTATAACACATCCATTTTTCTCTTTTTTCCTCCAATTTTTGTGGTTTCAAACTTGTAGGTGTTGGAAGGATAGGAGCAGCAACATTTCCATCTTTATAGTTGTGATTGGTAGACTTCCTTGTTGCCATAATTTTTGTTTTAACTTTTCTTGCCACCCTAAATGCCTTCTCCAATGAATCAATTTCCCAAAGGTGAACCTCATGTTGGATGTTATACTTTAAATTCCCTATGAAGACGTCAATCCTATGCTTCTATGAAATATCTTCTACCCTGATATTCAATTTTTCGAAGTCCTCAACTTTGTTGTGACATTGAACCCTTTTGTTTGAGATTTATCAATTGGCTAAATAAGTTGTTTCTCTTTGTATCATCATAATGTGCTATCATTTCCTCCATAAAAATTAACCAAGTGACAAATGGTTTACGAGAACAAATTCGTTGATACCATACAAATTGATTGGGTTCTAAATATAAAGCTGCAATGTGTACCTTTTGTGTGTTTTGCACATTGTGGAGATCAAAATATTGCTCCATCTATAGTATCCATGTTAACATATCATTTCCATCGAACTTCCTCATATCGATATTTGGAATATGGTGGGTCTTAAATCCAACATTAGATTTTATGAAATCGTGATTAACATTTCTTTTGTTCTCATCATGAGTTTCATCTTCTACCTTTTCACCATTAGGAATCATTTCTTGTAGCAACTTTGTTAAACCTTCCTTCAAACCTTCCATGTCTTATTATAGTTTTCTTCTATACCATCAATCTTAGATTCCATGTCATCCATTTTAGCTTCCACGCCATTCTTCAAACCATCCATCTTAGCTTCCACACCTTTCTTCAAACCATCCATCTTATCTTCCATTTCATTTTTCATTACTTTTAGTAAGAGCAAAATTTGATGCACTTGGTCTCGTAATTTTGATATATCATGTTGCACTTCTTCCTCTTCATGTGTCATAATAGAGATTTTTGAGGTCTTAATGGGTGTGGAATTATTTTTGGGAGGAATTATAGAACCCAATATTGATATTAATACTTCAATATGCCCTTGGAATCACTTCAAATTGTTTTTTTAAACAGACGTTATGCAATTAAAACACACATTTTTCTTGCTTTTAAGGAGCTAAATATTGAACCTGATGTATCTCTGTGATTTTTTATCCCCAATATTTGAAATTCGGTTTCGTAGTATTGAGTCTTCTTTCCAATGCCATAGGTCATATCTAATTTGGATTCTTCAAAAAAAGGTTATGCCCAATCTCCCACAATGACCTAATTATGGATTGGTTCAGTAGAAAGAACTTGTACGTTGTGCACGTGTCATTGTTTCAACCTTAGGCTCTGAAATAGATACATAAAAAACTACAATCTATTCAATTTCGACTACTTCTTACAGAATTCAAATCCGATGTTTGAAACAAAAGTTATGATGATTTTCCCTCGGTCACTTTTTTGAGATGAAATTCTGGAGCCTGAAATATCTTCGAAAATATTATGAACCAAGGTATGAAATTTTTAAATGAATTTCATCAAGATTTATGCTCCACATGGTAAAAATTTTAGCTTCTCAATCCTCATATAAAAAATGTTATAGTGAAAATTCCAACATGCCCTCTTTGAAGAAGTGAAACCCTAGAATCCCAAGCTTTGATACCAAATTTTATGCAACCATCTCACAAAATAGAAGAAAATATAGATCAATGACTTATAAATCAACCTTTTCAAGGGGGGAACCTCCTTTAGATTACATAAATGAACAAATCTTGGATGATTCAAATGACAAAGACCTACTTTCTATATATAGGAGCCTAAGGAGTCCAAATATAATCAGAGCCTACATAACAATAATAATGTTAGGGAACAACAATAACAATAGTGGGGTTATATGGGGCACAATAATAACATTATGGGGACTACATGGGAACAAAAATAACAACAAGGGGGATACACTAACAATAACAATAAGGGGCTACACTAGTATTATAGGGACCTAACACTAATCATGTTTTGATTTGTAAATGAATGAATAATGTATCTATGACCAAATAGATGATAATGTAGTTAATGTGATGGGGCAACATTGCTTCTTAGCGATTATGAGATAACTATAAGACCCATATGCTCAGATCTATTATTTAAACCTGTATATTACATATTTGTGACATGTTTGACGAAATGTTTGTCATGGCTAGTAGGGGTCCATTCAAGTCCTTATTCAAGTGTTTGCATTTTCATCGTTATTCTGCTGCTATATTTTATTTCTTAAAGTGTCATGGAGTTTTGGGTAGTCACCTAAGCTCTGGGCCTGAAAACGTGGCACATAAATCAGGGTCGCAGGCTCAGAACTACTGGTAAAATTCCCCAGTCGCATGCATACCCATGTTTTGCATGCGAATGGAGGATTCTAATCATACTCTTGCCCATGTCAAGGGAGTGACTAGGGGATTGATGCATGAAAAGGTCATGTTGGATAAAGGGCTAGCCTCGTAGAAGGAAGGGATGGTTCTTGAGTGTCCCGTAGAATTTGCAGAAGGTTTGTGTTGTTGTGTGGTGTCGGTTCCACTTCCTTAAGGTGACCTAGTAGGTTGAATCAGATCATAGTAACTCTTTGTCACAAGTTTACCTTGGTTGGCTAGTTACTTGGGTAGATCTGGGAGGAGGGTGTTACAAAGTGGTATTAGAGCATGTTTCACCCTTTGGACTGGATGGGCGATGTGTTGGTCATGCATTTATGCTAGTTGCACGTGTTTCTCATACTTGTGGTCTATGTACTTGTTGCATCTGCGTGGTGTTGGTCATGGTGGCAGTGATGTCGCCATGGGAGAGCTGATGGTTTTTTTGTGAATGTGTTTTCATGAGTGTATGACTGGATATGTGTTTTTTATATATGCCAAGTGCTTACATGTTGTCAATTGTACATTGGTATGGTTGATGTTGTCATGCATGAGTTCATGGTGTGTAGTTAACATGGTCATGCATTGATGATTGGACTCTAGCTAGAATGATGTTTATGTGTTAATTTACCTATATGTTATATGTTTGTATGTTTTTATGATTATATCTATACATGTATTATGTTGATTGGTTGATCATGCAGATGAGATATCCTCCCCGAATTATGCTAAGGTATGTTGGTTTATTTTGATTTGGTTTGGCTGACATGAGATGCCTTGCAGGAAGAAATCAAAGATGACTAGCAAGATGGTTGTTACACCATTTTTTGGTCATCTAACCTACTATCATTAGATGAACCCAAGTACACCATGTAAGACCAATTTTACCCTAAGTAAAATTGCTTTCACTATGTGAAATAACTTATTAAAACACCTTTATTAAGTTGTTTATGGTCTAAACAGGAAACCCCAAAAGGAAATAATAAACAAATCTATATTTGTTTATATTTCCTAGTCATATTTAACCAAAAACAAGGAAATCAATTAAATAAATCCTTATTTATTTGATTATTTCCTAGGAATAAGCTATTTAAATCCTATTTAAATAATATTCCCAATCAAATTTGACTAAATCATTTATAAATAATTAAATAAATCATTATTTATTTAATTATATTCCCACCATTTCCTTAAAATAGTAAATAAATCATTTATATATTTATTATTTATAAATAAAGGAATTGACCCAAGTCAAAAATCATTTTCCCTCCAACAAATATAATAAAATATTCCTAAAGGGTGGTTCTATAATTTGATTAATAATATTTTATTCATGCACCAAGTTTCTAGATCACCCTAATATTTTGTTATAAATAGAAGGGTTTTCCCCATTCATTAATCACCTTTTTTTCCCTATTAGATCACTCTGGATCTATACAACTTGAGTTGGGGATCCCTTATTGCCTCACCTATGGCGGACCTCCTTCTGTCGACATCAACTCATTTACTCCAGAAGCCAAGTCTAGAGGGCGGTGTACCTTGGTTCGAGCTCCTTTCAGCATGATTGCGATCCGTAAGATCCAGAGTGATCTAATAGGCAACAAAAGGTCACTTAGACTACCTTACATTTCTCTCTCTGACTTCCCTCTTGATGTCTAGTGATTGAGTTCTTACAACATACTTCAGTCATACGATTTGTTCCTAACACTCGTACGTTGGGGGGCAATCTGTTACACCATTTTTTGGTCATCTAACCTACTATCATTAGATGAACCCAAGTACACCATGTAAGACCAATTTTACCCTAAGTAAAATTGCTTTCACTATGTGAAATAACTTAGTAAAACACCTTTATTAAGTTGTTTATGGTCCAAATAGGAAACCCCAAAAGGAAATAATAAACAAATCTATACTTGTTTATATTTCCTGGTCATATTTAACCCAAAACAAGGAAATCAATTAAATAAATCCTTATTTATTTGATTATTTCCTAGGAATAAGTTATTTAAATCTTATTTAAATAATATTCCTAGTCAAATTTGACTAAATCATTTATAAATAATTAAATAAATCATTATTTGTTTAATTATATTCCCACCATTTCCTTAAAATAGTACATAAATCATTTATTTATTTATTATTTATAAATAAAGGAATTGACCCAAGTCAAAAATCATTTTCCCTCCAACAAATATAATAAAATATTCCTAAAGGGTGGTTCTAGAATTTGATTAATAATATTTTATTCATGCACCAAGTTTCTAGATCGCCCTAATATTTTGTTATAAATAGAAGGGTTTTCCCCATTCATTAATCACCTTTTTTTGCCTATTAGATCACTCTGGATCTATACATTTGGTCACATTTTCTCCATTTTTTGTCTGGTGAGCTCCCATTGAGTTCTATGTTTGTCTAGGTTTTCTACACAAACAAGAGAGAGAGATTTTAGATCTGAAATGTTGAGGACTATCAAGAACCCATCCCATTGAGGAGAACCGGAAAACACCTTTCTTGTTTTCCTCTCAGGTGCCCCTTTTCAATATAGTATAAAAATTCTTTCAAATACATCTTTCTTGTCTTGTCTATTGGATGCATGGAGCCACATTTTACTTTATCTGCTTAATGTATTTTATGCTTAGATATGGATTTGTGCAGCATTATTTGGATCACCTAATTGCAGATTTAAAGATATTTGGCAGCCATGATTGATGTTAGGGCTATTTGTTATGCGTAGCTAAAGTGATCTTTTACGACGAAAGATTCATACTAACAATGGTAGACTACAAAGATTCTCCCTATGAATCATACGAGCATCAAGGTGTTGGGCACTCTTCTGACTTAGAAGACACATTGAGAAGTTTGAAGGAAGAAATAAGGAGTTGTAAAGCAAATAATGATAGAATCGTACATGAATAGGAGAAACAAGTAGAAGTTAATGTGGTAATTCTTCAAAGTTTTTCAGAGTTGTAGAAACAAGGACCACTCCAGATCAGCTATGGACAAGAGGATGGGACTAATGGGGCATATGGAAGTAGGTCTCATGGTGGTCATAGGTCATATAGAGATGACATGATCAAAGATGGCAGGTTCTTGGACACTCCAGATGGGAGAGGTGATAGACACAGGTACTATTTCAATTCTGGTTCTGACAAGTACTATGATCATCATCATTATCATCCTTATAGGAGGAGTGACAGGGATATTTTTTGGATGAATCTAAGAAATAAAAACCACCTACATTTGACAGGGAAATGAATAAATAACATGATGCATAATCATGGTTTCTTGGTATGAGGAATTTCTTTAGGTTGCATGATTACTCAGAAAACATGAAATCCAGAATAGCTACATTCAGCCTCAAAGGTAAAGTAGATATTTGGTGGGAATATGTGTAGAATGTCAAGGGTATTCATGACGTGGAAATAACTTGGAGTGAGTTCGAGAGGCTATTCTAGAAGAAGTGTTTTCAGAGAGATATTATGATGATAGGGCAAAGGAGTTTTGTGAACTAAAGATGGGATCTATGACCGACGAGGAGTATACTAGCATATTTATGGAGTTTTTGAGATATGTGTCTTACCTCAAGGAGGAGAAGGCCAAGATTCAGTGATTCATTAGTGGTTTTTCGATAGCATTCAAATATGAGATTAATTTTGATGAGCCTAGATCATTGGAGGAGGTCATTCGGAAGCTATTATGAGCAATCGAATCGAAGATGTGAGACTAAGTCCGACTAGAAAGGTAATGCAAGGAACAAAGGAAAATGGGACAAGAAGCGAGAAAGACCTCAGGATATAGGTAACAAAGAGAATTTTGCACCACCTAATAATTTCAATACATCTGGCAGAGGACAGGGACTTCGGTCTGAGTGGTATTTCCCTTGACATGTGCTTCTTCCAGTTGGAAGGCATGATCAATATTACTATGAGGATGGTTCTTTTACTGTGTCAACCTCGTTAAAAAAATGAAACAAGTCATGAGTATTGTTCTTTTACAGTGCCAACCTTGTTAAAAAATGAAACAGGTCCCCATGAGGATGGTTTTTTTACTGTATCAACTTCATTAAAAAATGAAATATGTCCTCATGAGGATGGTTCTTTTACTATGTCAACCTCGTTAAAAAATGAAAGATGTCCTTATGAGGACTATTCTTTTACCAGGTCAACCTCATTAAAAAATGAAACATGTCCCTATGAGGATGGTTCTTTTACTTTGTCAACCTCATTAAAAAATGAAACAACTTTGTTGAGCAGAATTCCTTCTCTTGTGTCAAGCTCATTAAAAAATGAAACAACTTGCATGAGCATAGTTATTTTCATGTGTCAAGCTCATTAAAAAACGAAACAAATCCTCCCCTAATTGAGTCAAGTCTTTGACTAGATCTCGTAATCGTTAAGTAGCGTCTTTCATCTGATACCGTAAATGAACCTTCATTCCATCCACCTATTAGTAACTATTAGTCTACTTAGGTGAATGAAATGAAGCTTGGGGGGCATGTGCCTAAAATTAATTCATTATGTTGGGGGAATGAAAAATTGTCTCAAGCATAGTTTTACTTTGTTTCAAGCTTGTGTAAAAATGAAACCACTCTCAAACATAATTTTTCTCTGTTTCAAGCTTGTATAAAAATGAAAAATATCGAGCTTCTTTTGCTATCTTTTCATACTCGTAAAACATATATGAAATTGTCGAGTTCTTTCTGTCTTTTCATGCTTGTTAATTAAATTCAAAGTCGATGATATGAGTTCACCTGTATCACTTTTTCAAATTCATTAAAACTTACGAAAAAGCCAAATATTTGAGTTACCTTTAAGCTATTTTCTGACTCTCGAAATGTGAAAAGATTGTTGAGTATGCTTGTTTGTTTCGAACTCGTTAAAGAAAACGAAAAAACGTGTACTTGATATAAGTTTACCCCTTTTACATATCATGTGGACTATTTACGAGAAAGGTATACTTTGACAAATCATGGTCAAAAGAGTTATCTCCTACATTATTTTACTCTTTTATGGGATTGAGAGACTAAATTTACGAAAAATGACATCTTGGAGTTTACTTATGTTTTTCTCCTGACTCCCTAAAATTGAAAAACACGGAGCTTAGATTTCTCTTGGCTCATTAAAATTTTACATTGAAAGAATTGAATGAGTTTTATTTTTGTGTATTTTTCAAACTCTTTACATATTAAAATGACATCGAGTTACACCTTTGCTAGGCTCGTAAAACATAAACAGTGCAAGACTCTACCATCATGACGAGACGAAACCACTCCTTCCTGGGGTTCGTTAAAAATACTCTTGAGGACTCATTCGAAGGATTAGCTTAAAGTACAAGCATATGTTATCCTCGCCAAGCTTGCACAAAAATAAATGGGCACTTGCCATTAATGGTAGGGGGAAATTGGGAAGAAACGTTTATTTTTGTATTACAAAAGGCAGTATGTCACTCTTGAACATGACACTCCGTCACCTTTGTCTCCAAGCTGGGAAATCCATTTGTCTCTAAGTTGATCATACCTCGTTGAAAGTCTTCAATTGGTTTTGGGTATTATTTTCGAGTCAAATTATTCCAAGTCAAAATGTCATGTCATTGATATGTTCAAGAGAAGTCCAACCTCAGTCAAAATCACCTTGCAATTCATAGCCCTAGGTCGCATCAACCATCCCCAAGTCAGTCTAGGATCACTCCAATTTTTTCTTCAAAAGTTGGCATGAGTTTCGTGTTGTAGGCCCTCCTACGATGGGTCGCTTCTTATCGACTTCAGCTCAATATCTAGGAAGTTGATCTAGAAACCTTCTTCAATACCTTGAAGCCTGCATGCCTTAATGGCAGGTTTCTCGCCTTCGGCGACATGTTCTCATCATTGACCTCTGATTGAACTATTCTATGAGTGTTCAACTTCAAGATTTCTTTTCACACTTCACAGTTTGTATTAGCGAACCTTAAGAACCATTTTCATTATTGGTGGTTTCTCTCGTGCTTGTTAAAGGTTCACATCACTAACTAGTAATCAGGTGGTTTCTACCATGTTCTACTACGAGACATTTCTCACATGGTCAAATTCGTACTATGGATCGATAGAGATGAAGTCAAAGACCCTGGATCTCGTTTCATTCATCCAGGCTGTGTGGAGTTTTAAATATTCATGATTGTAAAGATAGATCCATATTTGATGGCTGCGTCCATACTATGTCTACTGTTGACATTGATCTTTGTGTATTTCCATACTGATTCATTGAGATGTTTTTTACTATGAGTATGGGAATGCCTACCTCAGTGATGATTATAGATTGTATTGTAACCCTTGATTGATTGTTTCAGGTCTCCAATCATGGTCTCTAATAAGAACTTTGGCATGATAAAGTGCTTCAGTACTTAAACATATTTTCTGACTTTGCACTTTAGGGGGCAAGCTATTACATGTGATTTTTTCACCATTAGGAAAATGACTGCCAATCCAGATATTTCACTATACATCAAAGCATTCCAACGCCTTCCCCTACAATGTTAGAAGAAAAACAATCCCAAAGAGAATGAGAATTCTAGATTACATTGTCCAAAAACCCACTTTTTAGCATGTGAGCGGTTCCCTGGCCATATTTTGCACATACACAAATCTTACCATTATAGCCAGCGAAAATTCATGCTCTGTCTTCCACTAGGAGCTATGTAAATAACTTAACGTAAGTAAAAATAAAAAGTGATTTATAGAAGCTTTGTTGGAGGAATATTTCCCAACTGAAAGCTTCGAGCTTATGCTTACTTAAGCCTCATCCCTCTATTCATGGAGAAAACTCCCTCTCTTTGTGGAACCCTAATCCCTCCTTTTGAGGATCTCATCCCTTGAGAAGAGGATCTCAAACCTCCTCCTCTTGGCCTATAAATCTAACACAAACTAGAGGGTTAGGAAGGACATATGAATGTAAACTTATGCTATTGGAATAGTGCTAGAAAGATTTTCATCTAAGGATAAGATTGGAGACCATTGGGAGGAGGCATACATCATAAAGGCTAAGGTTGTATTTCTCCTTCATATTTGAGATTAATATAAAAGAGTGTTACTTTCCCACTGTATTGTTCAATGGAGCTGATTTAAATTGAGTATTCACCTACATTTTTCCATTGATAGTGATATTAGGTATTAGTTTCCTTGAACACTAGTATGGGTTTTATTGAGTAATTTATCTATCATATGCCTTTGATCCTTTGTTGTTATCATGTTTGTAGGTCTGGATTATGAGCATTGAGGAGATGCATCAAACCATAGCGAGGATATTCATCAGGCATTTCATTTGAAAGGTATGGATTTTATATTCTAGCATTATTGCTTATGATTCAATAGGAATGAACTCACGGAAAGATTTACTAGTTTGTTTGTTTGTTACTAGAGTCAACCATTGAATCTAGGGAGATTTCTCTTGTCCGCAAGAAGGATTTATCCGCCATAACAAATTTCTAGCATTTTGGGTGAAAACTTCACCCATCCTCAGGGATAGAAAGCTTGAATAATGAAATACAAAGCTAATTCATAAAAAAATTCATTTGTTTTCTCCTTTCCAATGGAAATACATGATTTTTCCCGAGGAGACTATATCTTAGCAACAAAAAGAGGGTTTTTTTAGGTGAATACCTTACAAACTACCCCTAAAAAACAAAAAATTTGCAACACATAACACTACTATGGAAAATTTTTAATATACTTCATATGCCAATAGAGAATTATAGTATGTTTGATTTGGCCATCAATCTTTAATTCACCTATCTTCAATTTACGCCCCTTGTTAGCATGTTTCTCTGCTTCTCTGTTGAAGTCTCTTAGGACATGGAAATATGCTTTGGATGGAATATCTTCCACAGTTTTATTGACTGTTTTCTTGATGTTTTCCATAGATTTCTCCTTTAGGAGGGAGTCGTTGACGAGATGATGCAAGATTAGGAGAGAATCTCCATTATTGGCTATAAGTGTGTCCACCTGATGTTCTTTGGCTTAAAACAATTATTAGTAGAGGCCATATATCTTTTCTTTATTATTTTCCATATGACTAAGACCCCATTTGTTCCTAAACACTTTTCCCTCCTTGGGGCCATAGTGTACCCCTCCCCCTCTTGTCACCCCTAACGCAGGGTTTAATAGGCACCAATAAAGATCATTAACTTTAAAATATGTATAGATTTGTTGATTCCTCTTTCCACTTAAATGATTCAGTGACACACACAAGTTTGTGATCTCTCTTAGTGCTTAATAAACCCCAAGTCAAGATGAATTCATAATCTCTCTCTCTCTCTCTCTTTATATATATATATATATATATATATATATATATATATAATTTTTTCAAAGGTGTATATAGTGTCCTCTTATCCTTTAGGAAAAGTCAACATGTCCAAACTTGTTTGCATCATACTACTTGCCAAACTATCGCTAAAAATTGTCCATAGTTGGAAAATTCCATGTCCTCACTAGGAAACTCCCTTTCTTGTTAGTAAACCAAAAACTATTTTGCACCCAAAATTAAAACCATTATGTGTTAAACCAAAAAAATAAAATTCCTTGCACATTCAACCATCCACGTTGAGGAACACCCTCCTTTCCTAAAATCAAACAATTTTGTATCTAAAACCAAATTGCACCATGTTAATCCTCAAAGGGAAATTAATTTGCGTTTTGAGTCAAATCAATTTGTTTGGTATCTTTGGTGGGCTTGTTATCAACGTCACCATGCAATTCAAGTTTAAAGCTACAATTGAAAACAAGATCTTTTACCATAATTATCCGTTGGTTTGACAACGAGCTACTACTTCAGTGACAAGTCCATTGACACCCTTCTTCTAAAACAAGAATTGTCACACGTTGATTATTTCTTAATCTCAATAAAAATAATATTTCAATGTCGACAACGAATAAAATTTTCGAAATAAAGTATTTCGAGGTGAAAAATCTATAACTACATCTATAATTGCATATTACTTTTTAGTATGAGGGAGATGTATAATTCATTCCATACTTAACATAGAGTTGACATGTGATATTTCAAAATAACTTATTAATAACAAAAGAGTGTTATTCATAATAAAATATTTCAATGTTCACATTAAGTAACATGATTTCACATCAACTTTATATAGAGAAATAAAATAATTTAATTTAATTTAATTTATTTTTTATTACGAGAAAAATGTGTAATTTCATTATAATTTGAAAATATTTCAAGATCCTTTTTAAATAAAATATTTGAATATTCATGTCATTTAATATATTTTAATATCAATTTCATATATCTCTATATGGAGAAAGAAGTGTTTTTTTTTTTTTTGGAAGTCAAAATTTTACTTCCAAAAAGAGGTACATCAGTAGAAAACGCGGGTAGTCTCACCTTGACCAGGTTTTTTGACTACCACTATCAGCATATGACATTGAAACAAAAAAACAATAAGAGACACAGTCCACAACTTAAGAGGCCATAGGCACCAATAAATAAACAAAACAAATAAAGCACTTGTACCCATTAATCACTAGAAGTGATAGAAGACGGGTTTTCAGGAGTTGTTCCAGGAGGCGGAGGAGGACAAAAGGAGCATTAGACGTGCTCCTCGAAATGGGCCATCCAGGCCTCCAACTTCTCAAATTTCTCATATAACAAGTTCTGGCCTCGCCAGACCACCACTACACACTCTCGGACATGGCACTGGAAGTAATGCATTTTGTTCAAAGTGGAAATAAATTCAACATGCTCCTCCTGCCTTACTTGCTCTGAGGTCTCCAAGCGTTCAAGAACTTACTGAATCAAATCTCGATATCTCTCAATGCAACATCCTTATCGCTGTCCACGACCACCATGACGCGCCGACACCTAGCGCCTTGAAGCACCATGACGGGTCGAACCCCCGCGCTACTGACCTGGTGGAGTGTGGCTTCCACAACACGTCGTCGAGCTCCCACGCCACCACCCCGAACTGTAGACCCTATGCACCCTGAATGCCCATACCAACAACCACATCTGCCACCCGTTTCCGTGTGACTCGAATGACCACTATGTCAACCACCTTGCTTCGAGCCATCATTGTCAGGCACTAAATCTAACTGAGACAAGGACGCACCACCTCAAATGCTGCTCGAATCAGGCTTCACCTGAGCAGAGGAGCGGCCTAAGCGAGGGACTAGATGCATGACTTGCTTCCCAACACCACTGGAATGAGCAGAGGACCCCTGTCTAAAACCTACCAATTTTCCCACACAGAAAAAAGCACCACTTGCACCGACTTAACCACCACCCACCAGCGTGCAGTGAACATGAAAACCACAGTTCTAACACTCGCTGCAAGCCGAATACCTTCCCATTTCCTAAGAAAACCTCTCACGAGCCACACTAGCCATAAGCTAAGACACTCACTCCGTCGAATCCACCCAACATCACAGAAGCTCGTGAACGGGCCAGAGAAGTCCGAAATTACACGTCTACTCTAGAAGAGACTTATGACCACCCGTCCCAGACTAAAATCACACAGAAGTAAATAGAAACAATAGAACACCACCCAAACCATTCAAACATACCATGTCTGCCCTACAAATGCACTGAGTCTAAGACCAATACGACAATTGATAATTATGCTCACCCAAAAGCAAGGGAGGAAACACCGACGATGAGGCTGCACCCTCTCCTAGATAGGGAAACCTCTGAAACGACCACCTCTCCTCATAAAGCTCTCACCACAGACACCATAGCTCTCACATACGTCGAATGACCAACAACAACCCTCACCACCCTCCATAAAATTCAATCGATCGCCACCACCCTCAAGACCCAAGGTAACATGAAGTTTCACACGTCGATAATAACTTCCTCTCATACCCAAGGTGTAATGTAAGGGCGGAGAGGTCGACCCACCCAACTGTGACCACATGCTTACCATATGCACCCACGTGTTCCCTAGGGAACGCCATCCTCGCCGATCCTCACCCCCATCGGGGATTTTTTTTTTTATATTGACCATAAATAATATATTTCAATTTCTACCTTAAATAAAATGATTTTGTATCAACTTTCTTTCTCTCTATATAATGAGATATATTTTAATTACTTCCTACCTTTTTTGTTTCCTTTTAACATGTAACCTAACTTTTCAAAGTCTAGAAATTGTTGATTATCATAAAAGGACTATAAATCTTGGCGTATTAAACAAAAATACTAGTAAAACTACTTATCAATAACAGATTATCAGAGACTGACAATGGTAGTAATTACAATAAAAAAATCCTTATGCTTTGAAGATTTAAAATGAGAACTTCACGTTTTTTTGGGTCGAGAAGGAGGAAGTGCCTCTAATATTGGCATTAATTTACTTGAGTTAACTAACTTTTCTCCAGGATTAAGGCCTTAATTCTCTTGCATCCCTTTTTTGTCCTCCTTGACCATCTTGGAGGAGCTTTGAAAGATTTCATATGAACTACTAAGTAGGGGGTTTAAAAGACTCGAACCAGATTGAGTATTATTTGTTTGACTCTTAGATTTGAGCTATTCCTTGTAAATAGTCTTGACACGATGATCTGACATGGATTGCGGACCTTTATCAAGGTAGACCTTTTCCAATGCTATTAGTAGGCATGGATCATCCAGATCCATGTCAAGTAGGAGGTCTTGAATCTTATCCTCTTCTATTACTAAGTTAATTGGCTCAATTGGTATATAATTTTGTTGATTATCTTATATATTTTTTCTCGAACTTTAATATGGGTGGAAAATATTTGGGGATACTTCCAACAACTAGCTAGGGGAACGATTAATTATCTTCTTGTGTTGGGGTCTCATTTGGAGAGGAGAGAGACACGAACTTGTGTTCAGATTTGGGGTTCTGACCGAAATATTTGGCTCCCTGAGGTCTTGAATTCCTTTTCCTTTAGGGGAATTTTTCAAAACCCTCTTGTCCTTTATGAGTTGATTGATTTGTTGGTAAATCCTTTGCAAATATAGGTATGTATCTAAAAATATGTCCATATTCATGACAATGCCTACATCTAAATGGGACATTTTCATAGTCCAAAGTCTGTTTCCAAAGATTATCCTAATAATAAATGTCTATTGAAGCTAGAAGAGGTTACAAAATAATCATATAGACACATATCCTCACATAGGATGTTTATCTCCCTCTCTTGGTTGCCTTAGAAACCTTGACAAAGCTACCACTAACATTGCTAATGCCTTGAAGGATTTCTTCATCCCAATATTTACGTGGAAGAGAAAAGAAACGAACCCATACTAGGAGAACAAAAAGTATTCATTCTCAGGATTTGAACACTCTTTTGAAAATCGCATGAAGAGCCAAACATTATTAAAAAGGTAAGACTTTCCTTCAAAAACCCTCATTCTATTCTCCAAGTCGGGATAAATTATTGTGAAGAACCCTTTTGCTCCTAGCTCCAGATCTTTTTGTTCCTTGAAGTTCCATTTATTTTGGATCCAACTAGTCAAGGACTTTTCACAAGGCCATAATCCAATAATCTTACATATCAGAGCATGATCCTACATATTTAGGACACATTCTACAATCTTGTTATATTTGACCTCATACTTTAGATCTTGCACTACTTTTTGTAGTGAATGCCCTTGAATTTTATTTTTCGCCAAAATGCCCCAAGTAGTTGTTTCTTTGAGTGACCAAAATTTCCATTTCCTCCAATTGAGCTCTTGGAAAAGGATGAATGATAAGGATTTTTAGAGGGATTGTTGGCTAATTTAACATTATTATGAAATATCGAGGTAATATGACTGAAGGAGGGGGCCAAGCCCCCTCCCGCTGAACTAGCCATAAATGGTTATGTAGAAGAAACCCCAGGAAAGAGCCCTAGATGAAAAAAAACACCAAGTATAATATTGTTATACTCAATAAATATATTGTTTCCAATCACTTCCTACTTAATATTATGTAATGTGGAATTTATTTAGTTCTTAATATAAAATTGATATATAACATTAAAAAAATAATAATCACAAAACTTATATATATATAATTCCATTGATAAGTGCTTTCTAATTTAGGGTACGAGAAATACATGTATTTAAAATATATTAATAACAAAAAAACATTTTAATATGGACAACCATAAATAAAATAATTTAATGCCCATGTTCAATAAAAAATTTCAACATGAATTATATATATAATATATGAATCAAATTTTAAAATAGAATTAATATACTTTATTGGTTTGTTGCTCATAATGAAAAATATGTCTAATTAATTTAAAAAATATTTGTCTAGGCATATGACAATTTCGTTTAGACGATGATTTTCTTGTCGCAATTTGAGGATTTTATTTTATTTTAAAATCTGAATTTGAGAGTGTTTGAATCAAATTTTTATTGGTGGAAATAGATTCAACACCCTCAAAAACCCATGGAGCACCTAAAATTTTGAAATTTGGCCGTTGTAACCTAGATTTCCAAAAAGTTTCGTTGGATTTCATCAAAATCATGTTAGGAAACCATTTTTTTCCAAGTAAAATGGTCGATGATTTAAACTTGTGCTATTTAAAAATATATTAATAGCAAAAAATATTTTAATATTAAAAATGTGACTATAAATAAAATAATTCAATGTCTACACTAGATAATTTGACTATAAAGTAATTGAAAATACAAATTTTATCATAGTTAAAAATAATTTATTTGTGTGTTGCTCAAAATGAAAAAGATGTGCAATATATAGAAGATAATTCCTTTCCTTTAAAATGAAAAAAAATTATTGAAAATTTTACAAAATCAATTCATTATTTTTTAAAATTTAATATAAAATTTACACATAAAAAAATTAACAACGATCCATCTTATAACATCCATCTTAACTTCAAATTTATAAAACATTCAAAAAAAAAATTAAATTTCTCCAATTACTCACTTTTCTTTAAACTATATACCCTCAAAAATCTTTAATATTCTCTATGCTTAATATACATAATTAAAAAAAACTTCAATATCTCTCTATACTTAATATACCCTAAATCGGAATAAATCTATGCTTAATATATCCTAAATGGGAATAAATCTATGCTTATTGTTAATTTTTCTCCAATACTTAATATATCCTAAATGGGAATAAATCTATGTTTATTGTTAATGTTAATTTTTCTCCAATTTCTAAACTCTAAATTTGACCTTCCGACAAATTGTGAGAGACGGCAGGCCACGTTGAGAAAGTTACCACCGTTAGAAAGCACTCTCTAGAAGGTCACATACGAGAACATAAAAGCCCACCCAAAGAAAACACGAAAGGAAATCAGCAAATCTTGCATATAAATTTTGAAGGCATAGCTAACTTTAATTAATTTTGCCCAATAAACTTTGGCGACAATGAGGGTTCAGGGTTTAGGATCTGTTCTCAGAAAAACCATCATTCGCGGTGGCATACTCGCCTCGCGAGTACAGAATGGACTGTCAGATTCATCCCTCTCATCGTCTCCATGGAAATTTCGAATGCTGTCCTCGCTACCTGCGACAAACTTCCACAATGGTGGAAAAAGAGATGACGAAAAATGGGCTGGGAGGGGCCCTCTCGTGGCTGCAGGGGCGATCTCCTTCTCGTTTGCAGCTTCCTCTTTCACTACTGCGGTTGCCAAGGAGCGTCCATCCAGTGAATTCATACCCAAGGATCTCGTGCTTTACCAGTACGAGGCGTGCCCCTTCTGCAATAAGGTCAAAGGTATGATGATTACAATGCCTTATGAATTCAAGTCAAGTATGAATTCAAATAAATGCGTTTTTAAATAATTGTGTTGCAAACAAAGGAAACTTAAATCAATTTAATTAGTGGATCCTAAAAGAAGAAAAAACATCTTATTAGGTGGGTTGGATCTCGATTCATTTTTGGTGTTGTGTAATGCTATAAATACTATATTTTAGGTGGGGTATATATAATGGTTTATGACGCGGGTCTTGTTGGGGATGGCGGATACTAGTAATGGAGCCTAATGGTCACTTGGCAATATTATGTTCAGTGCCCCTAATGTTTCATCCGACTAGCGAAGATTGGTTATGAACACTGTGGTGGTACTCATTCCAAGCATAGGAGCTATTTGGGAATGCTATTTTAGATAAAACGCAAGTTCATGATTTGGCTTTCACTTAATCGATCTTCTAGGATGTCTTCTGTGACATCTATATGTCTAATTGCATCACATATTGCCTTGTTCTTTGTTAGACATAGTGAATTTTACCACAGGTGATTGATGAATGTCAAATTAATAATTGAATAAATAGGAACTCGCCTCAATTTTAAGTTCGTTGCTTAAGAAATGTCAGATTTGTTGAACATTGCTGTGACCAATAGGCTTAGTAAGAGACGTGTATGCCTGACCAACGTGGTTGATGCCATAAAGCTGTCAAGAAAACCTTTCCTTGAATCTTGTCATTAGCGGAAAAGCCCATAGATCTCTATCACCATTTGAAAATTTGTATCCACAAGTTTGTAATATGCCCAAGATCTTGATATTATTGAAAACTTTCCTTTACCCAAGTGCTCTCCTTTAGATACTTAGTTGTCTACATTTTTACTTGTCAAAGAAAACGTGCAAAGGTATTGTCCTTCAGTTTTTAGTGAATTTGTTATTTTTTTTGAAAAGGCAATGTATGTTACATTTTGAATACGAAACAAGTCAAATATACATGCAACCTTAAGTGATGAATCCATCCTTTGTTAGGAGTTGCAGTAGATGCAAAATGTTTACTTGTTGATTGTTTCCAATAATCCAGCTTAAGAACCTCCATCCAAATTTCCTTTCACAAACTCTGTATCTATTGTTAGAGTGGTAACACCTCCTAAAGCATTGTTAGGAGTCTATGTGGCTAACGTAACATTTGGATGTTAAGCTTAGGGTTTAGGTGCTCAAACCACAATAATTCTTTAATTCTCTCTCTCCACTATGGTACATTATAAATGTACATATCCTAAATTATTAACAATGGCATTGGAGTAGAGCATGACCCCATGTTGAAGCAAGTTGAAGTATTGAAGGTTTTAAGTTTGAGGAACATAGTATGTGGTCCCAACAAGAAGAGCACAAAAGGAAATTTGAAAAAGAAGATAATTTTTTTGAAGTTTAAAACATTGCACAGCCAAATCGTTTTTCAACCTTAAAAATATTGTGTCTAGACTCCAAGCGATGAATGATTTAAAGGCCAGGAATTTGGAGGCATTGAGCACATAATGGAGTATGGAGGCATCATGCACAAATTGGGGATGGCTTGAATAACCTAGTTCAAAAAATGATAGAAATATTTTGAATAATCAATAACAAATATCTTGAATGAATGACAACATGCAAATATCAAACAGGAAAGACACTTGTTTTTTTTTAGATAAACTTTTTTTGAGTTACCCTATTAGGGTGTTCTCACATAATTACAAACATACAATTTTTCCAAAGATGAATATATTGTTAGATTGTGGATGTGTATATACATGAAACTCTAGATACTAGATGTGAGTATAATATTTATCAAATGGAGGTGTTTTGAATATTGAATCAAATTCCATTCAATGACAACCATACAAACTAGATGGTAGTGTTGGGTGAATTCATTGGCAAACATTTGTATCTACAAAGTAGAAAGTGCAGATATTGAAAATGGAAAACTACATTATGAATCAAATGACAAAATGTGGTGCCTGCACATATCAGTTTGGCATTTGCAGATGAGTTTATTGAGAACCAACAGTTGAGACAAGAGACCTAGATGATAGACTTAGTAGGGGACAAATGGAAGATGGTTTCAACAAATGAAGGCACCCAAATGCATTGACCACATAGAAATTATGGAAGAGGGCACAAATCAAGTGTAGACAAAAATATATTTTCCTCTTGTAACAAAGAAAGCCATAGCAAAAAATCAAACAAATTAAAAAGAAAATTCTCAATAAAAGGCATCAAGGGCACACATGAAAATGAGATTAAAATAATGGATGCTATTGCCCAAAATAATTACGCAAAAGGATAATTTGCAGGCTATAAGAAGGACATCAATTGATGTAATGATTGTTGATTTTTGGTAGCTGTGTTCAATATTCCCTAGCTCCAAGTTGACCCATGAAAAAGAGAGAAAATAAAAAATTTAAATTTGAATTTAAATGGTTAAGTCAACCCCAAAGTATAGGTCAGCCCAACACAAGGAGACGTGCCCCTTGGGCACCTCATCACCACTATAAATACAAACTCGACCTCCTTCATTTGGCATCAATTTCGGATCATCATCACAACATCTATTCTTCTGTTCACACGTGCAAGAGAAGGGGGAAGTCGTCTGAAGTTTGATTGAGTTTGTGGAGATCAGTTTAACCAACATTGATTGAGATTCTTTTGATCTATTTAACCGAGTTCTGGGCAGTGTTTGACCACAGGTTGACTAGTTGCAGGAGGGCTGAATTTCGCTTTGATTGCAGATTGACCAATTGCAAGATGGTCGAATTTCACCCTGTTTGGCCGCAGGTTGATCAGTTGCAAGAGGGCCGATTTTTGCGCTATTTGATTGCAGGCTGACTAGTTGTAGGTGGTTCGAACGTCGCCCCGTTTGGCCATGTTTGACTTGGGTGGATTTTTGTGGTCAGTTTGACCAATTTTAAATGGAAATTCAGATTGACTTTTGCTGAATTAAACAATTTCTCCTAAGAAAATGTTGCTGGGTTTTTCTCGAGTTTGGGTTCTCCCAGGGTAAATTTGTGTCTCTTTTGTGCTTGGTTGTCTCTTTATGATCCTATTGTCATTATTGCAATACTGTTGATATTTTATATGTATAATTTCTTAATGATGTATGTGAGATAAGTTAACTGGTTTAAGAAATCATTGGGAAGTAATTATCAGATTAGAAGATCAAAATTCTCCTAGAAAATCAACATGGTATTAAAGGCTAGGTGAAAGAGCATCGTTTAAAGAGGCTTGAAGAAGCCAAGTTGTTAAAGAGTAGCCCTAAGATAAGAGATAAGCTAGGAATGCCCTAGAAGGAGAACTAAGTTTGGACTGTGGAAGAGTAAATGCCCTAGCTATAGAAGTCTAACTAAGTAAGTCAAGAAGGGGAGGCTGCCATGTTTATATCTCTGTTTGCCAAGTATTTCTGTCTTGTTCAATAAGGGCCGAGCTTTGTTTGTGTCTGGACCAGGTTTGGAGGAGGGCAGAAGCCCTAGAATAGGGACGAAAGGCCTCAAGTCAGAGAAGAAAGGAGGGCCAAAATGCCGTGCTGTGGACAAAGAATTGTGAGGAGGCCGAAAGGTCTCAGACCCTAGAGAACACAAGTCTGAAGTACCTCAGGATGCTAGTGAAGACATTGTCAAAGATGTGGACAACACAAATTTCAATTTTTCAGACAAGGTTTCTTATATAGTTGAAGCAAAGGCTCGCACATCTGTTTCAAACTGAGAAAATCCTATGATCGAAATTTGATACTGGATGAAATTTATTTTTTGAAGTTTTAGAGTATTGAAACCATAGTAAATTTGAAGTCCGTGACACAAGATTTTGGCAGTTGTGAAGTTCATTAAATAATCTAAGTTGGTTAAGGACCCTGAATACTCTTGTTTCAGAAAGGGGTTTATTGTATCCATGTCCTTGAAAACAAATCTATGTTGGGGGAACTAGGAGGTTGGTTCAGGTCAGAGTTAAGGAATATCTGAGGAAGTTGTTTTGCTATAAGGTGATTGATGAGCGTGTATTTGTGGAGTGTAAGACCAAACTGATGTAATGTTCCCAAGGGACGAAGTAGTCTATCGATCCCCGTAGGCTATAGTCCTCGATAAAGGGGAAATCCCCAAATGAAGTAGCGTATTGATCCCCGTAGGCTATAGTCCTCCTTAAAGGGGAAAACCCCAAAATACCCAATGTTTGGGGCAACTGGGGCAAAAAAGCCCAAAGTTGGGGCTTGGTGTGAACCTCGCTCAATTAATTAAAGAGAAAACCCTCCTCAAGGAAATCTGTAAGTTCAATAGGATTAGAATCACATGAAGCATCATTGAATTGGATCATTCTGTGTCTATTTTTCTTTGAGTTTGAGGCTCTGAGGGTTTTAAGACCCCATCTTTCTCCTTGGACTAGTTTCGGTGGAGGTGATCCCATCCTACCTAGTCACTTCTCTTTTTATCTTTTTCTACTTGTTTTGGCAACAGGGAATTCACTATCTAAATACCAACAAGTTGAATCAAGTTCCTGAAGCAGGATGGAATTTCTAAGGCTAATTCATGGTTAGTTTGAAGTTTCCTAAGGCAACGAAGTACACTGGAGCTAGGCGAATTTTCTGAGGCTTATTGTCTAGAGAAATCAAAGTTTTTCTAAGGGAAAACCCTAGTCTAATGAAGTCACCCTATAGCAGTGGAAGCTCATTTGAAGCAGGTTGAAATTTATCTGAGCAGGAGAACAAATACCTGATGCAGCTGAATCCCTAAGGCCAACAGGTTGAAAACCTTTGTGGTAGTTGAAAACCATTTGAGATAGACTGGACGAGTTTTTCTCTGGTCACAATATGAAATTGTATGCGATAGATCAACGAAGCACCTTCTTGAAGCGATTTGAACTGTTTTGGGCACAAAAGAATCCATTCTGACAGGGATCGAGACCCACTTGCGGTTGTTTATTGGACTGGTGGGATTTCTTAGGACACACAGTGGCCAGAGGCAGAGTTTGGACTAAATTCCTAGTTATTTTAGAGGCAGATTGTGGGACATATCTTGAGCAAAGATCATTCATCCTCTCGGTCCCAATTCTCGAGTCCAACAACCCTTGACTGAATTAGGGTTTCATCCTGAAGTTCTTCTTCTAGTCAGAACACATAGGAAAATTTCAGTTGCATAATTAATGTGGGAAATTGGTAGAAGTTAGGGTAATTTGCTTATCGTATTGTAAACTGTTGTTGAACTTGTGGGTTGGATGAATTATCATATTATGTGAAATAAGGTGTTGTGTTAAATGAATTAGTGCTATTCATGGTTAACTATTGCTTATTTAAACATTGTGTTCTGAATGAATCAATTGTCATATTACTGAACCAACAAAGAAACTTGGTTAAAAGCCCTAATTGTCTAAAACCCTAGCGAAAAATAACCCTACATCATTATAGTGGTATCAAAGTTGGCTCTCTTGGTAGCCTGGAGGGTGTTTAAAGATGGAACAACTGGAAGCATTTTTTGGCAAAAGTATGCAGAGTCTCGGAGGAAGCTGGAAGAGCAACAAGCAAAAACTATTAAAATATTGCAATATTGGAACAGAATAGCTCTTATAAAATTAGAAGAGTTGGACAGGAACGCTACAACATCTAAGGAAAATAAAGAGGCTGAGAACCTGTGAAAATTTCATTTATTGCAGCAACTGGAGATTATTTTTCTAAATGTTAATTAATTTAATAACTTATTTGCTACGACAAATATTAAATAATTCACACTGTAACCTTCACAAATAAACTGCGGAAGAAAATAGCGCTGGAAACTAAGAAAATACTAGCACACACTCCCAATAATTAACATAGTTGTTTTTGGACAAATGTCCTCGGAAAAACCCAACTTGGAAAAACTGGTGCAACAACTGAGGGTTTTATTATTATGCAGTAGTGAGAGAAAAATTTGAGTACCCTTTCCTAGCCTTTGGAATTGAAACTCGGCTTCTCTCTCGAAAAATCGAACTGCCTATAGAGGCTTCTGTGCAGCCGTTGCGTCAACCTCACTATGCTTCTTCTACCTCTCTGCAATGTGCTCTCCAGATTTGGAGAATTTTTCCTCTGGACTCACTATCCCTGCCCCTCTCTGTCTATGCTTCCCTACTGAAGCTCGAACTCTTCCGGCATCGCTGACTCTTTGGAAATTTGAACTCTCTAAGGAAATGGAACCCCACAAATGTGTTCTCCATCTACCCATCGACTTCTTCTTATAATCCGTTATTGGAGCAACAACGAACAAGATTAGAACTTAATCAAGGGCCCAGATTAATTCCTATCGATCCGTGTGAGTTTCTAGAGGATTGACACCTTATCTCAATTAATTTTGATTAATTAACCATATTCGCTAAGTTTAGACTTAGGAAATATTTAAAATTGGCTAATAATCTAATTGAGACACTTCTAGGTGGAATTTCTAGAAATAATTTCTGGGTTATGCAGAACTCCTGTGCTTTAGCCTCTCCACAAAGGTTCGAGACTAGAACACCTCCGATGCTACATAAACTAGCACTCCCTCTTAGTGAGGAAGGTTTTCTCTCTCAACTCTAGTGCTGCACCTTCTGTCACAACACCCTGTCTCTGTACCACCTTTTGTCACGCTATTGATGTTTGGCCACTGTGACTGCTTGCGATTGCCCACCAACAATTGCGCAACTTTGATGCTGCATATGTGTTGTTGCTGACACTGCCATACTACGGCCATCTCTGCATCTACACTGCAACTGCAACTACTGCAATTGAGAAGCATCCTAAATACTGAATCAACTGTGTTTAATATGATGCATATGTTTCCTGAATCCTGACTGCTACTAGCTTTTGCACTATCACTGAAGACTCTGCGTTGCTGCCAACTCTGCACTGAGCCACTTGCTTTGCTGTCAACACTACACTGCGCTCTTCAATATCTGACTGCTACTAGTCCGCAACTGTCACTGTGAATTTGGCCCCCATAGCCAGGTAATGATCCCCTATGAGGTGGACTCCTCAATGGATCCTGCCCAATCTCTGCAATCTCTGGGACTATAGTTTCAAGTCGCCCCACCTCTCTCCTGGAGTTATGGCTGCAAACATGGCAAACTCTTCTTCCAATCTGGAAGACAACTTGTCAATCTTCGTGGACGTTGCTGCCTGGTCCTGCTTCTTCTGCTTATCCTTCTTCTTGAGAGGACACTCCGTACTGTAGTGACCAAATTCACCACATCTGAAGCACTTGACCTTTGACAGGTCCTTCTTCTTCTTCTTCTTCTTCTGCTCTCCCTACCCTCGATTGGGACCCTTTGATGTAGGGCCACATTCAACTCCTCACTCTTTGGTCCCTTGCTGTTGCTGCCGCTGATGGTACTCTTTAACAGAGCCCGCCTCAACTCCTCTTGTTGTAGATCGGACCACATCCTGTCCCACTTCGGCAAGGTGTCTCTGCCCAAAATACTTTGGACAAATAATTGTCCGTCCTTTGAGACACTATTTAGTGCCAATCGTACAAGCTCTGTGGGTTGGGGTGCCTCCCCAATGGCTGCTTGCTGATCTCGGACTTCTTGAATCCGAGTGATAAAGGCATCTATGCTCTCCCCCTTCTGCATTCTGGTGTTCCTCAACTTCTCTTGGAGAAACATCTTCCGTTGCTCGGAAGAACTTTGAAATAGCTCGGACAAAGCATTCCACATCTCCTTGGCCATCCCTTTGTCTGCCACATGTGAGACTAGATGATCTTAGACTCCATCCAAAATCATCCTCTTCGCCTTCGCTATTTCCTTCATGTACTCCTTCTACTACACTCTCTCCCTGCTGAAGCGAGGAAATCTGCACTTAGCTACTGCAAATCGACTATTGGAAAAATTGAAATTCTGAAACTCGAAGTCCTTTGAGTGAAATTTTCCCTCTGCTATGTGTGCTTTTCTCTTCCACCCGACGTTGATTCTACTGCAAAACCCTCTGCTTCCAACCAAGGAATCTGCTCAGCGAAAATTTGAGTTGCTGTTGCTCCCTCTGACTACCGAAATCTCTATTTTGTGCAAATCAAATATTCTGCCAACTTGCAACTAAAAAACGAACCCTTGCCCAACAATTCGATCTCCCTATCTAGGTACTGCACATCCTCTGAGAATTTCAGCCTGCTGCTCCCTTTGAATAGTGAAATTCCCTTCTCCGTTTCTGAGCTTCCCGACTAATCACTCATGCTCTGTTACCATGTGAAAATTTTATTTATTGCAGCAACTGGAAATTATTTTTCTAATTGTTAATTAATTTAACAATTTATCTGCTACGACAAATATTAAATAATTCACACTGCAACCTTCACAAATAAACTGTGGAAGAAACTAGCGTTGGAAACTGAGAAAATACTAGCACACACACAATAATTAATGTATATTTTTTTGGACAAATGTCCCCAGAAAAACCCAACTTGGGAAAACTGGTGCAACAACTAAGGGTTTTATTATTATGCAATAGTGAGAGAAAAATCTGAGTACAACTGGATGTCGAGATCTGGCAATCCTATAGATAAAAATACTTGCAAAAATCTAGTGAGGAAATTTCCTCACTCCATGGGAAAATCTGGGCGATGACTGCAGCTCCAAGTGAGACGTCCAAACTGTTCTTTGCAGGCATGGGTCACCCTTGCGTAGTCTCTTCCCACACACAGCCTGAATCAACTGATCCTGTAGCCGTTCTGTCTGCCACTGGTTGAGAAACTGTCTCTTTGGCCTTCTGGAACCCTTTCCCAGACTCTAGAACTGAAACTTGGCTTCTCTCCAGAAAAATTGAACAGCCTCTAAAGGCTTCTACGCAGCCCCTGCATCAGCCTCACTGTGGTTCTTTTGCCTCTCTGCAATGTGCTCTCTGCATCTAGAGACCTTTCCTCCGTACTCACTATCCCTTCCCCTCTCTGTTTATGCTTCCCTAATAAAGCTTGAACTCTTCCAACACTTCTAGCTCTTTGGAAAATCGAACTCTCCAAGGAAATCAAACCCCACAAGCGTGTTCTCCATCTACCCATCAACTTCTTCTTATAATCCTCTATTGGAGCACCAACGACCAAGATTAGAACTTAATCAAGGGCCCAGATTAATTCACGTCGATCCGTGTGAGTTTCTAGATGATTCACACCATATCTCAATTAATTTTGATTAATTAACCATATTCCCTAAGTTTAGACTCAGGAAATATTTAAAAATTGGCTAATAATCTAATTGAGACACTTCTAGGTGGAATTTCCAGAAACAATTTCTGAGTTATGGAGAAATCCTGTGCTTTCGCCTCTCCACAAAGTTTCGAGACTAGAACACTTTTGATGCTACAGAAACTAACACTCCCTCTTAGCGAGGAAGGTGTTCTCTCTCAACTCTAGTGCTGCACCTCTTGTCACAATACCCTGTCTTTGTACCACCCTCTGTCACGTTGCTGATGTCTGGCCACTGTGACTGCCTGCCACTGCCCACCAACTATTGTGCAACTTTGATGTTGCTTTCGTGCTGTTGCTGACACTGCCATACTGCTGCAAACTTTGCATCTACACTGCAACTCCTTCTCATTTGTTGTTGCTGCAACTGCAACTACTACAACCGAGAAGCATCTAAAATACCGAATCAACTATGTTCAGTGTGATGCATTTGTTTCCCGAGTCCTGACTGCTACTAGCTTCTGCACTGTCACTGAAGCATCTGCGCTGCTGCCAACTCTGCACTAAGCCACATGCTCAACTGTTAACATTGCATTGCGCTCCTCAGTATCTGAATGTTACTTGTCTGCAATTGTCACTCTGGAATTTGACTGCATCTCTGACACTGATCCATCCGACTACTGAATACTGTGGGCTCTCGTAGCCAGGTAATGATCCTATGAAGTGGACTCCTCTATGGATCCTGCCGAATCTCTGCAATCTTTAGGACTAAGGTTTCAAGTCGCCCCACCTCTCTCCTGGAGGTATGGCTGCAAACATGGAAAACTCTTCTTCCAATCTGGAAGACAACTTGTCAATCTCCATGGACGCTCCTGCCTGGTCCTGCTTCTCCTGCTTGTCCTTCTTCCTGAGAGGACACTGCGTACTGTAGTGACCGAATTCACCACATCTGAAGCACTTGACCTTTGATAGGCCCTTCTTCTTCTGCTGCTGCTCTCTATGCCCTTGATTGGGACCCTTGGATGTAGGGCTACATTCTCCTCACTCTTCGGTCCCTTCCTAATACTGTCGCTGGTGGTACTCTTTAACAGAGCCCGCCTCAACTCCTCCTGTTGTACATCGGACCACATCCTGTCCCACTTAGACAAGGTGTCTCCGCCCAAAATACTTTGGACAAATACATGCCAGTCCTGTGAGACACTATTTAGTATTTACTGCCAATCATACAAGTTATGTGGGTTGGGGTGCCTCCTCAACGGCTGCTAGCTGATCTCAGACTTCTTGAATTTGAGTGAGAAAGGCACCTATGCCCTCGCCCTTCTGCATTCTGGTGTTTCTCAGCTTCTCCTGGATAAACATCTTCCGCTGCTCTGAAGAACTCTGAAATAGCTTAGACAGAGCATCCCACATCTCCTTGGCCGTCCCTTTGTCTGCCACATGTGAGACTAGATGATCCCGGACTTCATCCAAAATCATCCTCTTCGCCTTTGCCATTTCCTTCTTGTACTCCTTTTGCTGATCGGGGTTCTGGGGAACTGCGACCACGTTTTCTGCATAGGTCTTCAGGCCATGTTCATCCAGAAGGAAGGACATCCTAGCCTTCCAAATGACATAGTTGGAGGCTCCCTCCAACCTGTCCTGATCTCTGACCCTTGCTGTGTCCATGTGTGAATCTGTCGAAAACTCCCTCTTTCCCTCTGCTTGGCAGCCGGTTCTGCTACACGCACTCCCTTTTGGAGCGAGGAACTCTGCACTCAGCTACTACCAATCAGTTGTTGAAAAAATTAAACTTTTGAAACTTGAAGTCTCCCGAGAGAAATTTTCCTTCTGCTGTGTGTGCTTTTCTCTTCCACTCGACGCTGATTCTGCTGCTACAATTGCTGCAAAACCCTTTGCGTCCAACCAAGGAATCTGACCAGCGAAAATTTGAGTTGTTGTTGCTCCCTCTGATTGCCTGAATCAATTGTTGTTGCTCCCTTTGATTGCCTGAATCACTATTTTGTGCAAATCGAATTTTCTACCAACCTACAATTGAAAAACGAACTCTTGCCCAGCAATTTGATTTTCTTGGTTAGGTACTGTGCATCCTCTAAAAATTTCGACCTGCTGCTCCCTTTGAATAGCTTAATTCCCTTCTCCGCTTCTAAGCTTCCCGCCTGATGACTCACGCTTTGATACCATGTGAAAATTTCATTTATTGCAACAACTGGTTATTATTTTTCTAATTGTTAATTAATTTAACAATCTATCTGCTACGACAAATATTAAATAATTCACATTGCAACCTTCACAAATAAACTGCTGAAGAAAATAGTGCTAGAAGCTGGGAAAATACTAGCACACAATAATTAACACAATTATTTTTGGACAAATGTCCCTAGAAATACCCAACTTGGGAAAATTGGTGCAACATCTGAGCGTTTTATTATTATGCAACAGTGAGAGAAAAATTTAAGTACAACTGCCTACCGAGATCTGACAATCCTACAAAGAAAAATATTGGCAAAAATCTAGTGAGGAATTTTCCTCACCCCACAGGCAAATCCAGGCTCTGACTGCAACTATAAGCCAGCCATCCAAATTGGTCTATGCAGACCTGTGTCACCCTTGCATAGTCTCTTCCCACGCACAGCCTGAATCAACTGATCTTGTAGTCGTCCTGTTTGCCACTTGTTGAGAAACTGTCTCTTCGATCTTCTGGAACCTTTTCCCAGCCTCTGGATCTGAAACTCGGCTTCTCTCCAGAAAAATCGAACTGCCTCCAGAGGCTTCTGTGCAACCCCTGCATCAACCTTACTGTGGTTCTTCTGCCTCTTTGCATTGTGATCTCCGGATTTGGAAAACCTTTCTGCCAGAGTCACTGCCCCTGCCCCCTCTCTGCCTCTGCTTCCCTACTGAAGCTCGAACTCTTCCAACACTGCTGGCTCTCTGGAAAATCGAACTCTCTAAGGAAATCGAACCTCGCAAGTGTGTTCTCCATCTACCCAACGACTTCTTCTTATAATCCTCTGTTGGAGCACCAACGACCAAGATTAGAACTTATTCAAGGGCCCAGATTAATTCTTGTCTATCCTTGTGAGTTTCTAGATGATTCACACCTTATCTCAATTAATTCTGATTAATTAACCATATTCCCTAAGTTTAGACTTATTAAATATTTAAAAATCGGTTAATAATATAATTGAGACACTTCTATGTGGAATTTTCAGAAAGGATTTCTGGGTTATGGAGAACTCCCGTGTTTTAGCCTCTCCACAAAGTTTCGAGACTAGAACACCTTCGATGCTACAAAAACTAACATAAACACAACCAACTTTAGAAAGGAACAAGCAGTGGAAATGAAAGCAAACAAGGTAATCATAATCCAATAACACAACATCCATTAGAATTTCGCAAGGCGGTGCCTGATGCTGAAGAGGATAAGGGTGGATAACAAAGGGCAGGTATATGGAAATGAGACAATTTTTGGGCTAGCTGGCTGTAAGAAAAACCAATCAAGTGATATTGATGGTGAACCCAAGACGAAAAAGCAAGATACGAGAGAAATTGAAGCAGGGGCAAAGGCATGCCCGAATGATTGGACACCTAAAAGGATGGAAAAACCTCAATCTCAAGAACCTATACAAGAGTTCCATCTCTTAAATTAGATGGTTCTGATAGTGTATCAACACCAATTGTTGGGCAAAACACGATGGCTAATACAATGGAACCAACATAAATTGAGTCAATGAGTACAGTAGAGAATCAACCCACGGAGGAGCCCCCACTTTACAAATTCACTTGGTTGATTGAGCATGTCTCCAGATTGAGTGTTGAGAAGTGTTAATCGAATGTTTTCATAGTATGGGGTTATAAATGGTGTGTGTTGATATTCCCTAAAGGGAACAATGTGGACCACTTGTTCATTTACTTAGATGTGGCATATTTTGCTACATTACCTTATGGTTGGAGTAGATATGCCTTCTTCATTTTGGCTATTGTCAATTAGATTCATCACAAGTTCACTGTCAAGAAAGAATCACATCGCCAGTTCAATGCTCGGGAGAGCGATTGGGGATTCACATCGTTCATTCCCTTACTTGAAGTTTACTACCCCACAAAATGATATTTGGTAGATGGTGTTCTGATTGTGGAAGTAGAAGTCAGTGCACAAAGGGTACCTGATTATTGAGCATATGATTCTTAAAAGCAAATGGGTATTGTTGCGCTGAAGAATCAAGGGGCAACATACTACATGAATTCTTTGCTCCAGACATTGTATCATATTCCTTACTTCAGAAAGGTTGTCTATCATATGCCCACTTACTGAAAATGATATACCCTCAAAAAGCATGTGCATAAATTTGAATTATAAATCTACAAAGAAGGAATCATTCTATGATCTACAACTCGATGTTAAAGGCTGCCGAGATGTCTATGCTTCATTCGACAAGTATGTTGAAGTTGAACAACTTGATGGTGATAACAAATATCATGCAAAGCAATATGGACTACGGGATGCAAGAAAAGGTGTTCTTTGCCTTGATTTTCCTCCTGTACATTGTACTACAACTTCAGTTGAAGCGATTTGAATATGATTGCATACGAGATACAATGGTCAAGATAAATGATCGATATGAATTTCCACTTCAACTTAACTTGGATAGATACAATGGCAAATATCTTTCTCCGGATGTAGATAAAAGTGTGCATAATTTATATGCTCTTCATAATGTTTTGGTTCATAGTGGAGGTGTGCATGGTAGTCATTACTACACTTTCATTAGACCAACTCTCTCAGATTAGTGGTATAAGTTTGATGATGAAAGAGTCACAAAGGAAGAAGTAAAGAGAACACTAGAGGAACAATATGGTGGTGAAGAGGAGCTGCCTCAACCAAATCCAGGTCTCATCAATAGACCAAGATACATCAACACACCCTTTAAATTTACCAAATACTCTAATGCTTATATGCTTGCATATATAAGAGAAAGTGACAAGGATAAGATTATTTGCAACGTTGATGAGAAAGATATAACGAAGCACTTGTAGGTAAGATCGATGAAAGAACAAGAAGGAAAGGGGAAGAAATAGAAAGAGAAGACAAAAGCACATCTTTATACTATTATTAAAGTGGCATAGTATGAAGATTTTGCAGATCAATTTGGTAAGGACATATATTTCGAACTTGTCAATCATGATAAGGCCCAGACGTTTCAGAAGTAAGTTCCTTTTGTCTCTTTCAAGGAAGTTGGAAAAGAAGTTGGCATTCCAGTGCAATTTCAATGGTTTGGGCTATGTGCTAAGCGCCAAAACAATACATACCGTCCTAAAAGTCCCCTAACACAACTAGAGGAATCCAAATCTGTTGACTATCTGAGGAATATTTCAGAAAGGGCACACATTACAACTTCAAATAGGGCACACATTACATTGTTTTTGGAAGCCGAATATGGTATGGATATTCGATTACTCTCACCTCATGCATCGAGAAAAGGCAATTTTTTCCATTGCTTTGTGCCAAGGAAGAGACAAACTTGTAGAATAAAATTTATGAGAAGTTAATCCCACAAATTGCAGACAATATTGACCATCTAGAATCAAATACGATGGCTATTACAGATTCATTTGAAACTGGGAATGTGGGGAGAAACCTTGGCTGTGATTATTGCATGATGATTTTCCCTGCCAACCTTATAGCCATTGGGACGCAAAAAGAAAAAAATGGGTGTTGAAATGACAGTGGTAGGGATGAAAGGAAGCCGACTATTCTTAAAATTTAAAGTGGAAATTATGCAAAACCCAGACGTGCCATTGCTTGAGGACAAACAATGTTGGGAAGGGGGGATTGTAATGTTCCCAAGGGATTAATTGCCCCAAGGGACAAAGTAGCCTATGTTGGGAAGGGGGGATTGTAATGTTCCCAAGGGATTAATTGCCCCAAGGGACAAAGTAGCCTATCAATTCTCGTAGGCTATAGTCTTCGATAAAGGGGAAAACCCAAAAATACTTAATGTTTGGGGCAATTGGGGCAAAAAAGACCAAAGTTGGGGATTGGTGTGTACCTCAATTAATTAATTAAAGAGAAAACCCCATCAAGGGAATCTATAAATACAAGAGGATTAGAATCACTTGAACCATCATTGAATTGGATCTTTGAGGGTTTTAAGACCCCATCTTTCTCCTTGGACAAGTTTCGGTGGAGGTGATCCCACCCTACCTAGTCACTTCTCTTTTTATATTTTTCTACTTGTTTTGGAAACAAGGAATTCTCTATCTAAAGACCAACAAGTCGAATCAAGTTCCTGAAGCTGGATGAAATTTCTAAGGCTAATTCATGGTCAGTTTGAAGTTTCTTGAGGCAACAAAGTACACTTGGAGTTAGACAAATTTTCTTAGGCTAATTGTCTAGACAAATCAATTTTTTTTCTAAGGGCAAACCCTAGCGAAGTCACCTTGTAGCAGAGGAAGTTCATTTGAAGTAGGTAGAAATTTATCTGAGCAGGAGAACACATGCCTGAGGCAGTCAAATTTGTGAGCCCAACAGACTGAAAACCTCTGTAGCAGTTAGAAAGCATTTGAGACAGACTGGACAGGTTTTTCTGTGGTCATAGTACGAAATTGTATGAGACAGATCAACAAAGCACCTTCTCGAAGCCATCTGAATTGTTTTTGGCACAAAAGAATCCATTTTAACAGGGCTTGAGACCCCTTTGAGGTTATCTATTGGATTGATGAGATTTCCCGAGACACATATTGGTTTGTGGTAGACTTTGGAGTAAACTCCTAATTATTTCAGAGGCGTATTGTGGGACAAATCCTGAGGAAAGATCATTGATCCTCTCGCCCTAATTCTCGAGTCCAACAACCCTCGTTTGAATTAGGGTTTCGTCCTAAAGTTCTTCTTCTAGTCATAATCTGTAGGAAAATTTCAATTGCATAATTACTGTGGGAATTTGGTAGAAGTTAGGGTAATTTGCTTATTGTACTGAAAATTGTTGATGAACTTGTGGGTTGGATGAATTATCGTATTGTGTGAAATAAGGTGTTGTGTTGAATGAAGCAGTGCTATTCACGGTGAACAATTGCTAATTTAAACATTGTGTTTTGAATGAATCAATTGTCCTATTACTGAACCAACAAAGAAACTTGGTTAAAAGCCCTAATTGTTTGAAACACTAGGGAAAAATTACCCTAGGTCAGTACAACTGAACTCAATAAAGTCATACCAAGACGTAGACTTGGAAGTTTGGTAGAGTTGGGACAAGAAAGTCTAACATTCTATTGATTGATGCTCATCAAAAGGATGAAGTCTGCGTTTGAGCAATTGGGAAGAAGGACAACATGTGTAGTTAGGACTTATATCCACAATGTATTCATAATGCTCAGTGGTCTATGATTTGGAGTTGTTGAGGAAGTTACTCTAGAGCCAAGGGGAGTTGAGGAGAAAGGTTTCTTCACCTATAAAGCAATAAATTCCAATGATGAGATTCATAGGATAATTCACAATGTTGCCGGACTTGCAAAGGGTGCTAATGAAATTTGAGAGTCTTAGGGTTTGTAAACCCTCATTAGAGGAAATTTCAGCCTAAAAGTGGCTTCCTAAGGAAAAATAATAAAATAAGAGTTAGGAATTTTGGAGGGAAAAGAGGAAAACTATTTTTTTAATTGTATTTTTGGCTTATCTCCTTACAGGTTTACCCAAATATCAAGTGTAGACACTCTTTGGATGCAGAATTAAATTTCACATCCAACGAGTACCCATCATGCATACTTTTGAGAAGACCCACATTAATAAAAATTGAAGATACATTAAAAAATCGTGTTCAATGTGGGTTTTAATGTATCTTCAATTTTTATCAATGTGGGTCTTCTCAAAAGTATGCATGATGGGTACTTGTTGGATTCTTAAATTTGGGTAAACCCGTAAGGAGATAAGCAACAAATACAAATAAAAAAAATAGTTTTTCTTCTTTTCCCTCCAAAATATTTATATGTACCTCTTTTTAAATTGAAAGGATTTTGATTGGCTTACATATTATGACATAAAAATTACGTGAAAATTTCATGGGCACTTTTAGGCTAAAATTTCCTCTAATGATAATAGATTTAAAGGATATGATTTTTTTGATAGCCCTAGGGTTTGTGGATAAAACCCTAGAGCTAGACCTAGAATGTTGAAAATCAATGAATTCGCTGAATGAAGAAACCTTAGCTCATGCAAGGAAGGAAAGGAAAGCTACATGCATTAGTAGGTGACGATGAGGGCGAGGATGAGCACTTTTAGCTTGATGAGATTGCAGATGGATTCCAGTGATTTCTGCAAGAAGACAAGGATCAAGAGGCAGTCGAGAATTCCCTGTGATCCTCAGATCAAAAGATAATTACTTCATATCTTTCTTCCTTGATTCTTAGTACTAGTCATCCTCTTGTCTTTGTATCTTTTGCTTGGTTATAATCATTTCTTCCATGGCTTCCTAATGAGGGTTGCAGGTACATCATGAAGGCTTCCAAGGTTATGGCAGTAGATGGAAGCATCGGGAAGAATGAAGTAAAGATTGTGACAAGAGGGTTCTCCCAGGATCAAGCATAAACTCAACAAGAGTGACTCGTGTTCAAGAGGGAGAAATTGTATTGACATCTAGAATTGTGCTAGGTGACTGGAAGAGCTCCTGGTTCAGAGGGAGCAGACAACCAGGTAGTTTGGAAGGATTCCATCTTGAAGAATGATGTGTGAAAAATTGTGCCGAGAGCTGAAGGGAAGTTGGTGGTGACTTCCAAGTGGATTTATAAGATCAAGCATGCGGTAGATGGTAGCATAGAAAAGTACAAAGCGAGATTTGTGGCAAGAAGGTTCTCCCAGAAAGAGGGGGAGGACTACGAAGAGACAATTTGCTAAGTACACTTCTATTAGAATTATTGTTTCTATTGCTTTTATTATGGGTTGGAAATTTCATTAGATGTATGTGGAGACCACTTTCGTCAATGGAGTGATTGAGGAAAAAGTGTACATAGAACAACCTCAGGGCTTTGAGATACACGAGGAGTCTCATGTCTACAAACTGAAGAAATATTTGTATGGACCTTGGGCATGGTATTCACTAATTGATGGATATTTGACGAGTCTTGGTTGATCTTGTTATTTGACTTGTTTTTGATGGGAGCGAAAGGACTCCCATGACAGAGGGAGCAACAATGGTCGGAGGATTTGCTCCCATGATAGAGGGAGCAGTTAAGCCTTGCTTCATTGTCAGAGGGAGTTGACCTCTGTGTTCGAGATGAAGGATCCGGATTTGATGCATTACTTCCTTGGCCAATGGAAGTATACTATTGAGATCCTTCAGATGATGCACTACAAGATTGCTAGACTAGATGCTCAGAGACGGGAGGTCTCTAAGAGCAATATGCCTTCTATGATTGGACCATTCCAGACAATAGATATGCTTCAGTGACTAGGAAGCAACAGTGGTAGTGGGAGCTGCTAGAATTGCCATAACAAGATCTATTTCATTAGAGGGAGCACCCAGTCAGGGTGACCAGAAAACACCTGTGGTGATGGATCTAATGAAGGAAGCTGATCAATTTATAATTGAGCTAAGACATGCGACACAACATGTGTTGAGGTATTGGCATGGTACAATTGGATATGGATTGAGTTATGTCTCAAATATTGGAGTACAACTGCAGGGATGTACAAATTCAGATTGGGCAGAGACTCGAGAGTTCAAAAGACAAGAATAGCACATCAGGATGTTGCTTTATTTTGAGTTCTGCTATGATATCCTGGATGAATAAGAAGAAGGCATCTGTCGCACTCAACACTGCAGAGGTTGAGTATATTGCAACTAGTTTGGCGAGTTGTGAAGTAGTGTGGCTTCGGAAGCTACTCACATGAAAGTTTTGATTAGGTGCTGGAGATGACCGTGATGATAGGTCGAAGCACATTGAAGGGAGCATTATGGCTCTAATACATTTCTACAAGTGAGCAGGTTGCTAACATTCTCACAAAACCTCTGTCCTAGGATGAAATTTGTTTACTAAAGTGACAAGCTCGGAGTGGTTGATAATGCTTCCTTCGGTTATAGGGAGTGTTGATGTGTAGCATCAAGTGGCAGATATTATCCCTAGGTCAAGGGTATTGACCAAGAGCATTGTGGCTAGGGAGATTGGCTAGAGAGCATTAAGGCCTAGAGTGCTCCCCCGTTTAGAAGTTTCTGACCATATTGCCAAGGGCTACTAGGCTAGTGGGTAGGGTGAGTGCCCTGTAGCATCGGGCAAGTGTTTTACAATTCAAGTATCATGTGATGACATGAATGAGTGGTAAATTGGCCTAGGGTTTCATCATCACATGAATGAGTGGTAAATTGGCCTAGGGTTTCATCATTGGTCAGGGACACTGACCTGGTTCCTGGTAACAATTTGGATATTTGGTGACCCAGGATTAGTATTGTGTTTACTCCGGTCAGGGGATACCTGACCATATCGCTAAAGGGTATTTGGCTAGTGGGTAACTAGATCCATTTGCAAAGGATATGACTAGTGGGTAACTAGAACATTTGCATGATGCTGATGCAAGATGCTTTCCACATGGTTCTAGGATAGAACATAGAGTGGATGGATACATTAACATAGAAGATTCGTTCAATCTTCTCTTCGGATGGAGAAATTGTTCAGCAAAGAGGACATCTGAGGAAGTCAAGGTGAATACCTCCCTAGCTAAAGAGGGAGTGTTGACTTTTGGTAGTTGCGATCGATATTCCCGAGCTACAAGTCGATCCATGAAAAGGAGGGAAAACGAAAATTATACATTTGAATTTAAATGGTCAGGTTGACCCCAAAATATAGGTCGGCCCAACACATGGAGATGTGTCCCTTGGGCACCTCATGACCACTATAAATACAAACTCGACCTCCTTCATTTGGCATCAATTTCAGATCATCATCACAACATCTTTTCTTCTGTTCACATGTGCGAAAAGAGAAGGAAGTCTTCTGAGGTTTGACTGAGTTTGTGGAGATTTGTTTGACCAACATTGATCGAGATTCTTATGATCTATTTGACCGAGTTCTAGGCAATGTTTGGTTGTAGGTTGATTAGTTGTAAGAGGGTCGAATTTAGCCTTGTTCGATCGCAGGTTGACCAATTGCAAGAGGGTTGATTTTCACCTTGTTTGACTTGGTTGGATTCTGTGGTTAGTTTGACCAAGTTTGATTGGAAAATCAGATTGTACTTTTTTTAAATGGAACAATTTCTCCTAAGAAAAGATTGCTGGGTGTTTCTCGAGTTTGGGTTTTCCCAGGGATATTTGTGTCTCTTTTGTGCTTGGCTGTCTCTTTATGATTCTACTGCCATTATTGCATTACTATTAAGAAATCTTTGGAAAGTAACTATCATATTAGAAGATCAGAATTCTCTTATGAAATCAACAATCTTAATCATATTAGAGACAATCTTAGAATTTTGTAAAGCTTTATATCTTGAGGCTGTTGAATGAAGAGTACAAACAAAGGAAGTAAAGTTTTGACTTTAATATTTTTGACATGCATTTGGAAAGTTTAGATCTCAACCTAGGACTAGAAGAAACCTTACAATTTTGGAATGTTTGTGTTAGTCACAAATTGTAAGTTGAAATGGTTTGTTGCCCACCACCTATGAAACTTAACATGTTATAGGCAAGTTTGCCCTTATGGTTTGTTAATCGAAGGGGATATTGTCATATGTGATATGTGATACCTAAGACGACGAGAATAATTTTAACATTGATGGTATAATTGATGACTACAATTGGTTGATTACCTATTGGGAAAGCCTCTAGGTAGAGGATGCTTAATATTGATGATTTTCTAGGTGAATTCTACTGTCAACATGAGTGTGACAACAATTCTATGGAGCACCAATTGAAGGTTTTGGAGAAAAATAGTGGTTGCTACATTGAAGACATCACATGTACTCAACAACTTAGAAAACCAACAAGCACCATGGTTGGTTACCTAGTTTCCTTGGTGGGTGGAGGGCATACATATGCAATATTTACATTGACAAATTTATGGCATTGAGAGAAGCAAGGTGTTCTTGCTACCATGTGGTGAAGAGACATGTCATGTGTGTCACATCACATGTGAAATGCTAATATAATAAATTCAAAAACATAATGTTTGATGTCTAGTGTCAATTTTTTTTTATAAAGAAAAAGTGAATGAAAAATGAAAAGCTAACATCCATCTTAACCTTGAATCTTTTAAGCAAAGAGGTTTGCAATTGGTTATATTTTTTCCAAGGAAAACCTTGTGGGGAAACTCTTGAACACTTCCTTGCATTTTGTGGATGGTACCTAGTGTAAACCTATCTACATTTATTATGGCATTTGACTTGATAGGAGGCATGCAATAGACAACAATCTTGGGGAATGACCTCGATACCTCTTACATGACGTTGGAAGGGCTCAGTTACTTGAGCTAACCCACCAAAATCACATTCTTGTTTTGTTGAGGAGAAACACTCTTGATAGTCCTGAGGAGCTTTGAACTTCATTTGCTTTGACATGGCTCACATTAACATAGAGATCCCCATCAAATTTAGACTATCCATCTTGAATTGGGCTCTATGCTTATTGAGGTTTGAACTTTGGTGTTTTGTGTTGAAAAGTAGTGAGTGAAGGTCTTCTTTGACTTGTGCCTTAGTCAAAGAGACCTCAACGAGTTCTTCTTTAGCATGCTTGACTTCCTAAAAATTAGGACGAGTTATGAAGCAGTTCGACTTATGCGTGGGAGTGGAAGGCTCAGTTTAGTGTCTTCTAGTGCGAGTTATCTTGGAAAAAGACAAGCAAGTGAGTCTTGTTACCCACCATTTTGTGGGTGATATCCCTAGGAGAAAAATTTCTCCAAGATAGTCCTCAGTTGACATCTAGGCCCCTTGCACCCACCAACTATCTCGTTGTGCCATTTCTTTGCCACCTGAGCCAGCGATGTGGTCCCTCACCCATTTGTCATGATTTTATGTTTTAAGGTGGGCCTCCCAAACCTAAAGGTATGCCTTGTCAGTAGACAACATTCCATGGATCCCCATAGATGTTCAAATATTCTCGAGATTCACGTATTGGACGAGTAAGATGCACTTGGTTCACCATGCCCAGCGGACCCCACAGTTGTACCATGCACTTGGCAGATGACCCAGGACTTGTATGTTGATGTGGCATCACTTACACCATCATTTGAGCCCTTATAGATGGTCTACAGGCATCTTCGATCTACTTGGAAACCCATGAGGTTACTTGTGTGCCTCCACACCCATTGGAGCACCACATGTTTGTTATTTGGAGAACAAGGGGCCAACCCCTTGTCTACTACTTTTGGGAGTCCTATTCATCATTGTGGCACTTATGGACTTCTTAGAAGGCCCTACGACATGCATTATTCATCATTCGACCTCTTGAGAGGCTTATTCTTTTGTTTATGAGCTAGTTTGGTGGGCTTGTCACCAAAAGTTAGTTATTTTATTTTAGGGGCTAATGTAGGCCTAATTAGCTAAATCAAACTCATTAGAAGTGTATAAATACAAGTGATGTGAGTTCATTTTAGCATCATCACTTGGTTGGATTTGTATTTCTTTAGAGAACTTCGCTATCCTTCTTGGAGGGCAAAATTTGGACCATGGAATGAATTTTTATGTTTGGATTATTTTCTCTTGTCTTGGAGCTTCTTGAATGGCAAGGTTTTGATGGTTGGATATACTCTTAATACATGTAAGTACAATTTAATTCTATTTTCTCTTTATATTTTGTCACATACGTTGTTGCTGGGATTTCGCTATACTAGGGCTAATTTACTGCATCCATTTATGCGAAGTTGTGGAAATTCGGTTTCTAGACAATGATGCTTCATGTATGGGCCATGTATTATGAAAGAATGTTCCTAGAGATGCTTCTTCACTGAAATTCATCTTGATAAGCCTTCTATTTTGCAAACGAAGTATAAAGTTCTTGAAGCTGCTTTTGTTGCTGCCCTAATGCTATGTGAAGTTGTCTTTGAGGCCTCCTTGACATAGAAAATTGAATGTCCTCTCCCTAAAGGACTAGGCACTGGTCCACCATAAAGGTGATCACCTCAAATTATTTTCCTTCTCTCACCTTCTCTTTTCTGGGTCTAGCTCTCTAGGTCACCTAGGGCATCATTTATCTTGCAAACCACCCATTGGAAAATTCGATCTCTTGGCATCCTCTGCGTTGAGGTTTCTACTAGGCACCTTGTTAAAATTGGAAACTAGGGCCAAATTCCACCTTGGGACAATTCATGTGATGGAGATGATGATTGCATTAAATTCCTCTTTTCGAGAGGACCAAAATTGATATAAAGATCATCCAATTTGGACAAGTGGAAGTGTGATTTTGAATTTATGCCCACATATGTGCAAATTGTTCAGGTCAGCGTCATCAACATGTAGGCTCAAGAAAGCCCAATGGGCGTGTCTCTTCACCCACAACAAATTGTATAAATACAAGTGACCTCACACCTCATTTGGCATCTTCATCACTCACACATTTTCTCTCCTTCTCTCATTGGTTCGTACTACATTGGGCATTCTTCTTTCTCACACGTGTGGATCAAGGAAGACGAAATTTCAAACTGAATTACAGGGCTGAAAATCTCAGGAAATTTTGCAATTTGACTAGCGTTCATCGTGATCTTCCAGCCATCATTTGACTTCTATTTTCTGGGATTATTTCTGTCTCAGCAGGCCACATCTTTTGGCACGAGGCATTCTGTGCACTTTGATTGTAAACCAAAATTGCAAGTTGACCGCAGATTTCAGGACAAAAGTTTGACCGAGTTTGGCCGTTGACTTTGTCACTGTTTTGGGTTGACTTTGACCTCTTGATCAAGCCAAGTTTGACAAGGGAAGACCGAGTTGTTTTGAGGATAATTTATTGCTGTTTTGACCAACAATGACTTTTTGGTTAGGGTTGAAGTTTGACTGCAGTTGACTGCAGAAATTGATAGGGGCTGTTTTGAATTTGAATTGGGCAAGTCAATTTGACTCTTCTTGTTGAACGTTTTGATATAATAATAAGAAGAATTGATCAAAGGGTTTTCTCCACATTGGGGTTTTTCCCTGGCATCCACCAAATGTAGTATCCTTTTGTCTTGGTTTGTCTTCTGCAGTTTGTTTCACGTTCTATCTACTTTTACTGTCAATGTGATTAATGGTTAATGTGATTGCTACTGGAAATCTAAATTGGAAATTGTCATTGGGTAGCTAAAGGAACATTGAAGTAATTGTGCTAAGCGTAGAACATACCATTGTTAACTAAAATTAACACTCCAGTTTTGAAGCTATTTCGACAATGGGATTGTGAGATACCTCAAGACCTAGCTTGAAGATCAATCTTTCCCTTGGTTTCCTTAGGATAAAGACCTCATTGGGATCTTCACCTTGTCTGGCATTGAAAATTCATTCTTTGGTCGCTTTCCCCTCCATAATAGGTCAAGTACATTATTGGTTTGCTAAACCCTACCCCCGTGACCTACCCCACGGGTCCACTTAGTCCCGTGTGGTCCCACAAGCCATTAAGAGTAATTCTTCAAAGACCACTTGGAATCCAAGCCTTTACAAGTATTTTTTTAGGGTTTAAGGGCCTCCATTATAAGATACATTCTCTAAACCTTAACCTTGAAATTCCCCTCGAGCCATTCCTTGAGAGCCTTCAACCTCGCCTTCCAAAGCAAACAAGCCATATATCTGAGCCTCTCTCGTGAATAGGCCCCTAGGATCACCCCTCACCCTATCATTGTCTACTTATTTTGTGGTCCTTATTATATCGGGTCTCCTCCCATCGGTGAAAGTACGTAAAGATTTGGGAGCCTTAGCCAAAGTGACCGTGGGCTGTTGCTCCATTTGTTGCCCTTAATCTGGTAGTAGCCCTCCAAGACCCCCTTTAGGAGCCCCTGCTAGTTTGAGCGGTAACAAGTCTCAAGTTCTAAATTGAGGCAGGATGAGTTACATGAGTTAGTCAAACTCATTATCTCATCAATCATTAGTTCGAGTTCCAAAATAAAACTTGCCAAAATTAGCTAATTCAATTTGTTTATAAGGAGGACCAAGGCACAATTTGTATCATTATTCTTGAGCACGAGTTTGTGTGTGGAGCTTGTGTGAGGAAGAATGAGCCAATGAGAGGCTTGTGCGAGTTTGATAGAAGATAATTTTTCCTTTTCTCTATGAGATTTGAGCTGTTTGAGACACCTTTCTCTGAGTAATGTGAACTGCAGGAAGAGACTATTCTCTGTGATGCGAGCTACAGGACGACATTTTTTTTCTATGAAATGTGAGCTAACTTCTTCTGTGTGATGTGGCATCTAAGAGTAAACATGTGGCAAACTGATTGACTATATTTTGGACAGAACATAGCAAAGGTTGGAGGGCTGACTTGGCACTTGGATTATTGGTTTGTTTGAGTTGGATTTCTCTTGTTGACAACAAAGCTATAAGAAAGGATTGACGGGTTTTCCCTTGGCCCCTGGCCTAATCTCTAGTGTTTCTTGTCCTTTATGCACTAGGATTTCTATTTTCTTGTATTTGAATGGTAATTTCTTGATGAATAATAAAGGAAAAACTAAAGAATAACAGTTGATAACCTCACAATTAATTATCATGTTAAGAAATTCCCCCTTGCATTGAAATTTCAACAGGCTTTGGCTTTAAGAATTCTCCTTGAAAGGTATCTTTGAGAGGCCTTTTTTTTCCTATGGCTGTTGGGAGATTATTATGGAATGCTTAATGAGTATTCAGATAAATACTACTCACTAATGGAGGATACTAATGCAGATGGTTTATAAGTCCAATCTTGAGTGGTCTTCTTGCTCTATGGGCCCTCCTGTGAGATATACTTCTTGCGCAATTCCAACCTCCACTATCATTATTTGAATTTTACCATGTTGCATTTGCCTTAGTAAATCTGTCAAATTTTGAAGCATGGTTGTGTGTAATTTTTTTTTTTTTGTAAATAAAACTAATTCTATTAAAATAAGAAGCATATAGTACAATCAAGCTTGCAAGCAAGCAAAGCTGAAAAGCATGGGAGCCATAGGTGATAGGCTATCAACCTTGCTCCTAGGAGACAAACAGGGAATGAGCAAAGAGAGAACATAGGAATGCAGAGAAACTAGAACTAAACTGAGGTAGCTACCCAGTGTGGGCAGATACTGCCAAACGACATTTTTTCCCTTTTTTCTTGCTTACTTTGACCCAGCCAGTGGAGTTTGGATGGGCCATAACAAGTTGTAGACTATTCTGCTCTGGGGGCGCAATATCCTTATCAGAGTCAGAGGACGAAGAAACATGAGAACGTTTTTGAGTGATCGGCGAGGCAGAGGGGACTGCCGGACTGGCTAAGGGAGCTTCCAGCTGAATCTCATCATTCTGCCCATCTGCTTCAATTTCCTCATCATCCGAGCTAGAGGAGTCTGTATCAGCCATAGGGGGGGAGGAACACAGGGGTTCCAGCTCTTGGATTTGGGTTTGCGATTTGGATTCTTCTTTTTGTCGAGGAACTGAGAACATGCATTCTGGAGGTGCCCCGTTTGATGACAATGGCGGCAACGGAAGGCTGTATTCTCGTAATCCAAGATTTGTGTCCAATGGAAATCTCCAACCTTGAGGTTGATCTGATTTGGCAGTCTTTTGCTGATATCTATTTCTGCACAAATTCTGCCGTAGGTGTAGATTCCATGCTCCTTTCTTGAGGAATCTGTAGCGAGATAGCGTCCTAAGGTGTCTCCAATGGCTATGAAGACAGAGACATGCCATAGATGTGCCGGAAGATTCGGGAGCCTGACCCAAATGGGAAGTTTGGTGATGACAGCTGTAGAAGGGTCGAAGTCTGGAAACCAAGGGGTGAGGAAAAGCCCAACCGTACCCCAGAACCAAGGGCCTCCCGTTAAGGCTTTCTGGTAGTCTTCATTTAAGTCAAAAGCCACAATGAAGAATCCTTTTGAGCATAAGTAGATCTTGCTTCTTTTTGTCCAGTTGGTATGGATCCATTGGTATAAATCTGTTTTGTGAGGCCATAGCCCATTAAATCTGCATATGATTGCGGATTCTGCAAATTGCTGATAGCGATCGTCAATCGCAGGATGAGAGAATTCGATAGAAGGAATTTCCTCTGATTTATCCACCAAAAATGGCTTGGGGGCCATAGTTGGTTGAGCTGTTTTCGAAGAGGACTGAGGATGGGCAGCGTCTTTGTGGACTGCATCTTTATAAGAGAAAGAAGGAGCAGAGGAGGTCTGCCCAAAGGAACCTCCTCTTAAACGAAAGGTAACCACAATGGAAGCGTCCCTTTGAATACTGTAAAAGGAGAGGGGAAGGGGGTCCATTAGTTGTTTACCTTTATATAGCAATCTCTGGAGAGAGGAGGGGATCCCTAGCCGGAGTTCGAGTTTTTGCAGAAGCTCCTGCACAAGATCTGTTGCACGAACCCATTGCATCATCGTCTTGCCAGAACGGAGTGTGATTTGGATCTGAAATGCAGGTGCTTTTTCTGGCAGATTTGGCAGATTCAAGAAAGAAATCTGCTTTCGGCAAGCTGTGGAGATGGGGTCTGGTGATACGCCTGCTTGGGCCGCTTGCTTTGAAGCACCCTCTGACCAGCATCTAGCCACCGAATTGCCGTGGAGGTGTGCATTAGCTCGGGCAAGCTCTAATGCAGCTGAATCGTTAGCGAAAACCTCTGTTTCCTTGCAAAAATCCCAGTGCTGGGCTCCAGCGGAAAGCCTTCTCCATAATGCAAGGGCGTCTATTGCAACGCTGTCAAAGGCAGTTGCAAGAAATGGGCTTGCGCCGACAGCATCCCCCTCTGAGCTAAGGAGAAGCAAATGCCTTCTGCAGCAGCCCTTGAGAGATCTATTTACTATCAGAATCAGGAACGCACGAAGGATAGCAAGCAAATCTGAATGAGAGGGGTTAACCTTTTTATTGCAGAAAGCCATGCAGTAGTCTTGGGCTGCAAAAGCCAATTGAGACCCCAGGCCTGAGCAGGCCGGATATGAGTTTGAGTCTGCAGGAAGCTCTCGAAGTCTAGCTCTGCGGATGCTCGGCGAGATGTCGGCTGTGAGTAACCTCCATACTTCGATGCGTAGAGGGGTGGATGACCCAACGCCGCAGAGGGATCCGTGACAGAAAACCCTAGCAGATACGCACGCCATCATTTCCGATTATGTCCTGATGTGTTGATTACAGAAGGAAACTCCTATAGCATGGTTGTGTGTAATTAGTTTTGCTCTTCTTGAGTGTTAATTTCTTTAAACCCAGTTACAAATTTATTGTCTCAACAAATAATCGTAGATCTGAAATAAATGATGCTTTCTAATATGATTTGTAACAATAAATATATCTATTGTTTTTAACCAAATAAACAACAGAAGAAAAAATACTTGAAACCAATCACATGCAATAGAGAATAACACAGTTATACCTTGGAAACCCTAGTGTGGGGAAAGCCAACAAATGTTGGGCTTCTTATTCAGCTTCAGGGAAATATTTTCTTCCAGCTGTTACATAAGAATTTGCTCTGTCAAATACCCAACAAAAGATCTTAAGCCTCTCTCTCTCTCACTTGGCTCTTTTACGAACCATACGCGTGGCCTAGCAGAAAACTTTTGCATACAAGGAAACTCGAGCTCTTTGCCAAAGAGAAAACTCGACCACTCTACTGATCTCGATTGCCTTGATCTCGCTTTAGCTAGCTTGCTCTAGCCTTTTCTCGTTCTCGCTGCCAAATATTGCACTCCACTGAATCCCAACTCGTGCCAGATCGAAATGTGCCTCTCCTTTGGCTCGAACTTCCTATTAAAAAGATTAGACCCTAATCTCAAGCGAAATCTCTTTTCTCAATGGTTGAGATTAGATCTCAACTCACTGAGATCAACGACTACGACCTAATTTGTCATCGACTTATTTTCCCTTTTAAATAAATGTACCCAACAATTAAATTAAATCACCGTCTAAAGTCTTGACTTAGGAAATACATTAATAAATTGTTGTAGGAGATGATTAAGGTGACTCGCAGCTTGTCATGGCAGCGGATCCATGCAGAATCACCTTCCTAACTACAATATCAACACTGCCTCTTAGCGAGGAAGGTCTCTGCACAACACCCAACTTATCCCTGAAGAATACAAATTTTCCCTTCATCAATGCTTTCGTCAAGATGTCTGCTACCTGCTCATTTGTGGGAATGTACTACAACTTTACTGTCCCCTTTTGCACACAATCTCTAATGAAGTTGTATTTGATCTCAATTGTTGGAAATTCTGAGAGGGGAGTGAATCACTATTTCTTTTCTTTTTACACAATTGGTTAGATTATTATTTTTAAATATTCGGAGCAATTAAACAAGCATGAAACATCACATCACAAGATCAGTACACAGGAGATTTGTCGCTCAACAAGTTTTGGTTATGTATGAGTTACATACAAATTTACCAGTTGAACTGGAAGGAAGTACAAGACTCCCCAAGTGGTTTTACCAACAAGCTGGAAGGAAGCAAATGGTCCGTAAGTCTGGGCTCCCGTACCAGGGATAATGACCGAACTACAGTCTCATCAACTGCAGCCTCTGCTGCTGCACTTCACTGCCACTGCTGTCACTGGTGCTGCCACCACTGTTGACTCTTACTACTACTGCTGCTGCTCCTGCCACTGCTCCAACTATTCACTGCTACTGCTGCTGCTACTCTCACTACTAGGCTATAACTCAACACAAGTTGCACATTAACGCAGTTCCTCAATCTCAACACTCTGGAGCCATATATCACACTGTTATAGGCTATATGTGTTGTCTTTTCTCACATTGTCAAATAGAGACACAACCAGTCATCAATGCATAAAGGTTACTGCCATGTCAATATTCATCAAGGTCACAACCGTACAAGGTTACTCCAGTCAAACAATAGTACTGCAAATTCTCTGCCTCTGATTTAACTACAAGTACATACTGTCATGGAGACACTGTAACGTCATGTTGTTTTACAGGATTACTGCCAAATGGTTTCCAAATGCTGATTAGAACAAATAAGGTCAACTTTGCTTCTGATGATGCTATGAGAACCTGTGGCAATCCTTTTATATGATCAAACCCTAATCAAGAGAATCTGTGATGAGTGTACTGCTACTGTCCTGCAAATAGTGACTGCTGATAGTGAAACTTTCAGAATGATTCACTGTAAAATCTAATAGCCATGTCACTGCTGCTCGATAGGGTCTCATCCTCATTCACATGCATACGTTCTGTGCGCACAACTTCTGCTCAAACGATGATCAGATCATCATTCCAGAACTCAGTGGTTCCATCATCAGCATCATCCACAGGACACAGGCTTCGATCTCAGGCTCATTACATCAACGTTCAGATCATATACAATTCAGGACTGTGCAAAAAACACTGAGTCTTGAAGTGCCTGAGATAGGACTACAGACATAACTTGTCTTAGTCAAGATTTATGTCTGTACGATGGCATGGATTATCATATAGGTCACTCTGCTACTGTATTTGCTCCTGCTTGGTCTATACAGTGCCACTGTCCTGGAATATACTCTCAACAATACTACTGACCTCAAACCAATGTACTTTTGTTATATTGCAAATGCTGATGTGTAGGCCAAAATGGATGATAAGTATACATTTCCACAACCTTTGCAACTGTAGGATTTGTATAAAAACTCTGCCTTCAAACTTTGCCTCTTATTATACTCTGAATATGACAGTTAGCTATCAATGCAGTATGTGTACTATGCCTTCTTTTCTCCTTGTTCATATTTGGCTCTTTCTCACCTGTCCTCAGTATACCAAGTTGCAGTTGTCATCACATCACACAGTAGGAAGTTGGAACACTTCAGGTTAATGTTGCATGCTTAATTGAAGAGACATCCCATTTAATGTGCAGAAGATGTAATGTGCTTCAAAGATGAAAAACTCTGCTATAAAGGTGCGATCTCCAGGACCAGACTCTTGTGAAATTTGAATGCTTTTGAAATCAACAAAATATATGCTGATGACTCCTGCTTCAGAACAACACTCGAAGCTCCCTCTTGGAGAAGAACAGGAGCCAACACTGAAATATAGTACTTCTGAGCTGTTCAATCACAACAGATCATTAGTTCTGTAGCTTACAGTCTCTTAATTCAACAGTAAAATTAGATACACGAAGATCAACCACAATATAGCATGCTACTGCAGTGTCATATGATGCAAGGATACCACGAAATCACAGTGGAGATGTCACTCTGGAATCGTGGATAGATATGCGAATCACTATGAATGCAAATCTACTGTGCGAGGGATATGGACACCAAAGAAATCAAGTGCGAGTTGTGACACTGGTTTTGGATTTGTTGACCATCTAAAGGAGACCAAAAACACTGCTGTTAAATAAGTTAAGTCTTCGTATGATGCGAGAGCCACCATAGTGAAGTCATTCCTAGTCCCATGTATTGGCAAGCTGAGGAAAGAAATTCAGAAGGAGACAACAGGTCAAATTTGGCCCAGCGATAACCCATTAGCTCGAATACCCTTCTATACTACAAAGGGCCAAAGGGACAGAGCTCAAATAATTTTCAGAATTCTCCACAAGATGATCATTCGAAAACTCAGAGAAAGACAACTATACGAACTTCACCCGCTTCAGAAATTCAGAACACCTCCAAGGATTTCCAAAAGACTTCGTTCTAGATGTTTCTGCTGCTTGGAATAAAAGACAATGAGGCTCGCAAAGGGTAAAGAGATCAATACTGAAATCTGTGCTTTGAACCATGCCCAAGTACAGGACCGAACCACAATAGCAAAGAAGCCCTAACGTGACACAGATCTAAAGAATGGATGTTGTTACTGAGGTTCTTCATAACAAATTCTACCTCCAAGATGATACTCCCAATGAGTCCCAAGTGTAGAGAAAACAAACCCAAGCCAATAAACCCAGATTTCTTCCAAATATTCAAGTTTCAACCCTTTCAAAAACAATTTCTAGACTCCAGATTTCGTCCAAATATTCATCCCTTTCAAAAAACAATTTTCAGACTCTTCTTTAGGTGCAGGGAGATCGCCGAACTTCTCCTCATCAGATAGGCATCGAGCTTGTTGACAGATTTGAGGGGAGCGAAGGCCTCCTTTTATAGTATTTACAGGGTCATTATATGTTTGGAGGGAAATACTTAGATTTCAAAAACAAAGTTAAAATGGAGCCAAAGTTATAATGATAATTTGTTAAAATGGAGCCAAAGTTATAATGATAGTTAAGTTAACCTAGGATAATTTAATTTAATATTCTTCCCAAATGTTAATTTCAAAATTTGGACCATATTAAAATTAAATCTATCCTCAGCAATAATTAATTGCTCAATAAAATGTCCTCCTCATGACATTAACCAATACTAAATTGCCACATCATCACATTAATGGAGTTTTCTTACAACATCCTGCCAACAATGTGATGCCACCTCATCACCCTTTGGGGTTTTGGACCATTGGTTGGGTGAACCAACTTTGACTGGGAATATCTCAAAAACTATGAGGACCCACGAGATGATCTGCATACCACCATAATCAACTCGACGAGGAGAATCCAATGGCGTGGGTCTTTGAGGCAAACTCACTGATCCGCTGCTTCAAAACTCCAATCAAATGCAGGGTATGAACATCGTCTAGAGAATCCAAACCCTAGAGCTAAGGTTTCATCACTGCATCATCTCATCTATGACAACCAACATACCGAGAACATCAAATGACAACATCCTACACCTGTTGTACCTCCTCGACATCCTCCACCTGCTTTCACTTTGATATCAATGACAACATACTCAACATCAATATGTTTCGATTTGTCATGGAATACTGGATTCTCAGAGAGTTTAATACAACTCTGATTATCACAGTGACTAACAGTCGGATCGAACACCTGATCAAAAATCCCAAAAAGGAGTTTTATATGCGAAATACCCTTGCATGTCGCCATTCGGGCAACGATGTACTCGACCTCAACAAAACTCAGCGCAACTGACGTCGGTTTCCTGTTGTTCCAAGGGACTTATCTTGATCCCAAACTGGAATTACACCCAAAAGTGCTCTTCCTGTCAATTGTATTGCCTACCCAATTGACATCGGTGTACCCTTCTAGCTTCACTCCATCTTGATGAGTGTTAGTTTTGTAGCTCGGGAGGGTACTTCCACATGGGTTGTGCTTAGCATGTTGAAGTGACCCTTCATATTCCCTCCCTAGTCACTTAACCTTATAAAGTGAGTTTATAAAGTTAGAAAGTGTACTTTTTCTATTTAATTACTAAAAGTGACTTTATAAAATTTGAATGGCTTAAGTGATTTTAGAAAGTGCTTTTTTTCTAAAAGTGACTTGAGTCATCTCCGTCGGAAATATGGTAGCCATGGTCAATGTTTTCATCAAGAAAAGAAAAGGAAATTAAATCTGAATTAATTACTCCACATATGCACAGTCGGCCCCAAGTTGGCTAGGCCCCTTGGAGGCACCCTTTCGACCCACTTTGGAAGACTATAAATAAAAGTTCTCTCCTTCTCATTTGGCACATTGACTTGTGACTTGATCATCTGTGTTCTAGTGAAGAAAGGAGCAAGAAGAGGTCGAATTTCAGAAGGAAGGAGGAGAGGCTTGGCATTTTTGGAAAGCCCTTGTTTCTGGTTAGATGTTATCTTGATGTCTTGTTTTTGGATGTATTGATGAACTTTGAACTCTCTCTCATATGGAAAGATTTATGGGTTTTCCCCTTGTGGGTTTTTCCCTGACCTCGGGCCTAATTTTCTTTGCCTCTTGTCTCATTGTCTCATTATTCATGGTTATTTTTACTACTCTTTCATGTTTAATGGTTCAAATTTTCTTTTGTATAACTACTTAATGATATTTGGTGTTATATATATGTAATTGATGCTAACTGATCATTGGAAGTGGGTATCGTCGAAGGAAATTGTTTCTAGTTTCTGTGAACCCTATAAATATCAACACGGTATCAAGGCACAGGTTGAAGAGCAGTTAGCAAGGAGAAAAGAACATGTTTTATCTTGGGATCTAGCTGACTGAAGATTTGTTCATGGTAAATTCTGCGTATATATTCTGTTCTAAGTCCTGTGATGAATTTGTGGGAAGCCGAAGTGAAAACAGAGTGATAAAAAGGAGGGCCGGAACCCTTATTGAGGCTGGAATACAAGGTCGAGTTACCTTGCGGACCAGTGGAAATTTGTAAGCTCTGTGGCACCCTTATACGAGCTCTGTGGCAACCCATTATGCGATCACTGTGGCAACCCTTATGTGTGAGCTCTGTGACATCTCTTATGCAAGACCTGAGGCATCATATCTCTATTATACGAGCTACCTATGGAACCAATTCTCTGTGGAAATTTGCGAACCTAAGGCTCTCATTCTCTGTTAAAATTTGCAGACCCGAGGCATTTATTCTCTGTGGTAAGTTGCAAACTTGTGGCACCTTCTTCTCTATGGAAACCATGCGAAGGTTATGAAGTACATTGCATGAATGAAAAGACCGAGGCTATATATAATTGTGCAATCTACCTTTGTGATTGAATTTATTTGAAAAAGAATTATCTGCGACTCGCATTCTCCTCAGGACTATTCGACTCTCTTTGACCAAACTTATGACAAACTGTGTCATTTTGCGAATGTTTGGATGAGCAAAAATGTGGGTTTGTGACTAGCAAAAATTACGACTATTATAATCTCGTGATTCAACTGTTGTGCAACAGATTCATAAAGTCTGGGTTGTCAACATATTGTCTGAGCTATATATGTGTAAAGCTCTCTCCAATTGATGATATGAACGGGCTCGTGTTTATGGTAATCTAGTGTGCAAGACTTAATCTGTCATCTGAAGCAATCCGACTAGAATAAATGAGAAAAAATGTGTGTGACTAGCAAAAATTACGACTATTATAATCCCGTGATTCAACTGTTGTGCAGTAGATTCATAAAGTCTGGGTTGTCAACATATTGTCTGAGCTATATATGTGTAGAGCTCTCTCCAATTGATGATATGAATGTGCTCATTTTTATGGTAATCTAGTGTGCAAGACTTGATCCGTCATCTGAATTCCGAGTAGAATAAATGGCTACAACCTTATCTTGCGAAGGCTATATGGTATAATTGGATGCGGTACAATGCTGAGCGATATGTATTGTTTGAAAAGGAGCGTTACAAATTAAGTAATAAAGTTATAAGTTTGAGACTTGTGCTCAAGCCTGTGGTGACATCCGAACCCTAAGAAGTTCGAAATTATATCTGTAATATGTCTGATCTCATCTTAGTCATTGGAGGATTCAATATTATGGTGTGACCAAAGGACCGTCATACTCTTTTCTATACATAAAAGAAAGACAAATTATACTGGAAAGTAGCAGACTTGATTGAATATATATATATATATATATATATATATATATATATATATATATATTCCTTCTGTCATTATAAAAAGGAACAAAAGTTGTATTAGATCAAAGTTTGAAGGCTCAAATCCGGAATTTGTTGAAATGTTTATTATGGAAGGCACTGACATATGTCTAATCTCCCTTTGAATTTTCAACAATGATAGATGGCATTTTGCAAGTCTGCAAATGATGTGTGAACATTACACTAGAATCTCAAGCATTGAACAAGGCCTGGAAGCTTCTTTAAAAAGGGTTTGCTAAAGATGTTACTTGTCTCTCTTGATGAAGTTCTATATAAATAAGTACTGGCATGAATATTTGAGAATAAGCAAAGAGTTTCTTGACCTAAAGATCATTGCAAGCGTTGGAAATAAATGCAAGGATGTCATGGTTACACCACTTGCGAAGCAAGGCAGATATAATAAGAAGTCGAAGCTCCTTCATTACTGAGGAATTAAAACTTGATAAGGTTGCAAATTCTAGGGTTTGGAAGATTGAAAGGTTCTGGATTTGAAAACCCTAGTAAGGGAGCCCTAGGATTTGCAGGCTAAACCCTAGGACTAACCATTCATAATGCTGATACTCAAGAATGAGATTGATGAAGTTGGGAGAGAATGCGAGGATGAGTGGGTTTGTAAACCATAGACTAAAGTTGAAGAATTATTAGGGTTTGGAGTCAAAACCTTAACTATTCAATTGATAACCCTATCTAATCAATTAGGTTTGGGGAAGAAAGCCTTGATTAATTGCTTCCGCTTAAAAGAAGGAACCCTATCTCCTAGAAGATTTGACATCTTGACGATGAGGTTGATTTGCAGGTTGGATGCAAGAAGGCTAAGATTAAGAGGGAGCTATCATGTTCTCAAAAGATAAGTATCTTGCATTTCTTTTATTTTAAATCATTACTGATATTGCTTTTCTTCCTTCTTGTCCTCGTATATCTTGTTTGGTTGTATTTGTTCTTCCTTTGCCTCCTAGTAAGGATTGCAGGTACATGATGAACCCTGTCAAGGCTGTGGCAATAAATGGAAAGATTGGTAGAATAAAGCATGTGACAAGAGGACTCTTATTGAATGAAGCTCTCGACTTCGAGGGAGCAGATAAGATCAACCTGATTGAAGCATGTTTTGATCTATGATGAAAAGAAGTCAATAAAGATGGCCAGAAGTTTTGAAGAGCATTGCTTATCCAAATCTGATGAAGATGAGCCTATGATTTTTTTGCTATGATTCTGACTAGGGCTAAAGACTTCTGTGTCCTATGTAAGAGGGAGCTATTTTCTAAAAGGCGTGAGCCTGGTCAGATCTTTGTTGCAATTTGGCATGATGGACTGTAAGTCCATGGACATCTCCATGATGACAAATTCAAAGAAGCTGCAAGACTCTGTTGCTGACTTGGTTGATTCTCTATTTGGCTCATTGATATATCGGTTGCATATTCTGATAATTGTATCTGTAAGAAGTCATGATTGAAGCTGAATAAATAGTTGATTATTCAGCCTATTGTTGTCTTATGGAATGTTTGATCAAGTGCTGAAATCCACCATGGCTACTTTTATGCTAATGAGCATGTTACTAATGTTTTGTGAGAAGCTTCGAATGCGTGAGAATCTCTCATGCAGAGGGAGCATTGATTGATAACATCATAAGAATCTTCCTTGGGCTGCGACTGAGAGACCAATAGATTGGTCTTGAAGATTGTCACTCCCTTAGGTTAGTTGACTGAGAGGCCAATGAATTTGGTTGGGGAGCTTGGTTATGAGGCATGAAGTGATCCCTTTGGTCATGATGAGTGAGAGACCAGTTTGGTCGGGGACTCTGATTTTGTGATCTCTCCCTTAGGTAGTTGCTGAGAGACCTATGGATTGGTCGGGGAGATTGATCTTGAGTTCCCTTGGGTTAGTTGACTGAGAGGCCAATGAGTTTGGTCGGGAAGGATGAGTTCTCCCCTTTGGGTTGTGGACCGAGAGACTATATAGTCGGGGATTGAGCATTTAATAAAAAAATTCCTCTTCTCTACTGGTTTTCCCTTCAGGGTTTTTCTAGGGTCTTTGCCAAAAAATCTCAAGTGTTAGTTTTTGTGGGTTTTTCTGTTATCTTCATCATTTTGTGGTGTTAGTCTTTAGTGTTTCCACTCATAAAAATTAGATTGCATGTGTTTGGGTTAAAATACATTATTGCTGATATTTTTATCGGAGTTGGAAATTTGAGGGTTGACTAAGTGTTTTACGAAATTCCTACATGAGATAATCACATTGTAGGTGAAATTTCAGCACTGAGTGTACCTCATCCCATACTCAACTGTGCCTTAGAGATATCTTAAAACATGTATTGTAGCTACCCAGTGCTTCAGAGATATCTTAGAACATGTGTTGTAGCTACCTAGTGCACTCGCTTAGGCTATAAGCCTGTACCATAAACTAACCAAGTGTGTTCACTACAAAACAAATGTCTGGTCTGGTGTTGACTAGATGCGTGATAGCCAGTCAATGGTCTATGTGCTGTGAGCTTCTCAGATCCTGTGAGAAACATGTCATCAACGCACAACACCAATATGATAGGCTCACCCTTCACCTGGATGTAATACAAGTTCAGGTTTGCCTCACTCTTGGTGAAGCCCAGAGTTTGTAAATAATTGTCAATCTACACATACCACGCCCCAGGGAGCCTGCTTGAGCGGATGCAATTCTCTCTTTTGTTGAAGAATGTAACTAGGTTCGGTCTTCATTATTATTATATTTGTCAAAAATAATTTATTATTATTAAATGACTTATTAAAGCATGGGTTTCATGCTTGGGTCATATTTAGATTAAGGTCCCCATTGTGGACTTCTAGGTTAGTCATTACAAATTTAAATTGATCCATTTTGGGCTTTTAAATCATGTAATTAGGATTGAGTCAAAGTCAATTTATTGGACTCCTCCATCAAATCATCCTCTTCAACAAGGTCATCATCGTCGGTCTCTTCAAGAAATCTTCTTTAAAGACAACCTTCAAGTCGACGTCTCTCAAAAGATACATGTCGGCCTAAACATACTCAAGTCGGCCTAAAATAAAGTCACAACTCTTCACTGAGTCATGTCGGCTTATTTACTATGGCAAACTACTATAAATACAAGTACAAGAACTTTCCTTACCAACACAAAAATTCAGACATATCTCTGAAATGAAGTTCGGATTATATTATAGGTTTGGTGCCATTGCAGGAGGACAGGGTTTTGAGCCTATTACAAAGATGCATGTTCGGGTAACTTCAATGGTATGTATTTCAGAGATGTTACAACAAACAAGTTTCGGTGTAATCACAGGTCAACCACAGTTTCGGTACTATCCCTGTTCCAGTGCTACCTCAGAAAGAAGCTCAGATGATCTCTGTGCTATCTTAGTCATGGTGATACTACTGTCTCGGTGTCATCACATTAATGAGGATGAAGTTTCGGTGCAAGCAAAGGAGATCTTGATGTCATAAGGTGATCTCAGCGCTAACATAATGAAGGGATGACTTGGTGGAGAGAGTCTCTAGTTAGGATCTTGGTCGTCTCATCTTGAATCTACTGAAGGAAGGATTTTGACCAGGTTTTCCCCAAAGGGTGGGGTTTTGCCCTAGCAGTGTGCCTACATCTTGTGTCTTATTCTATTTGTTGATTGGCATTACTCTTGATGATAAGAAAAGATAAATTGAAAGAACAAATAATAATAACAAAACATCACAAGATAATGTCATAATAAGAGAAATTTATTAACTGCCATTTCTCTAACATGGTTTCAGAGCTAAGATCATGATCAAAAGGCAGTTTGAAAGACCACTTATACATATCCTTAGTGAAAGGTTCTTGAAGAACATGTCAATTAGACTAACATCAAGATGGACACTTGTGAGCTAATACTATAGTAAGCTAGTTCAGTTTTGAAGATACCTTGAAGAAGAAGGATCGGTGCTATATCTCATAGTGACAAATTCGGGTCAAATTCAGGATATGAAGTTCAATATTAATCACAAAGATAAGCCTCAGTATAAACACAGTTTAGGTATATCTCAAGCAATGCAAAATCTCAATAAGAAGACTTGGTTATCACAAGACTTCCGATCCTAGATTTACTTTCGATATACCACAGTAAATAATCTAGGATATCAATTGATTTACAAGAGTATCCAAAGTAAAGACTTTTGCTTGTAAACAAATAATTTCGATATACCACAATAAAGAATTTCGGATATCAATATCTGGGATAAGGTCTCTGTAATATGACATGGAAAAGGTCTCGAGACTACCACAGGAGCTCGCATAAATTGCAGAAGTAAACTTGCATGATAAATTTCAGAAATTACAGTGGCTACAATTTGGAAATTACAGTGAATGCAATTTTAGTACTCCTACAATAATACAATTTTGATGATGTTACAATGATGAACTCACATTACAATGTCACAATGATGAACTCGCATTGCAATTTCACAATGATGAACTCGGTGCTCAAGATAAGGTCAAGTACTACAAGTTCAAATAAAGAAGTGTAGTTGAAGGAAAGAAACTCAATGCTGATACCTATGACCAAGCTATCAAGCATACTCCTAAACCATGTCATCACTAAAGGTATCCGAAGTCTGTCCTATGGAAAATGAAGTTGATAGTCCAAGGAACCAACTCAAAGAAAGGGCTCCTTAAAGATCTGAAGTACAAGGAATCAAGCAAGTATTACTACAAGTCCAACAAGCTATCAAATCAAAGGTATGTAACTACAAGGTATGTATGTTCATAAATTTCTAGATTTGCATTATATCTGATAACTCTTGCTAGTCTAATTTGTGATCTTTAGATAGCATACATGTTAGAACCTTAATATTTGTCCTCTAGGGTTTACAAAGTAATCTAGATATCAAATAAATGTCCTATTGTCAATTAATTGATCCTCGAATTCCATCCCCCATGGTTGCATAAAAAATTATAACTTATGAAATCAAATTATGCTCTTGGTATCACGATTTTGCTTGAAAGTATGTATTGCAAGTATAGAACACCATGACTCACACTTCTAAAAAATGACTTGCTAAATGATCAAGGAGTATGAACGAAGGTATCACAAGAAGGTTTGTCGAGAAACAAAGGTATGTATTAAATTATAAAGCTATGTTAATTCTCTTTGGCAATTCCATTCTACACTACTAACATTTGATGTGACTAGCTCTCTTGAATCTTAAAAGATTCTTGTTTAGGGTGATTCATCATCTGATGAATCTACCCACCTTATATCTCTAATTATCTGCAGAAGAGAACCCTAATCTAAGGGTATGTTATTAATGTGTGAAACCCTAAAACTACTTCGGGTTATTAATGAAGAAATTGCTATACTAATTGATATATTGATGATGTCATATTTGGGATTTTGATGTGATCATGGAAGCTCTAACTTGTTAGGGTTGAAATGATGCTGTTCGAAATCCCAAAGCTTTGAAGTCTTGGTATATTAGCGTTTGCTTTGTCATGAATCGAAACCCCAAGTTTTGGTTAGGTCTACAAGCAAAATCCTTGTTATGTACTTGAAATCTTAGGAAGAAACCCCCAAGTATATGTTCATTAGATTGAATCCCTAGCTTAGTCTAGGTCGGTATATGTCTAATGTATTAATGTTTTTTGACATATGATATGCTTATGCATGATGGTAATCTCCTAGTTATGTGTGTTGACCAAATTCCTAATGGTCATAAGTCCTAGGGTTTGGAAACAAGCCCTAGTCAAAGTTTGAAGTTCTAGGATGATGATTGAAGAGTCTAAGGTTTTACATCTAAGCCCTAGTAATGATTAAAATTCTCTAGTATGTGTATATAATATTTGCTGAGAATTTATAGATGAAAAATCTAGGGTTTACATCAAACCTTAGTAGAAGCTATTCATGCTATGTTTGCTTTGATTGAGTGAAATCTAGGGTTGACATAAAACCCTAGTGGATAGTCTATCATATGGCTTCCGAAAGTTATTAGTTACCTTTATTTTTCTTTTGACTTATTTCTAGAGATCGCTATATGATAGAACTAATCTTCTGTCATCTTTGATTGAATTGCTGATGTGATTTAGGGATTGTATAAAACTTGGGCTAAAAGTTGAAGTATTGAAGTATAGTCTCTTGTTGATTATGTAAAGTCTAAATGCTTCCGCTACTGTAAAATTTCATTTTGACTAGCTTCATACTTCTATAAGATTTGGTTGCACTTGCTATCTAAGTTGTGCAGGTACATCATATTCAAGTTGGTAAAGAAGTCCATAATAGAAGTTAATATGATCAGCATGATGAGAAGGATGGAAGCCATGAAAGATTCTCCAACATCGAAGGGAGAAGTTAATCTCCCTACATTAAGAGGGAGCCTGGATAGAAGAACTCTCCCTGGTTAAGAGGGAGGGCACAACATAGTTTTTGATTGGAGAATACATTCTGAAAGATATGTTGCTATATGTGAAGTAGGAAGAGGAATCTTCTCTCAAAGATTCAACTAATGGTCCTATTGAAATTAGTCAAAGAGAAACATCGAAACCCCAAAGGTTTGCTTCGATCATATATTTGAAAGTGTATTGCTAATTGGGGTTTGTGCTTGTATAGGTAAATCTCTTGAAGGATTTGATAGCATGCTGGTTATCGAACAGTTTGATTGGGAGATATTTGTTATACTTGATCTGTTGGGTCAAGGGGTGTTGAGGCTTTGTGAGTGAAGCATTGCATAGAAAGACATCGGGCCGACACTTTGTTTTGATGTTTGGTAGGGAGAGTGGCATTGGGTGGATGTGCACCTAGTTCCCTGGGTTGATGGTTAGTAAGTAAGCTTGATGGTACCTATAGAGGCTGAAAGCTTTAGTCCATCTTAGTCCCACTCGGATAGATTTCCTTGGTCAGGAATCTAGTCTGTGGCATTGTAGTGCCTAAAATGTTGAGAGACCAAATGGATAGATTTCCCTAGTTAGGAATCTAGTCCATGGCATTGCGGTGCCTAAACTTCTTCATAGATAAAGTGAGATCTTCCATATAAATATGAATACCTCCCTAGTTAAGAGGGAGTGTTGAAGAATGTAACTAGGTTCGGTCTTCATTATTTAATATTAATATATTTGTCAAAAATAATTTGTTATTATTAAATGACTTATTAAGGCATGGGTTTCATGCTTGGGTCATATTTAGATTAAGGTCCCCATTGTGGACTTCTAGGTTAGTCATTACAGATTTAAATTGATCCATTCTGGGCTTTTAAATCATGTAATTAGGATTGAGTCAAAGTCAATTTATTGGACTCCTCCATCAAGTCATCATCTTCAACAAGGTCGTCATCCTTGGTCTCTTCAACAAATCTTCTTCAAAGACAACCTTCAAGTCAGCTTCTCTCAAAAGATACATGTCGGCCAAAACATACTCAAGTCGGCCTAAAATAAAGTCACAACTCTTCACTGAGTCATGTCGGCTTATTTACCATGGCAAACTACTATAAATACAAGTACATGAACTCGTGTTACCAACACAAAAATTCAGACATGTCTCTGAAATGAAGTTCGGATTATATCATAGGTTTGGTGCCATTGCAGGAGGACATGGTTTCGAACCTATTATAGAGATGCAGGTTCGAGTAACTTCAATGGTATGTATTTTGGAGATGTTACAACAAACAAGTTCGGTGTCATCACAGGTCAACCATAGCTTTGGTAGTATCCCTATTTCAGTGCTACCTCAGAAAGAAGCTCGAATGATCTTGGTGCTATCTCAGTCATGGTGATACTACTGTCTCGGTGTCATCACAATAATGAGGATGAAGTTTCAGTGCAAGCAAACGAGATCTCGGTGTCATAAGGAGATCTCAGTGCTAACAAAGTGAAAGGATGACCTAGTGGAGAGAGTCTCTAGTTAGGGTCTTGGTCATCTCATCTTGAATCTACTGGAGGAAGGATTTTGACCGGGTTTTTCCCAAAGAGTGGAGTTTTGCCCCGACAGTGCGCCTAGATCTTGTGTCTTTTTCTATTTGTTGATTGGCATTACTCTTGATGATAAGAAAAGATAAATTGAAAGAACAAATAATATAATAACAAAACATCACAAGATAATGTCATAATAAGAGAAATTGATTAACTGCCATTTCTCTAGCATCTTCAACTTGCACTCATCCCATGCACCTCAAAACCCTTCAGGTGCTCTACGTAGATCTCTTGCTCAATAATACTGTTGAGGAAGGCCGTCTTCACGTCCATCTGGTGAATCCTCCAACCCATCTATGCTGCTATAGAAATGATAGCCTTGATGGATGAGTATTGTTGAAATTTGGGCAGCTTCGGGATGAATTTCCCCAAGAGAAATCCAATTGCCCCAAAGGGAAGCCCAACTACCCCAAGGAGAAACCATCTTGCCCCAAGAAAGAATTCAAAAATGGATAAAGGAAAATTATTTATGTGTTCAAATAGGCTTGGTATTCCTTTTATTAAATCACTAAAACTAATATTGGGAAAGCAATTATCAAGTCAACCTCTTTTCTAAGCAATATGATAAATCATAAGTGGGTCTTCATCAGGTTGACCTCACCACATAACACATTCCTTGGCTCCTTCAACGATTAGTATAAATAAGAGCCCTTGGAGCTCATTCAAAACACATCCATGTGCAATCATTCTAAGTGAAGACTAACCTGAAATAGCCACAGACTTAAAGGTGTCTACGTGGAATGACAAAGGAGGATCGAAGTTCCTTGTCTCTTGTGATCTGGAGAGGTCGAGTTTAGGAGGAAGTGCTGGACGAGTTGTATGGTTCTGTGGAAGAGTGTTTTGTTTTGTGGTGAATTCTCTAGGCCAAGTTCTGTAGTATTTCAGAGAGAGGCCGCAACCCTAAATATCATCTTGAGAGGAGGCCACAATACCCTGGTTAATGACTGGTTTTAGGGTAGATTACCCTTAGATTTTAGCGCAGTATTAAGCATGGGGCCGAGGCGTAGGAGGTGTGACCACAGGCAAAAATAAGGCATGATTTGAGGTGGGCGCAGGTGGATCAGGCCCTAGTTTGATGAAGCCACAGTACTGTGGATCAAGGTGAAATATATATTCCACAATAAGGTGCCACAAGACTGAGTTACGGGAAGCTTGCACAAAAGACAATAAGGTACATATTATGGTTAGTCTGTTCCATAGTGGTAGGACTGTTCCATGGATATTAAACAACTATAAACGTGTGCCCTAGTCTCTGTGTTATGGAGTGATAAATAACTGTGTGTGGGTTGCCATGTGTGCCCTAGGTGATGTGACTTCCGTGTGACAAAGCATAATCAAGTGGGTTGCCTTGAAAGCCCTAGTTCATTAAGTTGCAAAGAGGTCATCATTTGTGATTGGGCAGTGATACTTGTGCTTATGACAATGATGTATGGCAGTGATACTTGTCCTTATGACAATGATGTATGGTAGTGATACTTATGATTGCGATGACAATAATACTTTACATTGATATGATCATGGCACATAACAATGACACGTGCTCCTATGGCAATAACATGTCTGATACTTGAGAAAAGAATATGTGCTTCTAGTGACACTGATATGGAGGCAGCCCTTTATGGTTTCCTCTGTTGATCACTAGGAGACCTATCAGAGATTTTGTGGAGGACTTGTGAATGCCTCTTTCATAGACTTGTTTGCTGCCATCTCATGAGGATCTTGTATGATCCAGGGTTGGTTGGCCCTAAGAGGACTATTGTGATTGATGTTGCAAGACTTATGTCTCATTATAATTGTACTTTGTTTCTTAGCTGAACATTTGATGAATATCTATGAAGAAGAAGAATTGATTATGGGTTTTCCCCCTTGTGGGGGCTTGCTCTGGTATCTGACCAAAAATCCTAGTGTCTCTATTGTATATGCTTGCAGCTTTTCTTATAATGTTCCTTACTGTTTCGCTGCATTGTTAATGTTGATGTTCTCTCTATATAATTGCTTATGATGATATGGGGTGAATGTAATGTGAAAAATGTTAAAAAAAAATACAATTATGTACAACAGAGAACTATCTAGCCCTTAGAACTTTAATAAGTATTTGGCTACCGGAGTGTTGGAAAATCAGAAAGGCAGAAAGATTTTCTTATTTTGATAACTACTTGTGATATTCTTATATTCTCATGAACCTTTTGTGTTCTTCTTTTATCTTTGTTTCATCAAGCAATTATCAAAATCATAACATGATGATCAAGAACACCAGATGTAGGCAGACAGCCAGGGGAAAACCTCTAAATAGGGGAAAACCCAGTCAAGAACTCTTCCTTCAGTAGATTCATATGACAGTGAGACAACCAAGACCCTAGACCAACAAACCTTCCTCCTCCACCAAGTCAACCTTCTAATATGATACAACAATCTTCAATCTTCTCTTCTTGTTCAGTAGCTACAACCCAACAATATCCCAAAAACTTCGATCACAATTACTACAACTACTGCAGAAATTTCTACTCCTAGCTTCAGAACTTCAATCCTGCATTAGAGACAAAATTTCGGCCCTAGCGTCAACCCGATGTCTTCGCACGTGTGAGAGAAAGGTAGCCCAAAAACTTGATTTTCTTCTTCCACCTTCTCTCCTTCTTCTCCAACAACTTTGTACTTTTTTCTGCAACCAATTTACTACAATTCGAACTTTCTTGAGAGTGTATTCCAACTGAGGTTGAGTTGCTCCAATAGATAGGCTTCTAGTGAGGTTGAATTACCCTGTTCGAGGCCGACTTGGTGGAGGAGACTTAGAAGACTTAATTTACATTAAAATACTTTTCTTTCTTGACAAATAATTCCCAAGAAGGGTTCTTTACAATATGACATGGACAAGGACACTTGACATAAACCCTAGAGGTCTACAGTGGAGACCTTGACCTAAAAGCAATTGACCCAAGCATGAAACCCATGCTTAATAAGTCAATTTATTTAATAATAAAAATTCTTTTTCTTTCTTTTGATAAATATATTTCATTATGACTAAAGTACAATTATGAAGACCGACACTAGTTACATTCTTCAACACTCCCTCTTAACTAGGGAGGTATTCATAATTACACATATATACAAGTACATGGAAGATCTCAAAACACATGAACTACGAAGAGTTTAGGCACACTCGGTGCCACATACTAGATTCCTGACCGGGGTAATCTATTCGGGTGGGACTAAGATGTGGACTAAAACTTTCAACCACTATAGGTATCATCAAACTTACTTACTAACCATCAATCCAGGGATCTAGGTGCATAATGCAATGTCAAAGCTCTATAACCAACGCCACCCTCTCTACTCTAGGATCTAGACATCAGACACATGTAGATGTCCTCCTAGGCATTTTGTATTACACATGATGCCTCAACACTACAAATTATTCTAATCGGTAACATGAAATCTCTGCTGATCAAACAAATTGGTAACATCAAGCATGCAAAACATGCTTCCAAAACTTCAACCTTTTGAGGAGAGATTTACCTGTACAGACATAACCCCAATCAGTAACAAACTTTCAAATACATATAAGTAAACACAAACCTTTGGGTCTTCAATCATCTTGATGCCCCTTATATCAAGTTATTCATATACAACTAGTGAGAAGCTTTTCTTCTTTAATTTCTTCAGCAACATCAAGACATCCTCAATATATATTCCCCAATTTCTTCTTAGAAGTATCCACCCTGACAATCATAATATGCCCTCCCTCTCAACTGGGGAGATATATTGTTAAAATTGGCAAATACGGCCAAATTCCACTATTGGACAACTCATTTGAGGAAGATGATTATTGCATTGAATTCCTCTTTTTGAGAGGACCAAAATCGACCTAAAGGTCATCAAATTTGGATAAGTAGAAATGTGTTTTTGAATTTATGCCCACACACGTGTAAAGTGTCAAGGTCGACCACATCATCATGTAGGCTCATGAAGCCCAATGGATGTGACACTTCACCCTCAACGACTTGTATAAATATAGGTGTCCTCTCACCCCATTTGGCATCATCATCACTCACACATTTCTTCTGTCTCCTCTCATTGGTTTGTATAGTTATTAGGCATATTTTCTCTCTCACACGTGTGGCAAGGAGGACGAATTTTTTGGGCAGATTGCAGGATCGAATTTCAGAACTGTTGTAGGGCTTTGACGACCAATGTTGACCAAGGAAAGTTTGACTGCGATTTTGTGGGGAAAATTAGTTTTTGGCAAGTTGTATAGATTGACACATAAATCGAGGTATTTTGGGCACTTTGACTGCAACAGAAAATTGCAGGTTGATCGCGAACTTCAAGGAAAAGTTTGACCACTGAGTTTGTGATTGTTTTGGGATGATTTTGACCTCCTATTCAGGTTGAGTTTGACTAAGCTTAAAAGGAGACATTTCACTGCTGATTTGACCATCATTGACTTTCTGGTTAGGGATGAATTTGACCGCAGTTGACTACAGATTTGACAGGGTTGTTTTGACTTTGATTTGGCAAGTCAAGTTCGACTTTTGTACTCTCTCTCTGCTGAACATTTCTTATAATAATAAGAAGATTTGATCAAAGGGTTTTTCCCACATTGGGGTTTTTCCCTGGCATCCGCCAAATCTGGTGTCCTCTTGTCTTGGCTTGTCTTCTGCATTTTATTTTATGTATTATCTACAGTTACTGTTAATGTGATTGTATTGGAAAAAATTAGAAATTGTCATTAGGCTGCTAAAGGAACATTGAAGTAATTGTGCTAAGCATAGAACATACCATTGTTAACTAAAATTAACATGGTATCAGAGCCCATGTGAAGACAAAACCCAAGCAAGAGAGAGAAAAGCAATCACTAAGGGAGATATGTTAGACAAGATTGGATTAGCCTCAATGGCTACTACAACTTACTTCAAATTTGAGGATATGCTCAAGGACAAATCTGACTATCATGCATGGAAGATGAATTTGGATTTGACTTTGGAAGAGCATGATGCCATGAACTATGTGCAGGGAAGAGTAGTGGATCCTCCTTCAAATGCGCTGACTGCTGCAAAGATGAAATATAAGAAAGTTGAGGTCAAAGCTAAAAGAATTATGTAGACTCCATTCAAAAGCATTTGGTTGCCTATATTTTTGATTTGGGAACATCTAAGGAGATGTATGATGTGTTGGTTGGGATGTTCAAAGTAAACAATGCAAATCAAATCCTCTTTCTCAAGAATAAGTTGAAGGACATCAAGATGGATAAAGGGGAGTCTATCCAATCCTACTTTATGAGAATAACAAAAATCAAGAATGACCTACTATCTATTGGAGAAGTTATTGCTGACAGGGAGCTCTGTCTCATTGCACTTGGGGGTCTTTCAAGAGCATGGGATGTGTTTAACACCACCATTCTCAATAATGACATGATTCCTAGTTTTGATGAATTATTGAAGAGATGCACTCAAGAGGAGACGAGGATGATGGAGAGAGACAAGTCCTCAAATGGAAATGAACCCACTGCTTTCTCCGCTCATGCAAAGAAGAAAAATAATGCTGGTCCAAGGAGACATGGTCAAGGATTCAAAGAAGGAAGAAAATGAAGGTGCTACAATTGTAACAGGTTCGACCACTATGCTAGAGAGTGCCCTCGCAAGAAAGATTCCCCGAGGAATGGTGACAACAAAAAGTATAATTACAACGACAATGGAAATCAAAGGAACAACAAGTTCAACAATAAAGGAAAGAGGAATACTCCTGCTGCTCAATATGGAAATGGTCGACCTCCCAAAAGGATGAGAAATTCTGGGTATGAGGAAAGTAATGTTGCAGAAAAACAAAAAGAGTTTCATCTTATTTCCGCTCTATCTATTGCCTCTCCTCTGAATGCTTTGGATCATTGGTTGATTGATAGTGGAGCCTCAAAGCACTTCATTGGGTACAAGGAGGCCCTCTCAAATTTGATAGAAAAGAAGACTAATTTGGAGATCATACTTGGAGAGAATGCCACCTACCTCGTGAAAGGGATAGGTACTGTCACTCTTCACTTGAATCAAGGTCAAACCATTCATCTACAAGAAGTGTTGTATGTGTCCAATTTGAAGAAGAACTTGGTATCTATTTCTGCGATGAAAGATAAAGGCTTCAAGGTAGCATTCATTGATGGAAAGGTACGTATTTGGCAAAGAAACCCTAAAGATGCATTCACACTTGGATTTAGGGTTGATGGTCTCTATCAAGTTGGAGGAAGTCCTTTGGGAGCCATGCCTTGTGATACTTCTCTTCAACTTGAATTATGGCACTAGAGATTTTCCCACCTCATTACAAAGCCCTACCTGGGGTAAGGAAGATGGTCACGGGTATGCCCGGATTCAACATGAATCATGAAGGGGTTTGTTAGGGTTGTGTAGCTGGGAAACTTACAAGGGGACCATTCCATTCTTGTGAAAGAAAAACTACTGATATTCTTCAATTGGTCCATTCTGATCTATCTGGTATGTTGCCCTCAACATCATTGGGAGGATACTTATACTATGCAACATCATTGGGAGGATACTTATACTATGCAATCTTTGTGGATGACTTCTCACAAAAACATGGATCTATTTCTTGAAGAAGAAGGATGAAGTGTTCAAATGGTTTCATTCTTTCAAAGCATTGGTGGAAAATCAAACAAGGAAGAAAATCAAGATATTGAGGACCGACAATGGAATCGAATATGAATCAAATGAATTCAATGACTTTTGCAGAGAGGCTGGTATTAAGAGGGAGACAACTGTTCCATACACTCCTAAGCAAAACGGATTTGTTGAAAAGAAAAATCAAACAATCATGGAAGCCACCCGTGCCATGCTCCATGATCAAGTTTTACCGAAGTTCTTATGCGGAGAAGCTACCAACAATGCCGTGTATGTTCAAAATAGGAGCCTGTATCAAGCGTTGGATTTCAAGACACTCGAGGAGATATTCATTGGTAAGAAACCTGATGTTTCTCATTTTAGAATATTTGGTTGTCCTGTGTATTTTCATGTTCCTAAAGAGAAAAGAAACAAGTTGGAAGCATCTGGGAAGAAAGGTATATATGTTGGCTACAGTGAAAATTCAAAGGCATATAAAATATATGTGCTTGGTCAAAGAGATGTGGAAGTAAGCCATGATGTCACCTTCGATGGAGATACTGCCCCTGGGAAAGCCAAAGATCTCCCTATCCCAAGGAAGGACAATGATGATGCTGCAGAAAAACAGGATGAACCTTCGACAAATGAGCCTATGCCCGATGTCGAAGGCCCAATGGATCCCATTGATCCACCTCCTAGTGATCCCTCTACCTCAAGGGAAAGACCTTTGTGGCTCAAAGATACTCTCGAAGATGCTGAAAGACATATTTCTCCAAGAGCGACATTTCACGAAAGTAGGAAGCCGAACAAGTATCAAGGGTACTTAGCTGATATGAGTGTTCTTGTTCAAGGCTCAAGCAGAACCATGCACGTTCGAAGAAGTCGTAAAGCACCAAGTCTAGAAGGATGCGATGAATGAGGAATATGAATCTATCATGAAGAATGATGTCTGGGAAGTGGCGCCTAGACCCAAGGACAAGTCCATAGTCACCTCAAAATGGCTATACAAAATTAAACATGGAGCTGATGGGAGTGCTTAAAAGTATAAGGCCAGGTTCGTTGCTCGAGGCTTCTCTCAAAAGGAAGGAGTGGACTATGACGAGATATTTGCACTAGTTTCCCGATATAATACTATCTGATCTATCATTGCCCTCGTCGCCACTGAAGGATGGGGTCTACATCAAATGGATGTTAAGACCGCTTTTTTACATGGCTCGCTTAAGGAGGAATATACTTGGAACAACCTCAGGGGTTTGCAGTACAAGATCGAAGGACACATGTATGCACGTTGCAGAAATCCCTTTGTGGGTTGAAGCAAGCCCCTAGGGCTTGGTATGAGAGAATTGATAGCTATCTTATGAAGCTGGGATTTACAAGGAGCAATGTTGATCCTATCCTATACTTCAAAGTTTTAAAGGACATGCCTCTCATTTTGGTCCTTTATGTAGATGATCTCTTTCTGAGAGATGCAAACCCTCTCATTTATCAATGCAAGAGGGAGTTTGCATTCTGAGTTTGAGATGAAGGACCTAGGTCTGATGCACGACTTCCTATGGAGGTCTGGCAAAAGTCAGGTGAGATTTTCCTTTCTTAAGGAAACTACATTGTGAAATTGCTCGAGAGATGTGGGATGATGGATTGCAAGTCTGTGTCTACTCCGATGAAACTCAACTTCAAAAAGCTATTTGGAAGTGTTGTTGGGCCCAAATTGGCAAACCCTTCTGAATATAGACAACTTGTGGGGGCCCTGATGTTCTTGGTAAATTCCCGTCTGGACATACGCTTCGTTGTGAATACGTTGAGTCAATTTATGGTCAAGCCTCATCACATACATTGGATTGCTGCTAAGAATATCTTGAGATATCTCCATGGCACAATCAACTATGGACTGAGATACATTGCCAAAAATTTGAGGCTGCATGGATATATTGATGTTGACTGGGATGCGAGTGTGGTGGATCGTAAAAGCACGTCTGAATGTTGCTTCTTATTGGGGTCTACTTCTATTTCTTGGATGAGCAGGAAGCAAAAATCAGTTGCTCTAAGCACCGCCGAGGCCGAATACATTGCAACTAGTATGGCTGTTGTGAGGCAGTTTGGTTGAGGAAGCTCTTTAGTGAGATATTTGAGAACGTGTTGGATACCACCATGATCTTCTGTGACAACCAGAGTGGGATTCGCCTTTTAGAGAATCTCGTGTTCCACGACCACTCCAAGCACATTGATATCAGGTACCTTTTATCCGGGATATGGTACAACAAGGTTGAATAAGGCTCCAACACATCAGGACCGATGAGCAGGTCACAAACATCCTCACGAAGCCCTTATGGAAGGTCAAATTCTTAGCCTTTCGAGAGAGACTTGGAGTTGTGGAAAGACCCTCCCATGAGGGTCCCGTTTGAGTTGAACTGAGCTCTGGGAGCTCCTGGGGGCTTGGGGTACTTCTTGGAGCTATGAGCGACCACGGGGTGAGTGGTTCACCTTTCCCAATTGGTGCGTTGTGTACAGGGTGAGTGGTTCACCTTCCATTGTTATACCCCATGATGGTTGACATGTGTGTAGGGTGAGTGGCTCACCTTCCCCTACAATTGATGACACGTGTGTAGGCTGAGTGGTTCACCTACCACTACATTTGACATATGCATAGGATAAGCAGTTCACCTTCTCCTATGGCATATGAGCAGGATGAGTGGTTCACCTTCTCCTGCTGATGCCCTAACATACATCCTACCCATGTAGTCCAGGACTCATGGAAAGTACCTCTCATCTGGCCAATGAGTTGGGAAAAGTGGATAGGGACCATATCACTACAGATGGATGCATCATGTACTGTCGTACTTTGTATGTCTAGGATGGATGGTGTTCAACAACTTGATCATTCTGGATCAAAGTTGATTGGGGTTCTACTGTGGAGAGTGGCAAGGTCTTGTGACTCACTCTAGATCAATTCTTCTTCATTATTATATCATTGTTCAACAAAGTTGAGATGAGTTATAGAGATGGTACATGACAACGGGATGGCATGATGATCGACAATGATGGATGGATTGGCAAGTGGAATTCTCCCTAGTTGAGAGGGAGTGTTAAAATTGGAAACTAGGGCCAAATTCCACTATTGGACAACTCATTTGATAGAGATGATTATTGCATTAAATTCCTCTTTTCGAGCGGACCAAAATCGACCTAACGATCATCAAATTTGGATAAGCAAAAATGTGTTTTTGAATTTATGCCCACACACGTGTAAAATGCCAAGGTCGGCCACATCATCATGTAGGCTCATGAAGCCCAATGGATATGACACTTCACCCCCAACGACTTATATAACTATAAGTGTCCTCTCACCTCATTTGGCATCATCATTACTCATACATTTCTTCTCTCTCCTTTCATTGGTTCGTATAACTATTGGGCATATTTTCTCTCTCATACGTGTGGCAAGGAGGATGAATTTTCTGGGTAGATTGTAGGGTCGAATTTCAAGACTGTTGCATGGGTTTGACCAAGAAGTGTTTGACTGAGTTTGACTGCGATTTTTGTTAGAAAAATTCGGTTGTGGTAGCCTGTATAGATCGACACAAAAATAGAGGTATTCTTGGCACTTTGACTGCAACAGAATATTGCAGGTTGACCGCATACTTGAGGGCAGAGTTTGACCAAGTTTGGTTCTTGACTTTGTCATTGTTTTGGGCTGATTTTGACCTCCCATTCAGGCCGATTTTCACTGGGTTTGACCTAGCTTCAAAGGAGATAATTTGTAAATTGTTGCTGATTTGACCATCGTTGACTTTCTGGTTAGGGCTGAATTTGACTGCAGATTTGACAGGGTTGTTTTGACTTTGATTTGGCAAGTCAAGTTTGACTTTTGTACTCTCTCTTTGTGCTAAACATTTGATATAATAATAAGAAGATTTGATCAAAGGGTTTTCCCTACATTGGGGTTTTTCCCTGACATCTGCCAAATTTGGTGTTCTCTTGTCTTGGATTGTCTTATTCATTTTATTTTATGTTCTATCTACAATTACTGTTAATGTGATTGCTATTGGAAATCTAAATTGGAAATTGTCATTGGGCTGCTAAAGGAACATTGAAGTAATTGTGCTAAGCATAGAACATACCATTGTTAACAAAAATTAACATATATCGTTTCTTTTATCCAAGCTCCCTCTTAACGTAGGGAGATCAACTACTTTCTATAACATCAGAGAGTCTTTCATGTCTTCATTCCTTCTTATCAAAGTCATATTGATCTTATAGCTTTCTTCATCATGCTTATATAGACATCTTCATTATCTTGAAGATTGTGTACCTACAAAACTTTAATAGCAAGTACAATCAAATAGATATATAAAAGCATGAAGTTAACTATATTAGAATCATAAATTAGACTTTAGACATCAAATACCTAAACTTAGTTAGGTTCATAGATAGTAAGAGACACATACTTCTATACATCAACTTCTTGCTAGGGTTTTGTTATATACACTACATCACATCATTAAATATCAATTAAGATATCGGGCTCATTATATCTAGCGCCTCAATATTACTTTCAAAGATATGACATATTCTACTATGATATATTGCAAACCCTAGAATCCATCTTTGAGACACTCATCCTTAGATATCAACAATCATAACACAATCTAAGGTTTCAAGAATATGACTGACTCCTACTAGGGTTTGATGTAAACCCTAGATTTTATCATCAAAGCTAAACAATATTATTATATCCTAGAATATCAAACTTCTACTAGGGCTTAGTTATAAACCCTAGAACTATGAGCATTAACAATTAGGTTAGCATATATACATATCTAGGATTTCATAACCATGCACAAGGATATCAATGTCTATTAAGTAAATCCAAGACACAAATATCAATACATTAAAGTTAGACATATAACAATTTTGATCAGGCTAGGGTTTCGACCAGATAGACGAATATACACCTAGGGTTTCCTTCGTAGGAGCTTACTATATATATTATGATGGTTTTGCTCATAAACCCTATTTTACTAAAACCCTAAAGGTCTAGGATTTCAATACATAACATAGAAAACCCTAAAGGACTGATTTCTATAATAGTACCAAAACCCTAAACATCAAAATAATAGTATTTTCTAGATTTTATCAATAACCCTAAGTAGACTAGGGTTTCATAATCACTATCGACACACCCTTAGGTTAGGGTTTTATGTTGAACCTTTTAGGGTCCCACAATGATGATTTAATGAGGGTAGATTTAATCTAATGATTAGTCACCCTAACAATAATCTTTGTGATTTGAAGTCCTAGACATAACGATGTTAGTAATGTAAAGTAGATTTTAAAAGGAATGAATATACCTTTATCATGAAGAGAACAAAGCTTATGATCTAAGACATACCTTTTAGTTGTTTCTTAATAGGCCTTGTCGGACATCAATTCTTGAAGAGCAAAGAAAAGTGAAATTGCTACTAGCATAGAACATCTACAAAACTTTACAGCTTCCTTTGCAACAAAACTTCTACCATGCTTTACTTTGAGAGGTCTTCTCCATAATCCTTGAGTATTCAACAAGCTATCCTAAACAACGAAAATATAAATGAAAGGTTATTAGCATATAATACAAACACATCTAGATAAGAGAGGGAAACCAAATATAAAAAGATAATGCAAGGAATAAGATACTTATCTTTGGTAAAATGGTGAGGGGTCCCTCTTAATCTAATCTTGAGGGATACCTATAACTTTATCAAAACAACTCAAAAATGTTCTTCCAAAGCATGTTAGACCTACAAGTACTAGAAATCAAAACAGAAAGGAAAACAATTCAGAATAGGAGACTAAGAGAGATAAGAGAGAGAGGACTTAGTAGTGCAATTCCTTGAGTTCCGATTCTTCTGTCTTGTTCTTCTTTGGTGAACCTTCATCGACAATATTTACTTGATCCCTATCTCTCCTTTTATTCATTGGATTCTCAGGACAATTGTTTCCGTAATGACTCATTTCGTGATAGTTGTTACATTCAATCTTGGATAGGTCTATCTTCTTCCTTGGCCCTTTGAAGTTCTTAAAGGTTCCTTTATTCTTGTGATGTGCAGAATAGGCATTTGAGATGTTCTCTTTTTCATTCTCCTTGTTGCTTACTAATGATATTTTGACTTCTTCTTCTGATTCATCCCTATCTTGCGATTGATTTTGCTGCGAAGCTCGGGATCAAGTACCATCCTATGAATACAGGTATGGAGCCCTTCCATCACTTGTCAATCAAAATCAAAGTTGCCTTTTTAGGAAAATACCTGGTTGAGGAAAAGTGCTGCTGCATGAATGGGTCGATGAAGCATCCCTGTTCACTGACTATTAATCACATATGATAACATCATTTGTGTATTAAACCTAACGGAACCCTAGTTTTTATAATAAGCACGAATTGTCTTTTTGGCCCTATCCATGGCCTCATACAAATAAGCCATTGTAGGGTTATCCCCATCTACCAATCTCAAAAAGTTTACTATAGGTTCACTAATTGAGCATACTTCTACTCCTTGCCAAAAGGTGTTAGTACACCATTTTTGCAATGGCTCTCCCATATTGTCTCCTACTGTATCTACAATCACACCACTCATCAGAAAAAAACATTTGCTTCCACTCAAACTGACATTGAAGCAAAGATTGAATAGTAATGAAGTTGGTGGCAAAATATGTGATTGCAAGACGCTGCAACTCCCTATTTCTGGTGCATCTCCTCATGGGGCTAAGAACAAAAGCATGGTTATATATGAACTTGGGGATGCTTGTTCATTTGTGTAGCTTGGGAGGTACTCCACAAGCCTAGTGAGATGGGTTTGTGTGAGTTTGGTCACAAAAGGGTTTGTGGGCAAAGAACCCAAGCGAGGGGATTTTAGACCCATGTTGGGGTTTAAAATATAAAAGAAAATTAAAAAGGAATACTAATATTTCCTAAGGTTTAGAGGATCAAAACCTTTAAGTGCTAGTGGGTTCCTAAGAGGCCTAGGAGAATCTATTTAAGAAGGCCTAAGGTAATGCTAGAGGTATCAAATGGGAGGAGCTCATTTGGTCGTGTAGGGCTACTAAAGATGTAGCCAAGGAGAGGCTGAGCTTGGAGGCCAAGGAAGGCTATAAGGGACGCCGAGTAATCCATCAAGGGCATTTCAGTAAAGAGGAGGATCAGATCGGAGGCAACTGCATCCTATTGGAGCTAATCTGAAGAGGAGAAAAGGATGAGTATTTTTTTGTTTCTTGGGATCTGATTGGGCTAAGTTAGGAAGGGAGGCAATCGAGTTTGTGGAGTGCCTTGTACCTGGTTTTAGGGCAGTATATCTCTATGTAAAAGGTTGCACCCTACAAGATTCAATGTGAGGGCGGAGACCCCTGTGCATGGAGGATTAGAGGGCCATATGGCCTAATCTCAGATAGGAAAGAAGGCTGCACGCCTTGATGGACCAACACAAGTCTATGAGGGCTTGTAGAAGGGATGCCACAAGTCCGAAGATGAGCTAAACAAGTCAAGGTTTAGGGCTATTTTGTAGGGGCCCTAATAGAGGATTGTTATGCCTCAGTAATGCACAGAACAACAAGTTCAAACAAATATGGACCTCTAGATGAGGTAAGGTTGACCTCTTCCTCGAGTTGACCAGATGCAAGAAGAGGGAGGAATGTCCAAGGGTATTGGACAAAGATTTGAAGCCCTAGTTTAGGGTTGTTCAGTCCCAAAATTCTGTTCTATAAGACTGTTGAAGGAGCTGTGGCAGTCCACCTAGATTCTGAGCTAGAATGAGAAAAGCTGAGATCCTTGACAGGTGTGGCAGAAGGTTATCTTGTCACTATTGTTACGACAATATATCACAAAGATCTGCATAGGTACAGGAGTCTAGGAAGGGCTGCAATATATGTCTCATGGAGTGGACAAAATGATGAATAAGACAAATGAGTTGGAGTGAAGTAAGTTGGAAGGATTGAAGGACTGTTCATAGGTGTGAACATTAGATTTAAAGAAGCCCTAGATCAGGGCAATTTGAGGATCAAATTGCAGAAGGAAGGGTAGTATGTATGTAGCCCTAAATCAGTCAAGGAGTTGACTATAAGTGGGTAGATCTGAAAGTGAGAAGCAGTGCAGGAATAAGAGGTCTAGTTTTGGAAAGTCTTTATGGCAGTCCAGGTATAGTAAGGAGAGTTGCTAGGTCACTGCTAGGTTTGAGCCCTAAGTGCAGGATTGGTGAAGGACCACTAGACTGCTAGTAGGGCAGAATTGTTGGAGCTCAAGGGTTTGTTCCTTGAAGGGCTAAGGGGCAGCTAAGAGAGCTATTGATGAGCCGTAGTTAACTGTTGGATAAGGACATCTTTAGTGAGAAGAAGGGCAACTTCCATGCCCTAGAATTTTCATGTAGGAGCAACAAGAGTGGTAGAAGTGGGAATACCAAAGAGCTGTTCACAAACAGAGTTGTGAACAAATGATCGAAGACCCTGTGTGCTAGTGACCTTGAAGGACAAAGGAAAAACTAGAGGGTAGATTGACTTGGAGCTAAGTTTAGTGACCTAAAGGAGCAGATCTCATTGATAGAGGCATATTGAGGAGCTACAGATGGGAAGGCAAGAGGACCTACCATATGTGTTCAGGACATGTGGACTGAAAGGGCTGTGAGTGGCCACCATCAGCAAGTAGGTCAAGTGTTGTCTTGTTCAGGGAAGATTGGCAGTCAAAGTGACTGACACCAAGCCTTAGTTGTATTTTTGTATTAGGTTGATTGTAATGGGCCATGATCCCTAGTACGAGAGCCCTAAGACTGTTGTATTATATATTGTTAATATAACATGTAGTGGGTTTGAAAATGTTAAAAATTGTCATGTGCACTAGTTGATTCACTGATATGTGTAGATTCTGCTGTGCAAAGTAGGATTGTTGTGGCACTTGAGTGTGTTTGTGTCAAATATTCTAAGACCAAACCCAAATTCCCATGTGCTATGGAAAATCAACAATGCTCCTAGCCATATCAATTTCCTCCTTGATGAAGGAGAGTTTCCCCATATCCTCAAGCATCAAATCGATACAATGTGATGTGCATGGAGTCCAGAACAATGAGCGATGCCTATCCATAAGCATCCTGCCAATAGCCACGTCATAAGCTGCATTATCTGTTATGACTTGCACCACATTCTGTACACCAATCTACTGAACAAACCTATCTAACAACTCACATATCAATGTTGCATCTTTATATGTGCTGATGCATCCACATGATTTAATAAACATGGTACCTTTAGGACAATGTACCAAGAAATTTATAAAGTCCTACCCTTCCTATTTGTCTAGCCATCAGACATCTCTGTGCATCCAGAGACCTCCCATGACTGCTTCAGCTTTGCCAATCTAGAGTTGTTGTCCTTTTCTTCTTGAAGGATTGCCCCCCGCAACTCCTCATATGTAGCACTTTTGTACCCTGGGCCCACAATAGCAATAACATTGCACCTTGCCTGCCAGTATGGATTGTTTTTGGTGATGCTGAGAGGTAAGTCACTCCAGTAAAGACACTTCCCGATAACTCTATCTGCTTCTTGCTTCTCCTTTTTTTTAACTATTGACTTTATTGAATGTTGTGCTCCACGTCTAGTTCGTGGAACAAAAAATGATGACCTCCTAGTAACATCCGTAGATGAAGTTGTGGAGCCCCTCCCACTACCCTCAAGCTCAATCTTGGAAGTAAACAACCCTGAAGATCTACTTGCATGTTCGACCTTGTTTTCAACTGCCTCTTCTTTCTTTTTGCCTTTTTCTTCAATTGCTTCATATGCAGTTCATATAAGCTCCGGGCTAGATTCCTGACAGTTCCGAACATCATGTCTAGGGATTCTAGCCAGATGGTATTTCAATCGGGAAACCCCTCTTGTCATCTTGGCCCCACACAATTTGCAACTTAGATTTTGCCGATTTTTCCTACCATCAAGTACCCCATACTGCCAAAATAGGTCCAAGGGCTTTGGCATATCTGTAGTGGAAATGTTTAATGGACAACTTCAAAATTCAGTCCTAGGGCACCATGAAAACAAATGGCATTAAACATCCACTACACAAAAAATAACAACCTTATTTAAAAAATCAAATATTTACTACATTATTTTCAACGAAAATGGAAATAAGAGGGTGCATAAGAAAGTTAAAAAGAAAAATGAAGCTTGCTGACTGAATATGGAGGAAACCCTTGTGTTGGTTCATGGTCATGAAAATCATAGCAATTGACAAAAAAACACAGAAGGAAAATGTTGGTAGGCAAAGAGGCAAGCAAGCATAAGCGTGAATCTTTGATCCACAATTTGTTTTTGGTTGGTGATGATAATGGATGTTTTGAAACCCGCGGACCTGCGTGCCCGACAATTTTTTTTGGTTTTGATACACTTATTTCCCAAATTTTAGGTGATTTTTTGAAAAAAACATGATTTTTCAAAAGGGAGAAATCATGATTTTTTGTAGGCGATTTTTCATGGGCCGAAAAAAATCGTGAAGTTGGCGAAAAATCATAAATTTTCTACGATATTTTCCACACTGCTTGTACCTATATCCATGTGCCCTAGAAACTTCGATTAAAATTACAATCTTCGGGAAACTTTTTTTATTCTTTTGTGTGATTTCTCTATTGAAAACAAATTTGTAACACAATTTCACTTGAGTATTAAGAGGTCGGGGAGAGTTCTAAAAGATGATTTTGCTTTTGAAATAGTAAATTATTTTATTAAACAAAGAATGGGATTAATCAACTTATATATTTAAGAGAACTACTTGAGAAATGGTTTTGGTCATTCTTCTCAAACAAATTTCAAGCAATATGTTTATAATATACATATTGTACTTCCACATCTATCATACTTAGTAACACTACTTATACTTAAAATTTTAATTTGCTAAGTTGCTTAGGGATTACAATAGTGATGAAGACATCAAAATTGCCTCAATTTCATACCATGCAACACTTTTCATCATTCTCATATGCATCCTTCAATTTTTTTGTCATTTTTTGAAATCATAAGCCTTATTGTTAGAAAAATCTTTTGAGGTTTTGTATTTAAATAGAGGATACTTGAATTCAGGTCCTTGAAACTCTTACTCTTAATCAATGTTATTGGAACTGGGTCAAAATTGGTGGAATTGACCAGTCCGACTGGTTTGACCCCCAAACTGGTCCGTTAGAGTCTTGGAACCAGAAAAGGCCGGTTCGATACCAAACCAGCCAATTCAGTACCAAACTAGCCTTTTTTACATTGGACCAACTAGTTCCATACAATGTGACCAAGGATGTTCCAAATGCAAATTTTAAAAATAAAAAGCAATAAGTTTAGAGTTGGGAAGCCTAATATTCAGGCCTAGTGCTAGTCTATTATTATGCAATTAATGGTAATGTTAAATTCTTAAAGCACATAAATTTTTAACATTACCATTAATTGTTTTAGGATATTTGAGAGGGGTTTACCATTAATTGTTTTAGGATGTTTGAGAGGGGTTCTAACCTCATTGGATTTCATATGGAGAAAGTGCAATTTTAGATCCCACTCAAAATCCAACAGACTAAATAGTTTTTAGGATTTTAGGATTGGGGTGATTGTAATGTTTCCATTGGATTTTGTCATGTACGACGGCATGGAACTAGCATTTAATTGAGAGCACCAAGCTCTTTATGTACCTTGATGTTAGTGGCATTGATTGTTGAACTCATCTGTGATGACCCTAGTAAAAATGTACCCATCGCTCAAATAAAATCCTAACTTGACATGTTAATATTTTTCTATCTTATTTTAATGCAAATGTTAAAAATAAAAAAAATACTATTTTTTGACTGGGGAAGCCTAGTATTCAAACCTAGGGCTAGTCTATTGTTATATAATTAATGGTAATGTTAAATTCTTAAAGCATTTAAATTTTTAACATTACCATTAATTGTTTTAGGATGTTTGAGAGGGGTTCTAACCTCATTGGATTTCATATGGAGAAAGTACAATTTTAGATCCCACTCAAAATCCAACAGACTAAATATTTTTTAGGATTGGGGAGATTGCAATGTTTCCATTGGATTTTGTCATGTACAAGGGCATGGGACTAGCATTTAATCAAGAGTACCAAGCCCTCTATGTACCTTGATGTAAGTGACATTGATTGTTGAACTCCTCTGTGATGACCCTAGAAAAAATGTTCCTATCACTCAAATAAAATCTTAACTTGACATGTTAATCTTTTTCTATCTTATTTTAATGCTTAGAGGGTGATATTGATGATAAATATCCCAATATAGGCAATGATTTTGTTGATATGTAGGTATTTGTTGTAGCATGTATTTTTTGGATGCTAGAGGCCATCTAGACCCTATTTGTTGTTGCATTTTTTGTTCAGAGATGGATTGCACTCTATGCTATTTTGGTTATACACACCCTTACATGCCTATATAAATGAGAACTTTTGCATATTTGTGTATAAAAGGTTTGGATTCATATGGATGCACAAGAATATATATTTTTTTCTTTAAAATTTGAGTATTTTATGTATTTTTTTGCTTGAATGTTTTTTTGGACTGGTTCTGGTCCGTTTCTGTCAGGTACTTGGTTCTGGGGGTCTACCAGTTTGGTTCTGATAACATTGCTTTTAATTTTTAAAAGCCCGTTCATGGAGAGCTTTTGTTTTAAGGAGCATGCCATCTTTGTATATTCTATTTTAATGTTTAACTATGAGAAAAGGCAATACAGATTATTTTTTCACAAAGTTGCCTTTCATTTTTTGATGGAATTAATTAGTTCACATTGCATATATTTATCTTTCTTTCCGTTTTTTATATTATCTAAAGACAGGGTGACTTGCTTAGTAATAACTTTTGTGTTGTTTTGTGTTAAAATACCTTGCCATATGTGCAGCATTTCTAGATTACCATGATTTACCATACAAAATTGTCGAGGTTAATCCCATCAGTAAGAAGGAAATTAAATGGTCTGATTACAAGAAGGTGCCAGTATTGATGGTGGATGGAAAGCAACTAAATGATTCATCAGGTTTGCATGAATCTCTTCCTTTGTTTTGTAGAGGAACAACTTTCGAGATGGTACCTGATTGATTGTATTCCATGTGCTGAATCTTGGAGTTGAAGTCTAATGCATGTTAATTTTATGTATTTTTTTTCCCTTCCTTTAGACTGAATACCCTTTTCTGTTAATTTTATAGTACTATACGTGTTTGGCCTTTTTGGTCATTTATTGGACATTAATATAATAATATTATCCTATTTTTGCTTCATACTTTTTGTTTTCAGAGGTGGCATACTTGGTAGTTTTGGAATGCTAATTTTTCTTTCCATGATGTTTTTAGCAATAATTAACCAGTTGGATAGTCAAATCCATCCTAACAAAGGAAGATTGCCAACAGATGCAGAAGAGGAAGAAAAATGGCGCAGGTAAGATTGTGTTCCCAATTTCCATTTTTGATATTTTTTAGAGGTTTAAAATATAATTGTTTATATAATTTATTTATCATTCTACACTGCATATCATATACTAAATATAATATTTTTGGTTAGCATATGTTTGCTCAAGCCAATTTTATGCACTATAGGTTCTTGTCTAGGAATTCCTATTGAATTTTTGTTACAAAGATGATCCATTAGAAACTTGTTCAATGTTTTTTTTTTCCTCAGGAAAAAACCCATAATTTTTATTATTGTTATAAAAATTCCATTTTGTAGACACACTGTGTGTGTATGCATATAGAGACAAAAAACACATGTTGGAGAAAAAGAGCAAAGGAAACAACATAAAAAAGGTTCAGAAAAATGACTAAGAACTCTAGAGCATAAGCTGTGAAATAACAACAAAAAAGGAAAGAAAGCTAAGACTGTAAACTAGCGCTTGTCTTTTCTTTTTGGCCTTTCCTTTTTTGCACTTTTTGCCAACCATCGGAATGTAATGTCCTATTAGGAAATTAATAGTGAATAACAGAAAAACATGCTCATGAACATCAACCAAAAATGGCAAACATACATAAATTGCAGATACACATATATTGTCACCAAAACTGAGTCTTTATTTTAAATTTTGAGCTGAATAAGTACAATATAGTGAAGGAAAGAGGAACCTGTGCTTGCTATGACAAGCAAGCACAACCCCAGGTTGAGAAATCACTGCCCAAATGCTCAAATATTAACCCAGCTAAGCTCTGCACAAACCCAGTAAATTCCTGCTCCTGCTGCTGGAAGAAAATGGCGATATTTGCTACTCTTGCACGTAGAACCTCCTGAAACTGCAGCTGGTGCCTCTCCCCATTGTGCTCAACAAAACCCAGAAAAGAATATGCCCCAGACCAATCACCTAGAAAACCCACAAAATGGTGCAAACTACCCGCTGAGTAATAAAACGCACCGTTGGAAAAAATGGGATTTCGGGCCTGAATACTACCTAAAAAATTCTGCAAATTTAAACGGGACCTCTCCTCCAAGTACCCATAAAAACCCAAAAGGCTTTGGGCCTAGTTCCCACCTTCCAAATTTACCCCCAAATAGAGTGAGCTCCTCCCCTTGCTGGGAAATTCGTACCACCCAGAATTTTGATGCAAATGCCCACCAAAATCGCTGATCAATCCCCCCAATAAATCTCTTGATGTCCACCAGCACAACTCACCCCCAACTCCGGTCTATCATCCACAATGAATGTTGCTCCTCTAGTGATTTGTGCAGGCCCCCAGTCAGCCACTTCTGCGCATGACCCCAGTCAACCTGTAAGTCACTTGCAAAATGCTACCAAATATTCAGGAAATGGGCCTCTAATTTCCCCAGAACAATCTTTGATCTGTAGATCTCTCCTCCCACAAGTGCATGGTCCTCTCCTGCACCCAGTCTGCTCTAGAGTAGCTCAGTTTCACCTGTAGAATCCCCTTGGTACAACCTTAGATGTGTAGCAATGCTCTCCTAGGGTGGCACTCGAAGTCCACCAAAGGAGGAGTTGAGATTTCCCTGCGGAATTATCGTGTGCTGAACAACACTCTATTAACCTAGCTAAACAACTTGAGCAAACAACAGTTCAAATGTCAAATGAGCAAAAAAGTCCCCAAATGAGTGCTCAACCTCCTATTTATGATTTTTGCCCCTTCTCTTGCTTTGTGGGGTCCACCCATTGAATTTCGTTTTTCCCTCGTCTCTTTAAGTCGAGCTCTCCAAGGGGTGCGTATTCCCTCATGGAGTGCCCCCCACCTTCCACTAGCTTCACGATTTCCCCTTTCCTCTAAAGTAGGTCCCTCTTTTTACCCAAAAAATAAATCTTCCTTTGATTTATCCATTATCCTAAGTTGCAGGCCAAAATTGGTGTTCATCAAATTAGAATTACAAAATGGAAATGCTTAACAAAATTAATTAATTGGGGATATTATAGTCCTCCCCGCCAAAAAGTTCTTGTCCCCAAGCAATGCTTGAACAAGCACCCTCTCGATCAACTGACCTAAACAATGACTCCAACAATACCGGGGTCCCAAATGTGCCACTGAGTCATCCTTGATCTCTGCACCGTCCTGCCATGGGGAAATCCCTCGATACCAAGACCCCAAGCCATCTTAATTAGCATGAGGCATCCCTCGCCACCACTCACTGCCCAAACCGACATGGGCACCATACGACCTCTGCATATCACCACTAAGCAGAGTATCACAATAGAATAAAATCTTGATCATCTCCTGGTGAAATTTCTCTACTGAATAGTCCACCTCATGCACTCCAAGAGTAAACTCCTGATGATACACCCCAACCCCTGTGGGGAGGAAGTCTCTCGCACAAGAGATTCCCCTGATATCCTCCTGGTTACCAACCTAGCATGCTGATGAGGTCTAACATGTTATCAACGAGTCACAAAAGCCCAATGGAAGGCCTAGATGCTCTCCCCCTTTAGTAGCCAGATCACCCCTAAGGTCACTGAGCTGTCTAGTATTGCGATGCTCAGGTCCCATGCTCGTCTTAGAAAAGCGCCACCATGTTGTTGCCACGCCACTCAGAGTCTAATAGGCTGCCCATCGTGTGCACACTGCATCCTCGTCCCCTGAAACCTAGTGGCAACATATTGACGAAAGCCAAGCTCATCTTGCCTAGGTATCTCTATGATATCAATATCTACCCCCTCGTTGCTAATCCCGATCTTGAGTTGCAACTGGAAAATCCTGTCTCGCCAAACAATGGAGGCCTCAACGATCCCCCTTGTGTCAACCCCAAAGTGAGCTAGGTCACCCTCTACTATGGTCCTGCTCCTCACGAAATGGTGGCATGTCAATCAACTGAATCCTTGGATCCTGTAGCCAGACCTGCTGAGGGATAACTGTAACAACTGCTGGAATCCATCTGTGCCACGTCTCTAGTCCATGTATGCAATCAATATATAGGCCCCATATATCATGTATTATTCTGATGCATGCTAAACTGCCCAGTGACTGCCACTGCGTAATACCGATGACTGCCCACATGTGCCAAATAGCTACCCCCTAAATGCAACCAATAAAAGGGTATCTGATACTCGTAATCGATTCAGTGTATGCGGATCCATCCTGCTCTTGCCAACCATCACCACTGGGTCTGCCATTCGCCCTCTCGATAATGTGCTAATACAATGTCTAGAGCCCGGACACATACTGGAAAACTATCTCAGCCGTACACGGTATCCTCTGCTCATGCATGGTCCAAACATGTCCTGTGGAAAGGGTGACACATGTCTCCCCCGTGACCAGCTCCCTAGGCATAAGCTCAGTGATGTACAATATGCCACCCCTGTAGATGATCACCTCATCCCCCAACCTGTGGATGTCAATTCACGCACCGTCGCAATGCCACCGCTGAGAAGTCTCTACCATAGTGTGCTGACCGTCGTCCAAATATCTCGGGTGAGCTCCCCGTCCCTTGTTGCTCGTGCCCTTAGTGTCAAAGGACAACAACCAAATCGTCTGTGCCTGTAAGTGATGTAGAAGAGGGATAGACGTGTGAGTCCCCATGGATACCATCAAGTACCACTCATTTGCGTTCCTGTCGATTCTAGGTGAACTGCACCCAAAGGTATGCCCAGTGTCTCCGTCCATAAGTATCCTTGGAGGCAACACTCCAAGATCGTGTTGTGTAGCACCATACGCCTCTGATTACCACCGAGCATCCCTATACTCCTTGACATGCCACTGTATATCGCGACCTACCCCTGTACACCGTTGGATACTCCCTGCTACTGCTGTCCCATTCCGTATCATCTCGTGTCCTGCTTGCGTTGTTGAGATTTTGGGTAGCATCGGATGTGTTCTAGCTCCGAAACTTTGTGGAGGGGCTAGAACACATGAAATCTCCAAGACCCAAAATTGTTTGGAGAAATTCCACTCGGAACCTAAGTTATTCAAAATATTAATTATTTTAATGGAGACCCGAAGTCTAACGTAGAGAAATTAAATAATTAAAGTGAATTAATTTAGACATGTGGGTGAGAATGTTCTAAGTGACGTGAATCAATTCTTTTCTAATCTTAGCCGTCGATTAGAGATTAGATCACAACCGTTGAATGTTTAACGAAAAAAGTATTAAAGTAAGGCTTAGGGTTAGTTGGAAAAAACACACAGAGTCACAACACTTGAACAAAGTCGAAATTTTGGGGCATGGTTTGCTGATAATTTTCGAGTGAGCTTGCAGTGCAGTGAGGAGCAGATCAACAATGGGATTTCAGATCTGAGGCCAAGAATACATTGGCAAAGAGGCAGATCCGTACCAGAGCAATGCAGAGACCCAACAAGGGTGACGCAGGCCCAGCCAGAGTAGCGTAGAGGCAGCGTAGGCTCAGCCAGGGTGCCGCAAGCCAAGCCAGAGTTGCGCAGAGGCAGCGTAGGCTCAACCAGGGTGACGCAGTCCCATCCAGAGCTGCGCAGAGGCTCACGCAGGGTAGGAGGACTGACGCAGAGCTGGGAAAGGCAGTGCTGGGGTTCCAGTGGGCCGGAAAGGGTTCGTTTTCAGTAGATCTAGAAGGTGTGAAGTAGCCACACTGAAGGGTGATGCAGTGACTGTGTAGGCACATGTGGGGTTCTTCATCCTTAGCTGAATCAACCATATTTTCTGTCTCCGAGAGATAAAGGTACATCTGCCGAGATTTTCTTTGTTTGGGCAAACCATATCTAGTGCCCTTGAATGTATTCATTATTCTGCATAATAATAAAACCCTCTAAGAGCTGCTGCATCGGTTTTCCCGCATTGGGTTTTTCCGGAGACATTTGTCCGAAAAATACTGTGTCCTTTGTCATGTGGGCTTTATTCTTCAGTACTTGATCTGTATGTATGTGTAGGCTGCAGTAGTGTTTACTTTGATGTTTTACTGAATATTTCAGAAAAATAACTTGTAAATTAAATCAAACAAGTAGGAGAAGTAAATCAGAATACTGTAGTAGGGTTTCTGTAATTTGGATTCAGAAATTTTCACATGTGTCACCATACTTAACACTCCCCGCAGGTACTCAATGCAATGCGAGTCACTCCTCCTACTCCACAGTGTAAATTGACATGCTACAACACATCACCATGCATCTCCATGCTCCACTACAGACCATTGCTCCTCGCTACACAGTCCTATAGACCACTAGATGCTATGGCCTAAAATTGGGTCTATATGCATCAATCTGCATCCCTCTACATAACATTGGACCCTACGACGTAACTCTGTGCAGTGCTGTGTACAACTCTGTAACATTCGGTATCCCGCATGTTCCAATGTATCCGCCAATCTGCTAGTGAGCCCACCATGACACGCATCATATCTCCTTGTCTGTCCTGGTAGACTTGAGTGGCCTAACTCTCCACCTGTTAAAAGGGATTTCTCTATTGTGACGATCCTCAGTGACTCCTGTGCCCAATGTCCCAATGGGGGAACATCGTCCCCATGCGATGCCCGGTCCGGTGGCCTACCCATGCCACCTTCTTCAACTAGCTCCTGCTAGAGAATGCTCATCATATCGCGACCCCATGCGCAACCAACATGCCAAAACAACCTATGGAGTCTACTCACAAACCACCCGACCACTAGTGTCGACTCGAACTCGCCTAAGGAATGCATGCGCTCAGTCATCGGGTTGACTACCTCATCAATGTCATAGCCATCTCGAATGTCTAATAATGGATAGGAAGCCCCACCTGGATCCCAATGCCAACCTCGGCCTCTAGTACCCTTAGTGTCTGAGAGCTTCCATTGAGCTTTACTCCAGACTACGACAATCTCCATGAGTGCAACCCCCTCCATCGGGTACCGTAGTTTTAAAAACCGGCTGGTCTAAACGAAAAAATGGTGAAACCAGCCGGTTTACCGGCAAAACTATCCTGACAGGCCAAAAAACCCGGTCAGAGCCAAATTTTTCAGAAAAACCAGACCTAATTGGTCGGTTTATGACGAAACCAGTTGGTTTTATGGGTAAACCGGCTGGTTCATTGCCACGATGACCACAGACCCACGCGCTGGTTTTTGGAAGCTTCTGAGGTGGTTTGGAGGGAAACTAAGGGTTGTTTCCCTCCAAAAACACCTTCTCCATGCCAATAAAAGGAGGTCTCCCCCCTCATTTGCCTCACACACCTCATTTGAGTTTTTGTGAGTTTCATTGGGAGCTTGGAGATTGTTGAGTTTTTGCTGAAGTAGTCATCTTGGAGGCTTGGAGTTGGACAATGGACTTGGAGCTATTTTGGAGATAGTTTGGAGCTGTCATGCAAAGGCAAACAACAAATGGAAGACACTAGTCGTGCAACTTGACCGACTCGTGCTTCCATTAGATCCACTTCTATTGTTATTGGTGGAAGTGTTACTACCATAGTATTAAAAACCGGCCGGGTCAAATCGGAAACTGGTCAAACTGGCCTGTCAGACCCCTGGCTGGTCAAAACAGGTCCAAAACCCGGTTTTTACTCTCCTTTTGCCCATTTTCCTGGTCAAACCGGTGCTGATCGGCCGGTTAAGGATGAAATCGATCAATTTATCCCTAAACCAGCCAGTTACGTCCTTAACCCGCTGGTCAATTGCCAAGGCCGCAAAAGGGACCTACGCAAGGAATTTTGGCCGGTTTAGGGTTGTTTTGGAGGGAAGAGGAGGGTTGTTTCCCTCCAAAAACACCCTCTCCAATCCTTTATAAGCAGGGGCGGCCTCTCATTTGTCTCACACCATCTCATTTGGTTTTGTGAGTTTGATTGAGAGCTTGGAGAGTGTTGAGTTTTTGCTGGAGCTAAGTAGTAGCCATCATGCCTCCGAAAGCCAAGGATTATGCATGGGCTCATTGTGATATGATTGATGGAAAAATGATTTGCAAATATTGCCAAAAATCTATTGTAGGAGGGGGTATTTATAGGTTCAAGCAACACTTGGCTGGGATAAGAGGCCATGTAAAGCCATGTGGAGCACCAAATGAAGTAATAGGGCATATTAGGGCATGATACCTTCAGAAGTTTGAGACTCAAGTCACTGAACCAATAGAGAAGTTTGTGACTGGAGCAGTTGCAAAGTTTGGCAGTCGAGAGTCGGGAGACTCAACCGAGTTTGATCATGATGAGAAGTTTCAAGTGATAATGTTGATCATTAATTAGAATTTAGTAATATCATATATGTAGATTTGTAGTAGACTGTATGCCAATGGCCTCAATGCTCATAGCTTGTAGCATTGTTTTTGGACTTTATGGGTCATTTGGAGCCTCATTGCTTATGTATTTTTTTGATGATATGTATTGCACTCGGTGCCATTTTGATATATTCAGTGTTCACCTTTACATGGTATATAAATGAGCAAAATTTGCATATTTTGTCTCTATTGGCTTGGAATCATGGTTGCAAATCTTAAAAATAGTTTTTTTATTAAAAAAGAATTATTTAATGTATTTTTTTAAAAACTGGTTCGTTTAGACCTGACCAGTACCAGTTAGACCTGTTTTGGTCTGGTTATCGGTTCATTAGGTCCACCAGTCCAGTCACCGGTTTCGGTTTTTAATACTATGGTTACTATTGAGGTTGCAGATTGTTGAAAAGTGTAACTAGGTTCGGTCTTCATAATGACTAGTAATTATGAATTTATGCAATGAAGTAGGCAAAGATAATAAAATGTATTTTATAATGTGTGCCTCATGGGTTTCATGAGCAAGGAGTTTTATTATAGGTCAAAGACTTCTTCTTGATGTCTTTAGGAGTTTGTCATCTTGTCATAAATATAATTAGATTCATGTACATGGAGTCATGTTACACTTGTGTAAAGGACAATTATTGATATAAAGATATGCTCCAAACCCTTGTCCCTATGCTCGAAGTCGGCTAAACATACTTGTTGAACCTCCTCCAGCTCATGTCAGCCTACCTCCTCCAGCTCATGTCGGCCTACAAGCAAGAAGGCAGTCACTATATGTAAGGGACTGCGACCTCACTAGAATGTACACAATTTGGAAAAGTCTGAAAAAGGGTGCGAAGAACAGTGCGTAAAAAGAAGATCAAATAATGAAGGAAAGGAGACCTTAAAAGGGTACGAAGTAAGGGAAATATGAGTTTCTGTCTTAAGCTATAACACCTTGCACATATTTAGGAAGGCCGAGACTTTACTGAGGTCTTATTGCAGAAGAATATACATCACTATTTAGGGTACTAAACCAGAAAAGAAGAATTTGAGGAAGAGACAAGATGAAGCTTAATCAGTGTCGTGGAGAAGAAGGATAAGTCGAGATAGGAGACTGAAATATGTCTTAAGGTTGCAACAGTAAGAAAACCTACTCCTCTGTCTAAGGGTTGCAACAACAATGAGATTGGAATATCCAAGGTTGTAAAAACAAAGAGATTGAACCTTTGGTCTAGGATTGCGGCAACAAGAAGATAAAGACTCCTCAAGTACATGCCAAGAAGTGCTGATGCAGAACAGTGCAGACTGGAAGGATCAACTAAGAGAAGTGAAGAAGAAGCAACAAGGAATAGTGACAAGGGTCTTGGAGGCATAAGAATGTCCAGGGTCTATGTCATGTTTATGGTACTCGTCAATTGATGATCTATAAGAAGAATGATTATCTGGTTTTCCTCTCCAAGAGGGAGAGGTTTTGGCCCTGGCTGGAAAGCCTAAATATTGTCTCTTGTGCGTTTGATAATTGACTTGATGATGAACATAATAATCTAACAAAGATAAGCTCTAAGTGAAAGAAGCATAACAGAATCACAAGTAATTATCATGAAAGAGAAATTTGAATTAAACGCCCTAATTTCTCAACACAGATGAGGCTGAGGCATCCCTAGACTTCGATCCAGATGATGTTTGTGTAGCTCCTGTTGATGATCTTGTGTCTAGTAGTGGTGATGAATTTGATAATTATGAGGAATGATCATGTTGATCACTGACATGTGCTAGTAGACTTGTAGTTTTGTAGTAGGCCAATGGCCCCATAGCTTGTAGCATTTTTTTTGGACCTTATAGGCCATGTAGAGCTTCGTTGCTTATATATTTTATCGATGATATGTATTGCACTCATTGCCATTTTGATATATTCACCTTTACATGGTATATAGATAAGCAAACTTTGCATATTTTGTCTCTATTGGTTTGGAATCATGGTTTTAAATCTTAAAAATAGTTTTTTTTTTCATTAAAAATTAATTATTTCATATATTTTTTAAGAAATCGGTTCATTTAGATCTGACTAGTCCCGGTTTATTAGGTAGACCGGTCTGGTCACCGGTTCTGGTTTTTAAAACTATGTCGGGTACCAACTTAGAATATATCGCCATCCAACCCCAAGAGAGGGACCGAATGCACGAGCTCCTGCACATAGAACAAGCCCTCCATCCTGCGAGTGCTGCACCCTGCGCAACTCATGTCGCCTCATCTCACCATCTTGGTCAACACATAAAACTTGTCGAGGTGACTCTTCATCTCTCTCTTAGTTGTGCAAAGGTATCCTAGCAATTTTGTAGGTCCCATCTATATGAGCCCAAAGAGAGCTACTATTTGGAAGTATTGCAACTTTGCTGATGGTTTGCGCATCAGTCTGCTCTAAATTGGCGATTGGCCCGAAAGATGACTGCTTGTCCTCCTGCAACGTGGGCTCAACATGAGCCTCCAACTGTTCCTCTATATACAACCCATCCTACAAGACATGCTCACCAGTCAGCTGTAGGTGGCTATCGACCTAAAGCTCTGTCATAAACTTGGATGGCTCTGTACTTATCAACTCCTCATCAACAGTGGAGATGTCTCCCAACACCTCATCAACTTGTGGTGCACTGCTATCACCCAAAAACTTGGACATGACCCCAGACACCTCATCAACGGGTGGCGCTACTGGTGTATGCTCTATGCTCCCTACCAAGGTGTCAGCGGGAGCTATCGAAGGAATTTCCAACTATAGTGACTCCTGTGTCACACTAGGTAGATCTGCATGCCCTGATTCTGTCAATTCTCCTCACATGGTATAAATGGCTGCACCCCCACAACCTGCACACCTCTAGTGTCTCTGCTGTAAGGATGAGGGTGGATCTGGTCTGTCACCCTCCTCAATTGGGCCAACCTCTCATCGTTCCAGCAGATTCCACCCTAGAACCCCTGCATACTGAATCTCCCTTGAGCCATGGGTTTGTCTACAGTTTCACTTGTCACTGTGCATACATACCCAATCTTCCATGATCTTGCTGGCTACCCACAGCTGGGCCAAGATCAATGCTCTGATACCACTGTAATGTTCCTATTAGGAAATTAACAATGAATAACATATAAACATGCTCATGAACATCACAGAAAAATGGAAAACATACATAAATAACAGATACGCATATATTGGCATCAAAACTAAGTCTTTATATTAAATTTTGAGCTGAATAAGTACAATATAGTGAAAGAAAAAGGAAACCGGGCTTGCTACAACAAGAAAGCACAACCCCAGGTTGAGAAATCACTGCCCAAGTACTCAAATGCCAACCTAGCTAAGCTCTGCGCAGACTCAGTAAATTCCTGCTCCTACTGTTGGAAGAAAATGGTGATATCTGCTACTCTTGTGCTCAGAACCTCCTGAAATTGCAGCTGGTGCCTCTCCCTAATGTGCTCAACAAAACCCAGAATGGAGGATGCCCCATACCAATCACCTGGAAAGCCCACAAAATGGTGCAAACTACCAGCTGAGTAATAAAATGCACCGCTAGACAAAATGGGATTTTGGGCCTGAATACTACCTGGAAATTTTTGCAAATTTAACCGGGACCTCTCCAAATACCCATAAAAACCAAGAAAGCGTTGGGCCTAGTTCCCACCTTCCAAAATTACCCCCAAATAGAGTGAGCTCCTCCCCTTGCTGGGAAATTCGTACCACCCAGAATTTTGCTGCAAATGCCCACCAAAATCGCTGATCAATCCCTCCAATAATTCCCTGATGTCCCCCAGCACAACTCACCCTCAACTCCGGTCTATCCTCCACAACGAATTTTGCTCTAGTAACTGCGTAGGCCCTTAGTCAGCCACTTCTGTGCATATGCCCAGGAAGAGAATTTCGATCTGAAGTGTTGCCACCAAATCAACTTGTAAGTCACCTGCAAAATGCTGCCAAATATTCAAGAAATGGCCCTCTAATTTCCCCAGAACAATCTCTGATTTGTTCCACAAGTGTGTGGTTCTCTCTTGCGCCTGGTCTGCTCCATAATAGCTTGATTTCACCTGTAGAAATCTCCCGGTACAACCTTATATGTATAGCAATTCTCCCCTAGGGTGGCACTCGAAATCCACCGAAGGAGGATTTGAGATTTCCCTGTGGAAATCTCATGTGGTGAACAAGACTCTGTTAACCTAGCTAAACAGCTTGAGCAAACAACAGTTCAAATGTCAAATGTGCAAAAAAGTCCCTAAATGAGTGCTCCACCTCCTATTTATGATTCCTGCCCCTTCCTTTGCCTTGTGGGCTCCACCCATTGAATTTCCTTTTTCCCTCCTCTCTCCAAGGGGTGCATTTTCCCTCATGGAGTTGCCCCCACCTTCCACTTGCTTCACGATTTCACCTTTCATCTAAAGTGGGTCCCTCTTTTTACCCAGAAATTAAATCTTCCTTTGATTTATCCATTATCCTAAGTTGTGGGCCAAAATTGGTGTTCACCAAATTAGAATTACGAAAATGGAAATTCTTTTTAACAAAATTAATTAATTGGGGATATTACACGAAATTTGGTTCAACAAGAACCAAAGCCAATTATTGTCCCATTTGAGGGGCATCTTTGTAATCTGAGCTCTTGATACATGAGCTCTTTTTGTGCCTCCCTTTCCATCCGATGTCTGAGAGGCCTTTGGATCCATTCGCTTCTAAAGAAGGGTGACTGTACCTAGCAGAACCTCAATGTCCTAAATTGGTTTGTCTTACTGTTGGGTTGTAACATTCACTTCTTCTTTTTTAGGTTGACTTTTGATGATATCTTCTTCTTTATTCTCAGAAGGATGATGCTTTGGGAATTGCCATCCTTTTGGTCTATTAGGTTGCCTCTTCTTCTTTTTTGCATTCTTCTTTGCTTGTGAACAAGAATTTTGTAAATGTCCTGATTGAAAACATACATGACATCCAAATGTTGTGTTCTCATAATCTAAGACTTGAGACCAATGGAAGTTAGTGTTTTAAATTTATATGATCTAGGAGCCCTTTTCTAAGATTAATCTCCACACAGATTTTGGCAAATGTGAAGAGTCCATTATTTGTTCTTTCTAGATCTATTTTTTTGAATTTGCCCAAAGTGTTTCATATTTCTTCAAGGACTTTATGATTCTAGAAAGGAAGGGGGAGGTTTGGGAGCCTCACCCAAATCAGCATGGTGGAGACCACCATAGTGGTGGCATCAAACTCGAGGAACTATGGAGTGATGAATAGCCTGACTCTACCCTAGAACCAAGGCCCTTCATTTAGAACGAAATCTAGATCCTTCTGTGTTTCAAATTCAACTATGAAAAAGCCCTTTGAGCAAAGGTATACGTCACAGTTCAGAGTCCATGTGGAGAAAATCCACTGAAATAAAGCTTCAGGTTTAGGCCAGAAGCCATTAAATCTGCAAATGACTGCTTTAGATTGTAGAACATAGAAAAGAGAAGATACCTCAGGGAGATTTACTATCATGGAAGGAGAATTCTCCATTTGTTCAACAATGTAGAGGCTATTAAGTCCCTATATTAATAGTGTAGTCCCTTATTATGTTAGTGTAGCCCCCCTTATTGTTATTGTTGTACCCTTGTAACCCCCATATTGTTATTATTGTGCCCTTACATTATTATTGTTAGGTCGGCTAGGATTACATTGTGGCCCCACTAGGATTACATTGTGGCCCCATGGACTCCTATATATAGAAAGGAGGTTTTGTTATTTGTATCATCCAAGAATTGTTCATTCATGTAATGTATTGGAGGTTTCCCCCTCGAAGTGGCTTATTTCTAAGGTGTTGATATCTCTTTTCTTCTATTTTTGGAGCTGGTTTCACAACATTTGGTATCAGAGCTTTGGATTCTAGGGTTTCGCTGCTCCAAACAGGTCATCGTGGCATTTTCGCTATAACTTTTTTTCTATGAAGGTTGAGAAGGTCAAATTTTTAGTGTGCAAAACCAAAATCCCGAGGAACATCATTGCAAAATTTCAGAGCTTGGTTCGCAATATTTTCGGAGATATAATCTGTGGAATTTAGGTCATTTTGCGGGCTCCTGAATTTAACCTAAACAGGTTATCGTGGCATTTTCGCTATAACTTTTTTTCTACAAAGTTTCAGAAGTTGAAATTTTTAGAGTGTGAAGCCGAAATCGTTAGGAACATCGTCGCACAATTTCAGATATTGGTTCGCAAAATGTTCAGAGATATGATCTGTGGAAGTTAGGGCTTTTTCAAGCTTCTGAATTTCATCTCAAAGAGGTGACCGTGGAAACATCTTCATAGCTCTCTCTCTGAGCATCGGATTGGAATGCTGTAAAAAGTGGCCACAAGTACACGGACTGTAGTTTTTTGTCTATCAATTTCAGAGCCAAAGGAGGAAACAGTGACACGTGGCAAGTTGTACAAGTTCGCTCTACTGAACTAGTCCAGAATTAGGTCATTGTGGGAGATTGGACACAACTTTGTCTTGGAGAATCCAAATCAGGTCAGACCTGTGGCATTTGAAAGAAGCTTCAGAGGGCTACTGCAGGGCTGAATTTTAGATATCGAATATTTTCAATTACAGAGATAATTCAATTTCAATATCGAGCTCCTCAAAGCAAGTTAAAGGTGTGTATTATTTTTTCGAATTGCATAAGTCTTGTTTGAAGAATCAAGTTGAATTGATTCCAAGGGCATCTTGTAGAATAGATATCAATATTGGATTCTAAAATGGCCCATAAAAATAATTCAACACCCACTGCATTTCTGAAGGCTTTAGCAGTGGCTCATGAAGATGAAGAATGGCAACATGACATATCGACTTACAAGTTGTGCAATAATGCTTTGTGTTTAACAAAATGAAATGGAATTTTTGAAGAAAGGCGTGGAAACTAAGATGGATGGTTTGAAGAAAGGCGTGGAAGCTAAGATGAATGGTTTGGAAGCTAAGATGGATGGCATAGAAGTGGGCATGGAAGCTAAGATGGATAACATGGAAGCTAAGATAGATGAAAGACAACATGGAAAACATGAAGAATGATCTAAAAGTAGACATAGAAGGTTTGGCAAAGTTGATACAAGAAATTTTTCCTAATGGTGAAAAGATAGTAGAGGAAACTCATGATGAGAACAAAATAAATGTTAATCGTGATTTCATAAACTCTAATGTTGGAGGAAAGAACCACCATATTCCAAAAATGGATATGAGGAAGTTTGATGGAAAGGATCCTGTAACATGGATACTACAGATGGAGCAATATTTTGATCTCCATAACGTGCAAAACACACAAAAAGTACGCATTGCAACTTTACATTTAGAACAAAATACATTTGTATGGTATCGATGGCTTTGCTCCCGTAAAAAAATTGTCACTTGGTCAATTTTTACGGAGGAAATGATAGCACATTATGAGGATACAAAGAGCAACACCTTCTTTAGCCAATTGATAAATCTCAAACAAAGGGTTTAGTGGGGCAGCACATTGAGGAATTCCAAAAATTGAATATAAGGGTAACTGATATTCCAGAGGAACACAGGATTGGTCTCTTCATAGGTACTCTAAAGGATAACATCCAACATGAAGTTCGTGTGTTGGAACTTGATTCATTAGAGAAGGCATTCAGGTTGGCAAGAAAATTTGAATGTAAAATTATGGCGACAAGGAAGCCTACCACTCAATTCTATAAAGAAGGAAGTGTTGCTACGCCTAGATTTCCACAACCTACAAGGTTGACACCACAACAATTGGAAGAAAAAAGAGCAAAGGGCTTTGCTACAGTTGTGATAGCAAATACACTAAAGGTCATAAGTGTGCTGAGAAGACATTATTTTACATAGATTGTGAAGAGGAAGAAGAAAATGAACAAGAAGAGGATATACACCAGGAACCAACCCTAGAAGAGGAAGAAATGAGTCTGACCATATCGTTTAATGCATTGGCGGGAATTACCACTCCTCAAACTCTCAATATAGAAGGAAATATCAAGAATAAAAAGGTAATAATGTTGATTGATTCAGGTAGTACCCATAATTTTATTCATTGTAAGGTAGCCAAGGAATTGAATTGTTTCCTATTCCTAGCACTAGAATGTCAAGTGATGGTTGCAAATGGAGGAACTATAAATTGCTCTAGAAAATGCCATAATATCAAGCTAACCATGGGGGAATATGTATTGAATAGTCCAATGCCTTCCATTCCTATGGGAGGTGCTGATGTTGTACTAGGAGTACAATGGTTACAATCTTTGGGGACGGTAGCTTTTAATTTTCAAGAACTTTTCTTGAAATTTTTTTCAGAAGGAAAGGAAGTCGAATTACGGGGTATTGCGAGGAAGCCAGGAAGGATAATAAGTTCTAATGTCATGACAAAGCTTCTAAAGAAAGAACACCGAGGCGTAATTGCACAATTATGCTCACTAGAAGTTCCAACATCAAAATCATCTATTTCTGCAGATCTCCAACAAGTCTTGGACAATCATTCCAAGGTGTTTGAAACTCCCAAAGGACTCCAACCTATTCGTGATCATGATCATGCTATTCATTTGATTCCAGGAAGTGTTCCTCCAAACATCAGGCCTTATAGATATCCTTATGTCCAAAAGAGCGAATTTGAACATATGATTGCAGAAATGCTAGAGGCTGGTATAATTCAACCTAGTCAATGTTCTTTCTCTGCTCCTGTAGTATTGGTAGACAAGACGGATGGATCATGGCTCATGTGTCCGGATTATAGGGAGCTCATTAAGCTCATCATTAAAGATAAATTTCCCATGCCTGTGATTGATGAATTATTGGATGAATTACATGGAGCAATTTATTTTACCAAGTTGGATCTCCGTTCAAGATATCATCAAATTAGAATGAAGATTGAAGATATTCCGAAAACAACATTTCGAACTCATGAGGGTCATTATGAATTTTTGGTCATGCCTTTTGGCCTTACCAATGCACCTTCTACATTTCAAGGGTTGATGAATTCCATTTTCAAACCCTTCCTTAGAGAATTTGTGCTAGTATTTTTTGATGATATACTAATCTACAGCAGGTCTTGGAAGGATCATGTTGAACATGTTGACAGGGTGCTCAAACTATTGCGGGAGAAACAATTATATGCAAAAACATCCAAATGTTTCTTTGGAGTACAAGAGGTGGAATATCTGGGTCATATTGTATCTCACGAGGGTGTTAAAGTAGACCCTAACAAAATTAAAGCCATTAAGGAATGGAAAGTCCTCACAACCATAAAGCAGTTGCGAGGATTTCTCGGGTTAGCATTATTATATGAAGTTTGTTAAAATTATGGGAGAATAGGCCGTCAGTTTATGCGAGGAGCACTTAGCAGGAATAAACACATAACCATAAATAGAGATGCAGCGGAAATAACACTTCATTTCATTAATATCAAAGAGCTGAAATTTGCTTACAGACAGAATGGAAATAAAACTAGCTAGGGCGCTAATAGCTATCTCTGAGAAGAGATGTGGCGGCTACAGGGCTCTGAACTGAGTTACAATGAGGCTCGAGGGCCTATTTATTATTGAGAAACAATGGAGAACCCTAAACATCCAAAAACCTAACCCTAGGAGATGAAGCGCCAAAACTATGGGCCCCGTTTGGGTAAATTGGTGTTTCAACTTCCCAGGGACGTAACTTTGGCATACTATCTCCGTTTGACGCACATGATACATCATTAGAAAGCTCTATCCGAGGACTACAGCTTTTGGGACAAAATGGATTATCAAATTCGCTGGTGCTTTGATACCCAAAAAACGTCATTTAGGGCCTCAAAACGGCTCCGGAAGTTCAGGACCCGAAAAACTGCTAAAAATAGTAAGTTATGCCGAAACTGAAAAACTGAAAGAGACAATGGTGGGGGGCCAAGTGGAATAGGTGGGTGGCCACCAATATCCAGCTGGATCAATAGCAGCACCTCTAACAACAGTATTGAAGAAAGATGCATTTTCATGGACTCCTGAAGCAACTAAGGCCTTTGAACATCTTAAAGAAGCAATGTGCCTAGCACCGGTTTTAGCTACGCCAAATTTCACAAAAACCTTTATTGTGGAATGTGATGCCTTAGGAAATGGAATTGGTGCTGTTTTAATGCAAGAAGGAAGACCCATTGCTTTTGAAAGTCTTCCAATCAAAGGAAAGTATTTACAGAAAGCTATTTACGAGAAGGAAATGTTAGCAATACTGCATGCACTAAAGAAATGGCGAACTTACCTAATGGGAAGACACTTCAAGGTAAAAACTGATCATGATAGTCTTAAACACTTTTTGGAACAAAGACTATCTTCAGAAGAGCAACAAAAATGAGTCACAAAGATGTTGGGTTATGACTTTGAAATAATCTACAAAAAAGGAAAGCTTAATGTTGTTGCAGATGCACTCTCAAGAAAGAATGAAGAGGTGGAAGCATTGCTTTGTGCCATTTCTATTATCCAACCCGATTGGATAACCGAAGCAAGAGATGAATGGAAGAAGGACAAAGATGTATGGACACTCATTCAAAAGTTGCAGCAAGATCCTAGTACATCTGATACATTTAGTTGGAAAAATGATTCCTTATTGTACAAAGATTGCTTATACCTTTGTAAGAATTCCCAACTAAAACAAAATATTCTTTTGGAATTGCACACTTCTCCTTTAGGAGGACACTCAGGATTTTTAAAAACTTACCACTGGGTGAAGAAAGATTTTTTTTTGGGATGGCCTTAAATCTGATATTCAAAAGTTTGTGACGGAATGTTTGGTTTGCCAGCAGAATAAAGTTGAGACAATTAAGACCCCGGGTCTTCTACAACCTTTATCCATTCCAAGTCAATGTTCGGAGGAGATTTCAATGGATTTTATCATAGGTTTACCTAAGTCCGAAGGAAAGAGTGTCATCTTGGTGGTAGTTGATAGACTCACCAAGTATGCACACTTTTGTGCATTATCTCATCCATTTAAAGCAAGTACAGTTGCTACTACATTTATGGACACAATTCAAAAGCTACATAGAAACCCAAGGGTTATTGTGAGCGACAGAGATACCATTTTTACTGGAAATTTTTGGACGGAGTTATTTTCTTATTTGGGTACTCAATTAGCTCATAGCTCATCTTATCATCTTCAATCCGATGGTCAAATTGAGATAGTAAATAAATGTTTGGAAGGATATCTTCGTTGTTTTGTATCTGATAAACAAACACAATGGGTCAAGTGGTTACCTCTCGCTGAATGGTGGTATAACACTTCCTTCCATCCTGCAGCAAAAATGACCCCATTTATGGCACTTTATGGATATCATCCACCATCGATCACATCATCTTTAAGGGAAAATTCGAAGGTTCAAGCAGTGGAAGATCACATCGAGCATCAGCAAGAAGTTCTCCAACTCTTAAAGGATAACTTAATTTGGCACAAAATCGAATGAAACAACAGGCAGATCAACATCGCAGCGAGAGAAGTTTTGATGTAGGAGATTGGGTATTTTTACGGCTACAACCATATAAACAAATGTCCCTCAAGCAAGCTAAGAAGGATAATAAATTATCGCTAAAGTACTATGGTCCTTACAAGGTGTTGCAAAAGATTGGTACTATGGCATACAAATTGGAGCTTCCTGCTTCACGAGTGCATCCAGTTTTCCATGTTTCACGCTTAAAGAAGGTTATAGGTGAAAATCTTCCAGTTCAGATAATATTGCCAGACTTGATGAGGAAGGAAAAATCATATTAGAACCTGAAGCGGTCACGGAAACAAGAACTCGACAGCTACGAAATCGATCAATTTCAGAGTATCTCATCAAGTGGAAGAACTTACCCACTGAAGATTCTACATGGGAGGATGAGAATTTTATACAGAAGCACCCAGAGCTACTCAAGCGTTGAGGATAACTCTTTTTTGAAGGAGAGGGGCATGTTAAGTCCCTATGTTAATAGTGTAGTCCCTTCTTATGTTAGTGTAGCCCCCCTTATTGTTATTGTTGTACCCTTGTAACTCCCATATTGTTATTATTGTGCCCTTACATTATTATTGTTAGGTCGGCTAGGATTACATTGTGGCCCCATGGACTCCTATATATAGAAAGGAGGTTTTGTCATTTGTATCATCCAAGAATTGTTCATTCATGTAATGTATTGGAGGTTGCCCCCTTGAAGTGGCTTATTTCTAAGGCGTTGATATCTCTTTTCTTCAATTTTTGGAGCTGGTTTCACAACAAAGGCCCGAAATGTTCTGGTTCTGATTTGTAGGGGCAAAGATCTTCCCTTGAATTGCTTCTTTAAAAGAGATAGAGGGTCCATTTTAAGCCTTGGTTCCATTAGTGCCCCCTCATAGCCTTGCGTTCAAAATGATGGTTGAGTTTCTGGTAATACAATAATCTTTAAGCTGTAGAGTGTCATGTAGAACCTTGCCTCCGAATTGCAAAAATTGGAAGTGCGAAGGCATGTCCCATTTGCCATGTGTAAACTGTCTGAGGGAAGAGACAAAAAATGTATCTCTTACCCAAGCACTGAGGTCTTCCCGTTGGAGGTTTTAATAAAAATCTGAAACAATGCCTTCAAATTATTCTCTATCTGAGAAAATGGAGTCTCGAACCGTGGTAGATAGAAAGGAGCCCCATGATTGGAGACCACCAAGAGTGCACAAAAGACAATGCCTCCCCAGTCGCAATAGTGCTCAAGACAAAAGATAAAAGCGGAAAGAAAAAGAAGGGAACAAGGGCCGGAAGAAAACTCACTGTTAATCGCACCCAAACCTTTGGACGCGACCGCCACACATTTATATTGATAACAGTAGATATAGACAATGCAAAAGAAAGGAGGGGTTTAGATACCGACGCAAGAAGACAATTCTAGCAAAAAATCCTTCGGCTAGCGCACTCAAAGGACCATCGAACAACATAGTCAGTGAAAGAAACCCCCCACATAATCAACGACGACGATAAAAACCAGACTTTGTGCTCTGGAAAGTCTTTCATCCTTTCTCCCCGCCATGGCCATAGTGCTGGATTTGTATCAAAGCCCTGAAACTCGTCGGCGGCATGTGGAAAGCCAAAAACCTTATAAACCGTAGCCTCCATCGCATCCCACAGGTTTAAGTTCAATGCTGTTCAATATATATCATAATTTCATAGCCAAATGGTTGGAATTTCTTCATTTCATATTTATTAATATCTAGAGGCAAAAAAGCCTTATTATCATCATAATTTGAGGCCAAGAAGTAACTAATTTGAGTTTGTAAATTTGATCCTTCATAAATATTTAGGAGGTAATCTTTTATTACAATCTGCTGGGTATCTCATATTGGATATTTTTTATTGTTAGATCCCAAATATGCTAAATATCTTCTTTTTGTTTGCTTTTATTTGTTCAAGAAATGATTATGCTCTATGGCTCCTTGTTTAGGAGAAGTCCAATTGAAGTTTTTTCTCGCAAAGAACATTCACAAGTACTGGAGAATTTCATAGCCACATGTACAGAGGTCCTTCACTTCCATGGATATAATATAATCATATCTAGAGATATACTCTTGACGTATGTCATAAAAATGTTTTATGAGGCTAAATTTAGCACATATTTGTTCGACATTTATTGTGCGTGCTGATCAGTATTTGTTTTTCTTAGCACTGTTATAAAATCTGGGGTGGGTAGATTTTGAGATAAAATCTACTTTTTGAAATTGAAATACTACCGTTGCTAGCTCCAATAATGTCCAAATATGCAATTAACTACACCCTAATAAAGTTGAAATACATATTGTGGTAATAAAGATTGGACAAGTATGGAAAGAAATCTATGCACACCATTCTTACAATATATACCCCAGAGAAACTCCAACTTGAGAAAAACTGCAACAGTTCAATGGAATTTCAACCTGAGAACTGTTCGGCCTACCTGTAATCTCTACAGTGTCACACGTGTGGACAAATTAGGGTAGATTAGCAAGTCTTATCTTCTTCGCTTGGAATGAGCCTTCTTCCTTGTCAATTCAGCTTATCAAACTGATCCTTGGTACCTTGTTTTTGGCCTCTTGAAGTGACTGTAATTCTTGATATTCGTTGCAACAGAAAGTAACCCTAAATATCTCGCATGTGTGAGGTGTATGGCCCCAAAACAATCCTTCTAACCTTCATTTTTCCCCTCCTTGGATACCCTCTCTTTTGCTAGATATACTCGAGCTTCTTGTGCTTCAAAATGAACTTGATGATGCCCTTACAAATGAGGTCGAGCTCTCTATATATAGGCTTCATGTCACTGCTTGTGGGCCAACTTGTCACTGTTTGATAGGCCGACTTATTTCTTGCATCTTGACAAGGTTTTGGAGGGTCTTCAACTCCATTCAGACTCAAATAAAATTTCCTTACAATATGTAACATGCCCAAAAGGGTCTTCCATACATGACAATGACTCTCATGACTTGTAGACTCAATGAAAAGCCCTAGAAGCACTCAATGGATGCTTGACTTATAAATCAAATAATCTTGAGCATCAAACCCATGCCTCAAGAATGACAATAATAAATTTATTTTTCTCTTTACATCAAATACATAAAATCATGATTACATATGTCATTATGAAGACCAAACGTAGTTACATATTGCAACATTTAAATCATAGAAGAGATTCTTTCACTTCCTTTCAATTGGGAAGTCACAAGCTCTTTAGCTTGTCTTCATTAATGTATCACCTACCAATTCTTCATGGAGATAGTAGCTACATGGCTCTTTCTTTCCTTTGCATCTCATCATATTGAGATTCTTTCTTCTTGGATGATGTGGAGCCATCTTCTTCCTCCAATCTTGTAATAGGGTTCAAGCCATTAACCTTTCATATCACTTTCCTCTAGTCATCATTAATGAAGGCATTATATTAAGCTTATCATAGCTCCCTTTAAACATGAAAGTGATCTTCACTGTTATGACTCTCATGTTATCTACTAGCACTGCTACCTCTTAATTCCAAGATGATAATGTAAACATCTTGGCTACATAATCCTTATAGATTACCAAAAGCATTCACCATATGTTTTTTGAATCAAGTTCAACACCAATAGTTGAACTTGCCTCAACTGTCATATACATTTTTGCAACATCCTTCCAGTTAGCAAAACAATATGTCAACCAGATAACCTATGTTGCATGGGTTCCTGAACCCAGGGGTGGGGTTCTTGAACTCGTCCCGTGTTCTCGAACCCAAGAACCGAATTCGGGTACGCGTTCTTCCGAAACGAACCCATAAGAACCGGGTTCTTCGTTAAAAAAATTTGAGTGCTTTTGACATTTAGGGTACTTGGAACCCCGATAATGGGTACTTGGAACCCCAAAATTGGGTTCTTTAGGGTTCTTTGTTGAACGATTTTTGAAATAAAAATATAAATATAAAAAAATCGTGGAAATTCAAAAGGTGAATACATAACTCGTAAAACCTAAAATCGCTTCACTATTCGACGATGACATTCTGTTTGAGACAACAACCATTCGGTTTGAATATTGAGACAACGAGCATTCCCTAGTGTGTTTGGGGCATTCGCTAGTGTGTGTGCCGGTGACTGGAGGTTCCCACATAAACACAATCCACTGAGATGCAATCCCTGCTTGAAGATTCACAAGTAGCTCTTGAAGATTCACCGTGCGGCATGAATTAATTCTAATTTATGTGTTCAAACTTCATGTTTGCATAACTAAATTTATAAATTAAAATTTAATTCTAAATAGCAAATCGACCCATGATGTCAAAGATGGGAAAGCTTCCTTATGACGAGTATTAGAATCTTGAAGAAAACAAAATAAACAGTCTACTGCCATACATTGTGATTCCAAACTCTTGTTTTTCTACTGTAATCTCCATGTTCTCTCATGGCCAACCGACATCACTTGCTTTTCTAATCACTCTTTTAACTATGTTTTTTTTACATTTTTTTCCAAGAATGTAACTTTTGGTCTTCTCTTTCCCTACCAGAGTTTTAGGCGAAATTGGCTTGGGGCCAGATTTACAAGTATGTGTAAACTCCAATTTTTACTTGATATCAAACTAGAAAATTTGAAATTTCAATGTAAATGTTGAATGTTCAATGACGTGCATGTTTAAATCTTTAAAGTTTAAATCATAAGTATTTTAGTTATACAAATTCACACACACACACACACACACACATGCACATATATAACCATGATGAACCCATGCACACTGTTTCAAAAAATGACGCACCTGTCCTCGTCCCCGTCCCCACGTTTCCTGGCAACATAGCAGATAACCAATATCAAAGTATTAATAGTAGACTTACCTTATCATGATGGCCCTTTCAATCAACCTATTTGCTTACTTGAATCCTTTGAGATCAACGTCTTATCACATGATCCATCTCCATATTGTACAAGAATATTTCTCCATGCATTCATCTTAATCAGGGTGCCCATGGATCGAAGTTGATTACCAAGCTACAATATCTTTCTTGGAGTTGTTAATGTTAACTCCCTTTCTTTCTCCCGAATAATATACTTGATGTTGACCAAAATTGTTATATTTATGCCATGCAATCTTGTGTGAGTCTTGATCTCTCACCATTCCAAAGCATGTTAAATTTCTTTGCTTTTCATACAACCATCTAGCCATCCCTTTCTGAAAGAGCTTGCTTCTTATACCTGTCAAAGATAGGTTTCTTTTTTCTAAGAAGAGAAAGACTTTTATTATGTCTTTCATATTGCAACTTGACCATCTGCATTCCTTCATCCTTCAAGAGTACTATTTCCATACTAAATGGAATATATACCAGTCATGTCATAATGCTCCTTCCAAGAACTTTCCAAAATGATGGTTCTTATAGAATCTTGATGATCCCTCCTTGCAAAATGACTACCTCTTGTTGGAAAGTGTAACTAGGTTCGGTCTTCATAATGACTATGTAATTATGTATTTATGTAATGAAGAAGACAAAGATAATAAAATATATTTCTTGTTAAGCTTGCTTCATGGGTTTCATGAGCAAGGGATTTTATTATAGGTCAAAGACTTTTTCTTGATGTCTTTTAGGATTTGTCATCTTGTCATAAATGTACAAATTAGAGTCATGTACATGAAGCAATGTTACGCTTATAAAGTGTCAAAGAAATAGTGTAAAAATGTTCAACACCCTTGTCACCTTGTTGAAAGAATACTCCTTGAAGTCGGCCTCACAACAACTGGTCATATTGGCTTGAAAACAATGCTAATGAACCGTCACACTCCTTCATGGTCAGGTCGGCTTAATTATAGGTTGAGACAACTAGATATAACCATCTATGCCGCGCAGAACAGAGATAGAACAGAGCTCGGATCATCTGAAGTTTTTGGGTATATGCATCAGCGAATAGTCTGAGATTGTAGTGCGGAATAATTTGAGTTTGTGGTGCAAAGCTATCTATCTTTTGTTGCGGAAGAATACAACCTAATGAAGAAGTCTCTCTCTGGTACGTAAATAAAAGAAGGATCAATCTGCAGAAGACCAAGAGTAATCACAGTAGACTGAGGGTAATTACAGTAGCTCTCACAGATCGAAGGTGATCTCAGGAAGCATAAGATCTGCAGTAAGTGCAAGGGAAAGTAAGTCTGCACCGCAAAGGGAAGACACATTGCAAGGAGTGCAAGTAGTAGTTCATCCATAGTACGGAGAAGGTAGACTGCCCAATGAAGGAAGATAAAATGCAAGGAGAAGGCTATCTCAGACAAGAAACAATGGATCTCTTCTCGGTGTTTTAAGGGTGTAGAAAGAGGTCTCTAGGAGGCCATGATTAGACCAAAGAAAGAAGGAGTTCACAGTGCAGAAATAGGAACCAAGTTTCCTTGTTTTTGTGCAGTGCAGTGCAAGAAAGAAGGATCAACAATAAGGAGCCAAGAAGAGTAGGTGACAAGGGTGTTGGAGGTACATTGAGGTCAAGGGTCTGTGTCATGGTCATGATACTTGTTAACTGAAAGTCTATAAGAATAATTACTTGTGGGTTTTCCTCTCCAAGAGGGAGAGGTTTTGGCCCTGGCTGGAAGAGACTAAATTTGTGTCTCTTGTGTTTTGATAATTGACTTGATGAAAGACTTAATAAGCTAAGAAGAGAAGACATAAGTAAGAAAAGTAAGCTCACAATAATTATCAAGTAGAGAATTTGAATTAAACTAAGCCCTACCTAATTCTCAACATGGAATTAGAGCTAAGGTGCTGAAGACAATGGCTACTTGACAAGGAAACACTCAAAGATTAAAGAACAAGAATCCATTTCTCTAGAAAGCATCTGAGTCAAGGTCAAAGTTTGCATTGGAAAGTCAAATCAATTTGCAAGAAAATTCTCAAGCCATCTCGAGAAGACCTTCAATCATTCAAAGGATCCACTCATCAGGGAGATAATCTTTGCCATCAAAGATTTATGACATTGAAAACATTGTTGGAAGACACATCATCAAGCACCATCCAACATTATCCAACACCTTTGAAGACATCATCATTCTGAAGACATCCTTTATCATCAAGGATCCAAGGTCACCTACGTTGGATAATTCAATCTAAGGAGTTCCTATCATCATCTTCATCATCATCATCAAGGAATCTGATAGAAGGAGAAAGTCGCTCTACTCAAGTAAATATTTCTGTGACCTCTTTTGAATTTGTCAAAATGACTTATTGCAAAGAGAGCAACAGATTGGTTGAGTCATCAAACTTTAGTGCATTGAGGAAGAGGATAAATTTGAATCTAATTGAAGATGAAGTTATGGGCTACATCTAAGGATCTACAACTCAACCCTCAAAAGAAGATGCTCCAGCTCATGCCAAGTACATGAAAGAAGAAATCAGAGCCCAGAGGATTCTCATAGAATCCATTAAGGACTTACTCATACCCTATGTATCAAAACTAGAAACTGCAAAAGAAATATATGAGAAATTGGTGGAGCTATTCTCCGTAAGTGTTGTAGGAGAAATAACTCTCTAAGACAAGAGCTATACAAGATGAAATTGTCAAGAGAGGAAGGAACCACTTCATGTTTTATGAGGATTTCTGAAATACAAGACTAGCTGCAGGAATTGGGAGATGTAACGTCTGATAGTGAAATGACTACAATGGTGCTGAATGCTCTACAAGAAGAATGGGGAAACTTCACTTCAAGCTTATACTGGAAGAAAGAAGCAACACCATTCCAGGATCTATGGTCTCTAAGTAAAATAGAGGAAACAAGATTGAAAGCCAAAGCTGATACTGGATCAAGTGAAGGGAATCAATCCTTTGTAGCCATGTCTAGGAAGAAAGGAAGATTTGGTAAATTTGGTCCTCAGAATAAAAGGAGAAATATGGACAAGGTACGATGCTTTGGATGTAATGAACCTGGGCATTATAAATGGGATTGTCCTAAATTTGGGAAGGACAAGCAGAAAAAGGAAGAAGCCCATGTCACAGATGAAAGGGAAGAACCTGATGCAAAGAAATCTAAGAAAGAAGAAGTGAAAGATCTCTATTATGATTGAGATCATCTTCCTCTTTAAGTGATTTATTTTGGTTGTAAAATAGTATGATAAGAAGCATTGTATATTAATGGCATCATGATAGAAGCATATGGGAAGAGCACTTGTCTTAGAAGAAGTGGCTCCTGGGAACCTCACTGATAACAACATTGATGGAAGATAGTCATACTTTGGGAACATTCGGGTGGAGTATGTACCTTGGAGAGACAATGACGATGGTGTCTATAAGTCGTGTCTCGCCAACATTGTAGCCCATTGTCTCATTGAGAGATGGGGCTGTTCGTCAAGGCCTTGCACTAGGACAATGCTGGTTGATATTATGCTATACAAATGCGATTACCAATCGGATTCTTCTTATAAGATTCTTCAGATTGAAAGTAACCATGTACCATTATGAATAACTCCCTAGTTAAGAGGGAGATTTGGAAAGTGTAACTAGGTTCGGTCTTCATAATGATTATGTAATTATGTACTTATGTAATGAAGAAGACAAAGATAATAAAATATATTTCTTGTTAAGCTTGCTTCATGGGTTTCATGAGCAAGGGATTTTATTTTAGGTCAAAGACTCCTTCTTGATGTTTTTTAGGATTTGTCATCTTGTCATAAATGTACAAATTAGAGTCATGTACATGAAGCAATGTTACACTTATAAAGTATCAAAGAAACAATGTAAAAATGTTCAACACCCTTGTCACCTTGCTGAAAGAATACTCCTTGAAGTCGGCCTCACAACAACTGGTCAAGTCAGCTTGAAAACACTGCTAATGAACCATCACACTCCTTCATGGTCAGGTCAACTTAATTACAAGTTGAGACAACTAGATACACCCATCTATGCTGCCCAACACAGGGATAGAACAAAGCTTGGATCATCTAAAGATTTCGGGTATATGCATCACTGAATAGTTTGAGATTGCATTGTGGAATAATCTGAGTTTGTGATTCAAAGCTATCTGTCTTTTGGTGCGGAAGAATACAACCTAATAAAGAAGTCTCTCTCCGGTACGTAAATAAAAGAAGGATCAATCTGTAGAAGACTGAGGGTAATCACAGTAGACTGAGGGTAATTATAGTAGCTCTCACAGATCGAAGGTGATCTCAGGAAGCATCAGATCTCCAGTAAGTGCAAGGGAAATGTAAGTCTGCACAACAAAGGGAAGGCACATTGCAACGAGTGCAAGAAGGAGTTTTCCATAGTACGAAGAAGGTAGACTACCCAACGAAGGTAGATAGAATGCAAGGAGAAGGCTATCTCAGACAAGAAACAAATGATCTCTACTCAATGTTTTAAGGGTGCAGAAAGAGGTCTCTAGGAGGCCGTGATTAGACCAAGGAAAGAAGGAGTTCACAGTTCAGAAATAGGAATTGAGTTTCCTTCTATTGGTGCAGTGTAGTGCACGAAAGAAGGATCAACAATATGGAGCCAAGAAGAGCAGGTGACAAGGGTGTTGGAGGTACATTGAAGTCAAGGGTCTGTGTCATGTTCATGGTACTTGTCAACTGAAATTCTATAAGAAAAATTACTTGTGGGTTTTCCTCTCCAAGAGGGAGAGGTTTTGGCCTTGGCTGGAAGAGCATAAATTTGTGTCTCTTGTGTTTTGATAATTGACTTGATGAGAGACTTAATAAGTGAAGAAGAGAAGACATAAGTAAGAAAAGTAAGCTTACAAGTAAGTATCAAGTAGAGAATTTGAATTAAACTAAGCCCTCCCTAATTCTCAACACGTCTAACATTATGTTAGAAAATGATTGGATGAACTATAATATGCAATATTGTCCCATTCTTTTCATTCTTGTAAGCTAGATGATTTATACCAAAGTATCTTGATTATGTAGACTCTAATTCCGCGACTATCATATGCTTCTTTCTATGATATCAACTTTATGGCCTTGGATGTCTTCAAATCAACAACAAAGGGAAGAAGATGATCCTTAATGGATTCGACAATGATCCTTTGTGCTCTTACTTCTCACTTCTTGTATTTTGCTAACTCTTGAGTCTTCTCTTTGTCTGGTACAACAACTTCACCAAGGACATATTACATGAATTCATTTTCTGTGATTGCCAAGTTAATCCTCTTCTTCCATGCCAGAAAGTTTGTTGATCCAGCGAGCTTGTTGCTCTCCTTGCAAAATGTAGCCATATGATCTGTAGATTGAGACATAGAAGACAATATGATACTTACTTGTCAACCAAGGTCCTCCTTCTTGATGATGTCTTTAATTATCTTGATGCTTTCAAGACCTTCAAGGAGACTTCAAAGATGCCCTAGAATGATGATTTCTCAGATCCCTTCAACAATAGTGTCTTCAAACAACTTCAAAGAGAGGGTGGTGATCCCAAGATTCTTTGATGCTTCTTTTTCTTTAAGATGATGCACTGGAGAATTTTCAACAATAACTTTTTCCTTCCTTAAACGAGAGCTTGATCCTTCTTGAGATGATGAGATCTTTGATGAAAGTTTAATGTAGTAACCTTCCTCCTAGGTCAACAGGTCTTCTTCTTCTTCCCTTGTGTCTTTTTTGCAAGTGAATCCCCTTGACAAGTAGTCCCTTCTTATGTTGACAAAATGATCTTCCAGTTGCCTTCTCTTTCTTCATCTTAGCTCTGATACCATGTTGGAGAATGTTGTAGGGAAACTTATTAATTCAAATTCTCCTTAACCTTAATAATTTCTTGTGAACTTTAGTTATCTGCTTATGTTTCTTTGTTAGATATTTTCATCAAACAATTATCAAGAGCAACACAATGAAGACAATGGACACAAGAAGTGTTGAAATTTAGGGGCAGCCAAGGGAGAAATTTCCCTTAGAAACCCTAAGCCATAAGAAGATATTTTTTGAGCATCCATTTCAAAAAAGGAAACTCTCCAAAGAAGAAAAGTCAGATTCATCGATTAAAATTTGAAATTTGAAAATTTCCCTCCTATTCAATGGGTCGATTACAATTCAAATTTATTGGGACAAGTGCCTCCAAGAGACACCTTTTAACGTTGGCATTCAAATATAAATACCCTCCAAGGTTGTTCTTCGATGAGGTATATTAGTCCTAAGCATTTTCGGATGGCTGAGGATTAGTTAGAGGTTTTTCTCTTTTACTTTTAATGGCACAGGTCTTCCATTGGCTACTGATCTCTTGCATACTCCTCAGGACCCTCACATTTGTCTACAGGACCTATCTCGCATGGCTATATTTTCATCCTACGAGATCTCTCTCGCATCTCTCACATAAGTTACAAGCAATGTTGCGAACATCTCGATAACATCCCGATTTTATCTCGTAATCACGATTTTTTGGCCTAGTCGATGTTTGCTGATTTTTAAAGATATTTTTATGGTATCTTAATTTTGCCAATGTTTGCCGATTTTTATCGATATTTTGCTGATTTTTACGATTTTTTGGTTTTCTAGACCCTTGCCGATTTGATTCCGATGCCGATGTTCGCAACATTGGTTACAAGGTTACTGTCATGATGTTCGTCTGACTATATGGCACATAACATCTCTATAATTTGGCATGACTGATCTCGCATATGGTAATGGCATTACAGGAATGATGTTACATCGGCAGGGTCACAATGATACTGATATACTCTGCAAATTGTATATCCGATTGATGGTTCTTTTCTCACATTGATAATACATTCATAATCCATGGCTCACATTTATTTTCCTCCTCGGTCTCACATTTAATTGACATTCACAGACTTGTTGACTCAATGGCCCACACCAGGATCATTCATAGTACTTGGTTTATATGGATTGGATGGCCCATAGCAGTATGGCCCGGTTGGCATGGTCTCTCTCTGTATATGGCATTGTAATCCTGACATCACGAATATTTTATGGTATCACACAGTTTCTCTGAATTATGTATGACTTCTCTCACTCTTATATTGATACTGTAAGTATACATGATCTTGCATCTCGATTGGGCATCAATCTATTTACATTTCTTGAATATATGTGCGGCAACTTTGTGTTGTAGTTAGTCTCAACACAATAGTATGGTTGATCTTGGCGTATGCATGTGGGTCCGGTTCTATGCGTTACACACACTCAGTTCATTGCAATAATATGACATTGCAGACATTCATATGTCATGGCAGACATTCATATGTCATGGCAGACATCTTTAAGGCATAGCATACACTCTTATGGTATACGACAATGATCTTTATTTCCCTGTAACCTTATCAAGTGTTTCAGATATAACAATGATGTAGTGATTACAATATAAGATGGCCATATGTCCCATGAAGATAACCTTGCTCTCTTGGGCGTTAAGATACATGATGGCAACTATTTTGTGCATATGATAGTGTTGACACATGATGACAGGGATATATATAATTTTCAGTTATGTCTTGAAACCTTACTATGAGACATGATCATGACTACAATGACCATGCTATTATATCGAGAATGAAATATCTGACAGAGACCATGCTTTTGTGATGGCAGTGATCTTGTCAATGTCCTTATTACAACATCTCTGACATGGCAGTGGGTTTTAGTATCAGTGTATTAATAATTGCATAACTGTGATATGATAGCAGCTCTCCTGGACTTGTTTTTGTTCAGTTAACAAATGAAATTGTGAACTGACTCGGGTTGGCCTTAGGTCGCCTGATAAAATGATGTATCTCTCTGGATTACTTTGTATCTCAGCTGAACAATTGATGAAATCTAATTGACGAAGAAGAATTGATTGCGAGTTTTCCCCTTTTGGGTTTTGCCCTAGTCTCCGACCAATTCCGGTGTTTCTTTGTGTGCATGTTTTTCTTCTGATGTTCCTTTTACTGTTCTGTTGCATAACAGATGATGTTCTTTCTACATAATTGCACATGATGTAATAATGTTACAATGTTGTGGGGTGAATATAATGTTTTTATGATGTAATGCAATTATCAAAGCAAAGAACAATATAGCCCTTATAAAAATTAACAAGTAGGCTCCAAGCCAGGGCAAAAACCCTCCAAGGGGAAAATCCAGAAAAAATCTCCTCTTCTTATAGAATCTGCTTCAAATTAGAAAACCAAGACCCAAAATCCTAGGCCAAGTCCTCCTCTAGGCACCAAGTCAACCCTCCAAGAATCTCTTCCAAACAAGTCAAAGTTTGACCAAGTCCACGAAGGTCAAACCTCTTCAAATCTGCTTCACTTCAAAATTTCAGCCTTCTACTTCATGTCTACAACTTCGGTCCCTTGGAACAATAGAAACCCTCCTTTCTGACTCGAGTCAGCCTTCCAAGAAATCTTTCCTCAAGCAATTCAATGTCTCCAAAGTCAATGAGAGTCAAACTAGGTCAAAACAAAGTTTTGGCCCTCCTGCAACTTGGATCTGAGGCCTCTTGCAAGTTGCAACTCAGATCTGCAATTCTTGGCCTGCAAAAACCTTAACCCTCACACATGTGGACAAAAATAGATAGAAATTAGGTCAATATTGCTTTGTTCTTCTTCCTTGACTTCTAGCCTTCTTCTCTTCTCTTCTTACTTGATATCGAACTCTTCTTATTGCAGATCGAATTTGGTGTAAGAGATGTCGAAGTTGCTTCTATATATAGGCTTTCCATGAGGTCGAATACCCCTCTCTAGGCCGACTTCTTGTAGGTAGGGCCGACTTGTGTTTGGAGGCTCACAAGGACTCGCTAGACTCAAAATAATATCTTTTATATGTAACATCTTGCCCAATAGGGTCTTATATAATTGACAAGGACTCTCTTGACTCGAGAAAAATATTCTTTTTGTAGGTTTTAACCCTGAACAGAAATTATCTACACACGAATCTTATAACAAAAAATAAACAATAGCGAGAGCATAAAACATAAAACAGATAAACACAGAGATTTTCCCCTGGATCCCAAATCGAGACGACCAACTTGATTTTTCATTATATTCCTTTTAGTGTTATAACACATATATATATATACATGCCGAAGCATACATGAACCCTAATCCATTAACCCTGGATTAGAACATAACCGTAGTTCCCTTGACCAGATCTACAAAAATACCAGGGGCCGAAAACCATCGTACCCCGAAACCATGCGCAAAACCATGCACAAAACCGTGGGCGCGTGCTTAGTCGTGGAAAGAATATGACACATACCCAACATTCTCCCACTTGTTGTTTTCTTTCCGCAGGGGGCCACAGGAGAGCTTAGTCATTGCCCCAATTCTTCAACACCCATTGTTTCTCTACACTAAGAGAACTTTTAAGTGCTCACAGATTTCGTCAATGCATCTGCAACATTTTTCAAAGTGTCCACCTTTACCAGCAACACCCTTTTAGCCTCAACCATATCTCTAACAAAGTGATATTGAACATCAATGTGCTTTGTCTTTGAATGATAAGTAGGGTTCTTAGCTAAGAAAATTGCACTTTGGCTATCACAGTCTATCCTTATAGCTCGCTGTACCAACCCCATACTTGAACACAATCTTTGCAACCAAACTGCTTCCTTGCTTGCATGAGTGGCTGCTATGTATTTTGCCTCTTTGGTTGAAAGAGCCACTACAGACTGTCTTTTACTCATCCAACTGATTGCGCCTCCAAATAGGCTAAACACATACCCACTTGTAGATCTTCTTTGGTCTAAATCTCCAGCCCAGTCTGCATTAACAAAACCACGAATGTCCAACATTCTTTCCAATCCTGGTCTTCCCTGGTAGCACAAGCCATAATCACTAGTGCCACGTAAATATCTGAAAACCCACTTTACTGCTGTCCAATGCTCCTTCCCTGGGTTTGACATAAACTTGCTCAATACTCCCACTGCATGTGCAATGTCTGGTCTAGTACAGACCATTGCATACATCAGGCTACCCATTGCACTTGCATATGGAACACGGGACATATCCTCCTTTTCTTCTTGTGTCTTGGGACACTTTTCAGCAGACAACTTTACACCTACAGGAATAGGAACATTTATCGGTTTACTATCCTGCATATTGAACCTCTGCAATATAGTCTCGACATACTTCCTCTGGTTTAGCCAGAGCTTTCTCTTTGCCCGATCTCTCTTAATTTCCATGCCCAAAATATAGTTTGCAGCACCAAGATCCTTCATGTCGAATTTGGAGAACAGTTGGGTCTTCAAATCCTGGATAATTTCTTTGTCATTTCCAATCGACAACATATCATCCACATACAAGACTAGATAAATAACACGGTCACCAATTAATTTAAAATAAACACGGTGATCCTCTTTGCTTGGTGAAGCTAGGTGCCGTATATGGGTATCAAATTTTTGATACCACATCCTTGGTATTTGTTTTAACCCATACGAGAGACTTCTTCAACCTGCATACCAGTTCTTTCTTACCCTTCACCATGAAGAATTCAGGTTGCTTCATGTAGATCTCCTCTTCTAGATCCCCGTGAAGAAATGCTATCTTCACATCCATATGTTCTATCTCAAAATCAAATGCGGCAGCAGCAGATAAAAGTAATCTAATAGAAGTAACTTTGGCAACAGGAGAAAAAATATTACCAAAATCAATTCCTGGCACTTGGGAATAACCTTTTGCTACCAACCGAGCTTTGTATTTCTCCACCTTGCCTTCTACGTTCATTTTCTTTTTAAACACCCATTTGCTCCCTTCTTTCACAGTAGAGTCTTCTCACGGGCATTTGGGTTGTGGCCTCTTCCCCTTGGAGTCTTCATACATTTGTGAGTACGATTCATCCTCCTTTAGCTCAAACTCCATCTTCTCGAGGTCCCTTTTCCTTTGTATGACTTCATGTTTAACAACATCTTTCACCTCTCTAAACACCACATCTCGGTTTGTACACAACCTTCCTTGTTTCCGGGTTCCAAAACTTGTAACCTTTTAAACCATCCTTATACCTAATAAAGATGCACCTTTCAGATTTATTATCCAACTTGGTCCTTTTCTTCTTTGGAACATGTACATATGCATCACATCCAAATACCCTTAGATGTGAAAGAGAGGGTTTCTTACCAGTCCATACCTCATGTGGAGTCTTATCCTCCAACACCGATGAAGGTGATCTGTTAACTAAGTAACATGCAGTCTCCATTACCTCTGCCCAGAATTCTTGTCCTAACCCGGTACCACTGAGCATGCTTCTTGCCTTTTCCATCAGTGTTCTATTCATTCTTTCTGCAACTCCATTTTGCCGAGGTGTGTATGGAGTAGTCTTCTGCCGTGCTATACCACACTTCTTACAGAACTCTTCAAATTCCTTCTTGCAGAACTCCCCACCATTATCTGTCCTCAACGCCTTTATCTTCTTCTCTTTCTGGTTTTCCACCAGAGCCTTAAATTCTTTAAATTTGTCAAAGACTTCAGATTTCTTCCTCAAGAAATATATCCATGTATTCCTTGAGAAGTCATCTATGAATGAAACATAGCACACAGACTTTCCCAGTGATGGAACTGACACAGGCCCAAACACATCACTGTGCACAAGTTCTAATATCTTGTTTGCCCTCTTAGCACCAGAAGGAAAACTCACCCAATTCTGCTTCCCATATACACAATGTTCACAGAAATCGAAATCCATAGAGCAATTAGACATACCTTCTACCATACCATTTCTATGTAGTATCTGAAGGCCCTTCTCTCCAATATGTCCAAGCCTTTGATGCCATAGCATGGTCTTTTCTCCAGAGACAGCTAGGCTTTCCACTCCTCTTTCAAGAACCATAGACCGTTACACCTATCAATAATAGTGCTACCTCAGCTTGCCGTAGTTCCACCGAACTTCCCCGCATTAATACCTGCTCTCGAACCATCTTTGCAGCATCTTTTTCTCGAACATCGTTTTTGCACTCGCATCATCCATCTTGCTTACGTAACCTCACTGCCAATGGTGAATATGCGCAATACCGTAGTGCCTAACTTTTTCCACCTTACAAAACAATGGATTCCTTTTCAACGTCTGACGATTTTGGCCTTCCTATCATCCCCTAAGAAGACATCACCACCATCATATTTCTCATACTCGCAGAACCACTCCCGATGGGGAGTGAAGTGAAAGGATGCACCTGAGTCAATCAACCATGACTCATGATCTACATGTGTATTTGAAGAAGTCGTCAAATACACATCCCCATCTTCATCCGAGGTGGTTTTTGCCTCTGCAGAAGGAGCATCATCAGATCCCTTTCCTTTCTCAGGAGCTTTAGATCTGCACTCCCTTTTGTAGTGCTCTTCCTTTCCGCATTTCCAGCATACCTTTACAAACTTTCCAGGAGATTTAGATCTCTTTCTAGATTTGGATCTACCACTCGAAACCTTATTCTTGTTTCTGTTTTGGGACTTTCCTCGTACAGATAAGGCATCTCCATTCTGGCCCTCCATATTTCTCCGTCTCATTTCCTCCGACAACAAGGCTGAGACAATGTCTTTAAAATTTAAGGTAGTTGTATTGCTACATATTGCAATAACCACACTATCCCACGAGTCTGGTAGAGAACACAACAAACTGATGCACTTATTTTCATCTGAGATTTTAATATCAACAGATGATAGCTGACTTACCATAGTATTGAAGGCGTTCAGATGCTCTGTCACCGAGTCTCCATCCTTCATCCTCAGGTTATACTACTTTTTCCGTAGGAACAACTTATTCACCAGAGACTTAGATTGGTACAAAGTCCCAAGTTTTTCCCACAAATTCTTCACCGTAGCTTCCCCAGATACATTCAACAATACTGAATCTGAGACACACAACCGTATTGTGCTCTCTTAGAAGCGTTCCGATCCAGCTTTCCGCTCATCCGATATTGCCGCGGAGCGATAGTCGGATCTACCCATCCACCCGATCTTTATATCCACCAGCAGGTCCTCCATATTGAGCTTCCACAACTCACAACTGTGACCATTAAATTTCTCAATCACTATCTTCCACTACTCGCCATCTTCTTTCACCGCAAGAATTGATCCTGTAGATCTCCCACTGAAAAGGGTCTACCTCAAGCTCGAGAAAAAAAAAAACTCGTCAGCAGCAAATGCGTCCCCTTCAAGACGAAATAGCTTTGATACCAAATGTAGGTTTTAACCTTGTATAGAATTATCTACAAACAAATCTTATAACAGAAAATAAACAATAGCGAGAGCATAAAACATAAAACAGATAAACACAGAGATTTTCCCCTGGATCTCAAATCGGGACAACCAGCTTGATTTTTCATTATATTCCTTTTAGTGCTACAACACATATATATACATGCCGAAACATACATGAACCCTAATCCATTAACCCAGTATTAGAACATAACTGTAGTTCCCTTGACTAGATCTACAAAAATACCAGGGGCCGAAAACCATCGTACCCCAAAACCATGCGCAAAACCATACACAAAACCATGGGCGCAGACTACCCACCGGAAATTAAGGACCAAAAAATTTTCGCCGAGGCGCTGCCCCGGACACCTTGTGCCCAGCGCAAGGGGGGGGGGGGGGGGCTATCACCCCCCCACGCGTGCTTAGTCGTGGAAAGAATATAACACATACCCAACACTTTTGACATGACAAACCCTAGGAGCATGAAATGCATGCTTGACCTTGATGACCAATAAAATAAAGCTTGAAACCCATGCTTGAAATAATATTTTTCTTTCTTCTTTTTCTTCTAACATAAAATATACATAATGACATGAATACAAAGACAATTATGAAGATCGAAACTAGTTACATTTTCCAACACCCCACATTGGAGAAACGTTTCCCCTTGTGTCTTCCTGCGTCTCCACAAAAAGGGGACAAGTGTCTCCCCATCCCAAGTGCATGGGAAGTGTGAGGTGCGTTCACCCCACCTTGGGGGATGCGTCTCTGTGGAACATTGACTTGGACACAAGGTAAATCTGGTGGTGAGTTATCTTAAATACTTCTATCCTTCTCCACTTGTAGACTTATAGTCCTCTTTTGCTCCTAGCAATGATTTGGAACTTTTGCATTATATTCATATTTATTTTGTACATAAGACATGTACCATGGTGACATTACCACATGGTACCTAGGTATAGGAATGATGGAAACATGACAATAACCCAAGCCTTTCTCTCACATATCTCAAATTATGTCCAAGCTCAACTTTAGCATTATTTTTTATATTTGTTCTATGTCGTACCATGATGACATCACATGGTACCTACAAGGTATAAACATGATTTAAACATGATAATAACTCATGATAATGTCCATCATGTCCATCATGTTCCAACATTTGTCCAGGATACCCATTATGTCCCTACTTATGTCCAAGATGTTCATCACTCTCTGATCGTTTCTTGGCCTTGTGCTGTGTAGTAGGAATATGTATGTCACTGGAATTGATTACATTGTGGTGCAATCAACAGAAGGGCCACATCAGCATCACCAAACACCAAATTACGACATTGATTCATGTAATTTCTTAAAATTTGATTACATATAATCCAAGGTCGCATGTCATAGTATCACACAGGGATGGAAATGTTTGTGACATCCCCAAGAGTATCCCGAGCCCATGAGGGACACCCCCAAGGGACAAGAGAACTATGGGGATGGGTCCCCAAAGGTTTGGGTACATGCCCCTGTGAAGCTTTTAAAACAACCAAGTTTTTGGATTATTGTGGCTGAATCAGGAATTGTTTACTTTCTTTCTAGATGGAATTTTGAAAACTGAAAACCATAAAGATAGATTTGTTGCAGGTTGAATCCCTTTATGTCATGTTTAAATAAACAATAGTTGCAAACTTTTACTAGAAAATTTAATCACTGAAGTGTAGCTTTAGCAGTCCTTTGTTGGTGCTCTTCTTGTGTGATTTAGTCTTGTATGCTTATCATGTAGGAGACTACATAATCATTTATTTCCAGTCTATTGTTTTATCTTCTACAACCTGAAATAACCTTCTTTTTCAATTGAGTCTTGTTTCCTTCTTTGTTTCCTGTCATTCTATTGGATCTTATGCATTTTTTGTTTAGCCTTGCAAAATATACTTTGTTTACATGTAGGACGTGTGATTGGATCCATAGTTCAGCAAGAACTTGCAATATTGTTGTTAATTACTTGCATGTGGTTATGGTACTTATTTTGTAGTTCAGAGTTTGGTAGTGTTGATATGAAACATGCATAGCTCTAAGCTCTGTTATACTTGTAGTGATAGTTTTTTGGCCTCGTTCAACGGAATTTTGTTGTTTCATCTGTAGGATGGTTTGCTAATTGATACTTGTTTCCTTCTGTTTTGTATATATTATGAAATGCATAATCTACATTTACATTTAGTAGACTAGACAAGGCTTGAGGGTTTTAGTGGTTTTCATTAGGTTGGTTCTTGTTTAGTTTATGATCAGGTTGCTTCTAACTGCTAAAATTGTTTGACAACATCAGGTGGGTTGATGAACATCTGGTACATATATTGTCACCCAATATCTACCGGAGTGCTTCAGAGGCCCTTGAGTCCTTCGATTATATTACTACACATGGTAAGTGGCGATTTTTAATGGAAGATGATTCTCAGTGCCATATTATTTTGTTCCCAAAGAAGTTTGCCATGAATATATAACAAGTGATGGCAAGGGCTTGCTTAGGATGTTTGGCACTTCTGAACTTCAATCACTAAATGGGTGTAGATTCTAGAATGATAAAAAATCCCAGCATGTCTGTCGGAAAATAGTTATTCTTTGTTGTTGTGGTTTCCACAGCTTAGAACCTTTTATGAAGATAATCAGGTATTTCTATGTGGTAGTGTTGCGAAGGACTAAGAAACTGGTTACTAAATATGCAGGTAACTTCACAACTCTGGAGAGATTGACTGGAAAATATGTAGGAGCTGCAGCTATGTATTTTGTCTCAAAAAAACTTAAGAAGAAATATAATATCACAGATGAGCGTGCTTCACTATATGAAGCTGCAAATACTTGGGTGGAAGCTCTTAATAATAGGTTGTTTATGGGTGAGTCTGCAAGCATAATTTCTCCTATTTCTGTTTTGAACTGAAATGGAATTTGATACTAAAAAAAACAAACTCTGTCACTTCTGACTTTTGAGTTGGCATTTAATGCAATTTCAGGTGGTTCTAAACCCAATTTGGCAGACTTGGCTGTCTTTGGAGTCTTAAGGCCCATTCGTTATTTTCAGTCTGGAAGGGATATGGTAGCAAACACAAACATTGGTGCATGGTACTCTAGAATGGAGGAGGCAGTGGGTGGAACTTCAGGAGTCAAGGATTAAATATGTTTTCCTATTTGAGTAGCAGCCAGCATTGAACGATGACACCACCATTTCTCCCATTATTAGACCATCAATGATAATTTAGACAGTCTAAAAATCGTAAATGCTTGTATTGTTCATTATTGTTAAGCCTCAACATTCGTCCAGTTTTGGCTAGAGAATAGGCAATAAGTAGGCTGATTATTCAGAGATGACGTGTGTTCTTTTAAGTTGTATCATTTTTGGTGGGAACAATGAAGATGGAAGGTATTCTTCGGTTGGTAGCCCTTTGCCTAGTTGTTCCTAGGGTTTTGTTCGTTATGGCTACCTTTGTTTCTGGTGGTGGTTATCTTACAAGTTCTTTTGTAACTCACGCATTTTAAATAAAATTAGGATTGTAATTTACAACCCTAACACGTGCTTTGCTCTTTTATTTGCTGTTCAAAGAAGAAACCGTTTCTTCCCTCTTTTTGCCTCTTAAGCTAATAAGTGTGACTTTAAGAGATATGTTCTTTATATATCATATTTGGCCAAAAATAATAGTGGTTAATAAATGAAGATGAAGGTTATAATGAATAAATGAAACTGCATGGTAATAGTATAAGTAATACCAGATACATGTTTGAGATTTACAATGATAGTGCTAACTTACTATGAAAGGCTCATGTTATATCAGTCCACAGATAAAAACCTCATTTGAAAGTCACATACCTAAAAGTAGTGCTCACCAAATGACGGTTTTCTGTTGTGTAATCTGCCTGTATGGAGATGCAGGTACCTGCGGCTGTCCAGTACTCAAAACCTAAGAAACGTAGCATTTGTGCAGGATGGAGTAAAGAGAAATGGCCATATGCATGTGGTTTGAGGATTGCTGCAGTTCTGCAGGAAGACGGCCAGTGAAAGATTGGCTAGGCAATCCTTTCTGTCTGATGATGCTTGTTGGTTGTTGGTTAATCATGGGTAGTTAGCCGATCAAACTGTTGTATTAGATTCTTTTTTGGGAAAGGCAATACGATTTAATTCTTAGCAACGGTGCAAGTGATGGCTCGGTGGTAAGCATTGTAAAGCACATTGAAACAGATATCTACTTCTAAAATAAACCAACTTTGTATATGATCATCTATTTTAAAATAAACCAAATTTTGTATTTAAGTAGATGGAATGTAAGGTCATTCTTAAGATTTAACGAAATTAATATGAAGTTTTACTTGTGTTAAGCAGTTGTCTTCATGTTTTTTCCAAATCTGCTATGTTTTCCTATTTGAGTAGCAGCCAGCATTGAACGACGACACTACCATTTCTCCCATTATTAGACTATCAATGATAATTTAGACAGTCTAAAAATCGTGAATGCTTGTATTGTTCATTATTGTTAAGCCTCAATGCTTGTATTGTCGATTTCAGGAATATTCCAAATCTGCTTGATTGTCAATTTCAGGATATTCTTGAATCGGACGGACATGAGTGTTGAATTTTCTACAATAATGCACAGTAGAAACTGATCTTTTGATCTGATAATTACTTTCCAATGATTTCCAATCAAGTTATCTTATGTCACATATATCATTAAGCAATTACACAGAAAATTTCAACAATAATGCAGTGAAAACAGTAGGATCAAGAGTCAGTCATGCACAATAGAGACAAAGAATTTACCCTAGGGAAACCCAAACTTGGGAAAAACCCAGCAACTTTTCTTCTAAGGAGAAATTGTTCTTCAACAATATTCAAAATTCAAGAATATTCTAGAAATCTGTGCCAAAGTCCAAGATACCATTCAAACTTGGTCAAATTTCCAGGTTAGTCAACATTGGTCAAATGTCTAAAATAGTCAATTCTGGTCAAATTTTGGGCTGGTCATCTTATCTCTTGTGGTCAATTTTAGACATGCAATTGACCCCGAGGTCATCACAAACCTGTGGTTAGCTTCCTGTGGTCAATTCTGCGGTCAAATAGTCCCTTTTATGCGGTCAAATTTGATCAGATTCTCAGTGAAACACAGCCAGGATCTTGGGCAAATGAAGGAGGTCAAAACTCTGTCAAATGGTAGCTTCAATGTGGTCAATTAGCAAGTCATGGTCAACTTTAGTCAAACTTCAGAATTAGTTAAAACTTTGTAAATTCGTCCTTCTGTTCCCACATGTCGCTGTTAGATCAGAGATTATTGGATGATCCGAATTGCTTAAGGTGGGGGAGTCACATGTGTATTTATATTAGTCAAATGGGGTGGATTTTGACCAAGGGTCAGACCCATTAATTGGCGGGGTCGATTTTACCATTTGGGGCCTACATGAAGCCCAAAAATACAAATTTCTATTTTCATAATTTTCCTTGGTTGACTTGGGAAGCATTTTGGCATGCGGGAATATCTCTTGATGCTACACAAAAATCAATAGTCCCTCTTAGCGAGGGAGGTATTCTCCTTGGTTGCAATAAATTTCCCCTTTATCTGAAATTTCTCCTTCCTTACGAAAAGTTCATGAGCTTGCCATGTTGATGCATGTGTATAGGTAACTCCATCCTGGAGTGGGAAAAGTAACTTTTCATATGCATGTGGGTATCCAGGGCTTTTGGCCAAAGTCCTTTATGGCTTCTTAGGCAAATGTATCAATCTCTTATGGTCAAAGTCCTTTATGGCTTCTTAGGCAAATGTATCAATCTCTTATGGTCAAAGTCCTTTATGACCTAGCCAAGTCCTTCTGGCTTTTTGGAGAGGATTTGCCTTTGGACAATTCACTTTTTTGGTCAAGTCCTTTATGACCTAGTGAAGTCCTTCTGGCTTCAAAGGGGAATTGGACGTAGCCAAGTCCTAGCTTCTCAGAAGAAGATACATCGAATCCTATAGTTTCCCTAGGTCATTCACCTCTTGGTTGACCTAGCCAAGTCCTTCCATCTTCCGAGTGTTGGATTTTGTAGCTATGGCCGATCTTCATAATTATTATTTTAGACATTTATTTATTTGTAAAACATGTTCTTCATGTTATTGTCAAAAGAGAAAATGTTTGACTTGTTCTTCACATTGGCTTTTAAAAGAAGAAAATTTGAATTTTTGTAAATTGAATTTTTGGATCCAAAATAAGCCAAGTCGGCTCCAACCTAAGAGGCACCCATTCATTCCGACAAAAGACTATAAATATGAGGCATTCGACCTCCCTTCTAGGCAAGCAATTTAGATCTGTCTGAGACCAGTAATTCTGCCTATTTTGAGTCAGCGAAGAGACCTATTTTGAGTTAGCGAAGAAGCCTATTATGAGGCAGCGAAGAAGTCTATTTGACACAACAAAAGGGTATATTGAAGGACGATTCAAAGGATTGAATTGTGAGGCAAGGTACAGGACCAAGACTCTTAAGGCAAGGTGCAAAACTAACATTCCTATGGCAAGTTGTAGACCGAAATTCATGGATGAAGAAGCATATCGAAATTCTGAGTAGGCTTGACTTGACTAGGAGGCATTTTGGCCTAGGTTTGACCTAGATATCTTGTTGGTCTGTCTGACCTTGTATTTGACTGATGTATCTCTGTTGAACTTGATGATTTCTCTAAGGTTGCTAGGTTTTCGCCCATATGGGTTTTCCTAGGGTAAACTCTTGTGTTCTTAGTGTTATCTCTTCATGATTCTACTACTATAAATATTATGATGTTGATGTCTTCTGTGTAATTGCTTAATGATGAAATAATGAATAAGAATATGTAAAAGATCCCAAATCATTTGAAGTAATTATCAATATAGAAGACCCTATACAACTCAACATGGGATTAGAGCTTGGGAGAAAGGTAGCCCTAAAAGTCAGTGATCTCCGCTATTGTTGAAGCCATAGTTAAACTCTCTGAAAGTCGAGGTCTCTTTTGTACCAAGATTCATTCATTCAGTTCATCTTTAGTAGGACTCATATTTTGCAACAAAGGTCCGAGTACCATAGAAATAATTGAAGAGTTCGAAAAGCCTCATGGTCTACTATAGTGAACCAAAGAATCTCATATAGAAAGGGTGAGAAACTTCAAATGATCCAAGAAACCTCAAAATCTAATTGCAGAAGGTTCAAACTCTCAGGTTTACGTTAAGGAGATTAATCAAACATAGAATGATCCCAGATAGGTCGAAATCTCATGTAACTACTGAAGTTGAGATTCATGGAGAAGGTCATATTTCATTTTTTGACCTATTTAAGAAATATCAAAAGAACCAAGAAACCATTGTCAGTAGCAAGAAGAAATTTGGAATACTCTTTATAGGGATTATAAAGATTTATTTAAGTTCTTCTTGAAAGCGAGTTCTGGACAAGATCTGATAAAGGTCTCATCTTAAGGTCTACTAAAAAAGGCCAAAAATCCCTTTTGATATAGTTATCTCATACTGAAATATGAAAAGCCAAGAAGCATAAATCCCTTTAGTCTCAGAAGGAACTGAGTTGTTGTCATCTTGAAAGAAGCAACCAAAATATATTTGAAAAAGATTTCAAAGTCATTCTTTGAACATTATCTGATAATGTCTTAGATAGAAGTGTTTCATAAATCTCACATGGTTACTAGAACTGATTCTATCTAAGAAGCATGTTTGATGTCATATTACCTCTCATGATAAAGACAACTTATTGAAAGATGCTTGACTGGCATTAAGATGGCACACCTTTGGTTTTGAAGCTTGAAGACTCTTGGATATGGAAAAGATAATTTAAAAAGTTTGATGGAACTTGTAAATAGAATGGTGCAAAAGTAGGGTTTGTAAACCTTAGACTAATTTTTAGGATAATGAAGACCTAGGGTTTGGAGACAAAATCCTATCTAGATGTTTCTATTGAAAGAAGAAACCCTAGCAAGGAGGGAATGACATCATGCTAATGATGAGGATGAGGATGATAAAGTTGCAAAAAGGAAGCTAAGGTCAAGAGGGCATTGACATTCCCCTTTAATCCTCTAAAGATAAGTATTTTTTATCTCTCTTATTTGCTTACTACTATTATTGTTTTTACTATTAGTTGGTCTCTCGTCTGTATATCCTTTGCTTGGTGGTTATTGTTCTTTCATGACCTCCTAGTGAGGATTGTAGGTACATGTTGAAGGCTACCAAGGATCTGACAGCAAATGAAAGAAGTGGAAGAACGAGGCAAAGCATGTGACAAGACTAGTTTCCCAAAATCAAGGAGATTGTACTAGATGAGATCAGAGCTGAGAGGGAACATGCAGATCAAAAAGCTTGAAGTATCCCTGGATTGTGCAAAGGGAAGTGTGGTAGCTTCCAAAATGAATCTACAAGATCTGGCAAATGGCAGTAGAGTATAATGTGAAAATTGAGAATAGAAGATGCTCCCAGAAATAGGGAGAGGATCATGACAAGAAGTTTTCCCTAATTGTTAGGGCTTTGAGATACATGAGAAGAAGTCTCATGATTGAAGAAGACTTTGTACAATCACTAGCAGACATGTTGAGCTTGACCTTGAGCTTGGATTGATTAATCAAGATTGATCATATGTGATTTGTCTTTGACAAAAGTAGGACTCATGTGACAGAGGGACCAGTTTGAAAGCCTTGCTTTAGCTTAGGAGGGAGTAGACCTTTGAGTTCGAGATTTTGAATTGTCATTGACATTGTCAGTCTAGATAGTTGAAAGATAACAATGATAGAGGGAGCAACCAAAATGACCACAATGTGTTGAAATATGTAACTAGGTTCGATCTTCATAATGACATATGTAATCATGATTTTATGTATTTGATGTAAATTTTTTTTTTTTTTTGTTACCCCTGGTGGTTCACGTTCCTATGTGCCCGCACACATGTACCAGCTTCATCTGCAGTCTTAAGAAATTGCATTAAATCCGATCGGGGGGTAATTCCTCCTCGGGGGGAATCTGCTGTCGGCCTAACACTGAGGCCTAACCTCGCAGGCGTCTAGGAGATTTGATCCTGTGACTTCTCAATTAGGGAGTACAAGCTGGGACTCAACCAATTGAGCTAACCCTTGGGGCCGTGTATTTGATGTAATGAGAAAAATAAACTTTTTATTGTTTTCTTGAGGAATGGGTTTCATGCTCAAGAGGAATTTATTTTATAGGTCAAGCTCCCATTGAGAGCTTCTAGGGCTTATGAGTCATTGTCATGTATGAAAGACAAATTTAGGGCAAGTTACATATTGTAAGAAAAAATTACTTGAGTTAAAGATAGAGACAAAAGGACCCTCCAAGACCTCGTTTATGCCCTACAATCAAATCAACCCCCTAAAGGAGAAGTCGGCCTATCAAGAGGACATGTCAGCCTAGGGATGATGACAAGTTGGCCTAATACCTTGGGAGAGAAGCCTATATATAGGAAGACTCAACCTCACACAAGAGACAATCAATCAAGAATCTACGGCAAGAAGAAAAGTACAAATAGCAAGGGAAGGGAGCCTCTTGAGCAATGAAGAGAAGGAGAAGAAGATCGATGTCTTCTAGCATTATTTTTGGGTCAAATCATCTCACAGATGTGACTATAGCTAGGGTTTTTGCTATAAGATATTGCAAGCCTTGAAAACGTCATGATATAGCCCAAGAAAAAAGTATTCTTGCTAGCCCACTGCACAAGGAAGTATCCAAGCCAAGCGAAGGAGAGAAGCCTCACAAATCATCGCTTATCTGTTCACACGTGTGAAATATCTGTGATTACAGGTGGGCTGAAAATTGCAGACTTGTAGTAAGAGGTTGAAATTGAAGAGGAAGCTGAAATCAATGGAGTAGTCGGTTTGACCAGCGTTGACTTACAAGAAAGAAGTATTCAAAGGCAGAAGTATGACTTGGTCTTGGAGGGGTTTTTGGTAAAGGGTACAGGTCTTGTAATTTGGTAATTGAAGATTCTATAAGAAGAAGAATTCTTGTGGGTTTTTCTCTCAGTTTGGAGAGGTTTTGACCCTGGTTGATTGCCTATATCTCGTGTCCTTTGTCTTATTGTTCTTTATGGTTTGGTAGTTGTTTGATGAAGAAAACACTAATAAAAAACCACTGAAAGAAGCTAATTAAGATAAGTAAAAATACACCACAAACAATTATCAAGATAAATCACATATACTTGCTTCCCCTATATTTCTCAACATGGTTTCAGAGCTAAAGCAACAAATCAATGAAGGGTAGCTCAAAGAAGGACATTCAAGGATCAAAGCACTAGAATATAATCTAGAGATAAGATGTCAAGCCAAGGAAAAGGCAGTGTAGAGAAGACCATGAAAATGATCATCGAAATTCAAGGCATCAAAAAGAACACTTTAGGTCAACATTCAAAATGATCATCAAGAGGATCAAATCTTCAAGAGGGGTTACTCAAAGATCAACCTCAAAGAAGAAGTCTTGATAAAATCTAGGGAAAAAATATTCTTAAGGTTTGATCTAAAATAACAAAGAAATTACAGTGAACTGTGTCCGTCTCTCAAGTTATTAAAAGGAACCAAACCAAATTCAAGTTAAGCAAAATTCTGGCTTCAATACCAACTCTTCAACAGATGAGATTTCTGAATTGAGTGCATGACAGTGTGATAATACATCACTGTTTCAAATGGTCGAAGGCATAATTCAAATATTTCAGAGCAATTTGAATTGTTTAGCAGGAAAATTGAACCTCTGATCCTGAAAAAGAAGATTTTATTCAAGACATCCTCAAGGAGGACTTCTCTTCTCAAAGAGATCAAGAACTTCATATTATATCTCTCTTATTTCAATACTTGAATTTATGGTGAATCAAAATCCCGTGACACCAAAAGCACAAGCATTGATCGTATATATTTACATGTTGATATTTAGGCATTCAAGAAGGCCGACCTTCAAAAGGAATTTCCTCTACAATCATTGATACATTTTGATAAGCTGTTGAATCAAGAAACTACAAGCAGAAATAAGTGCAACAAAAAGTGTCTATATTATGAAGTTTTGTTTCAAAGAAGTCCTACAACCATCAAGGTAGCAGAAAGGAGCTACCAAGGAACTCGTGAAGAAGTAGGTCCCAACAAAAGGACAACAATTTCCACGGTTAAAGACTCATTAAAAGAAATTCTTGAAGAGCGCAGTTTGGTCAGTAAATACAACAATACATTTGTGAAGGAACCATGACATCGTGAAATACAACACACTACAGGAAGGTATCCATGAGGTATGTATGATATTTCCTTTTTATTTTCAAGGGTCCATCATAAGATGTAGGGCTAAAATTATGGCTCTAGGCTTTGTATTTTGAACTATGGGTGGCTCATAAGAAATCCTAGTATTTAGAAACCCTGATCTTAATTTATTTGTTCCCTATGGCTCATAAGATTTCTAGGGCATGGATAAACCCTAGAATGACATGAAGAGAAAATAATATGGTCTAGGGTTTGAATTTAAGAAACCTAGGATGACCTCTTGATTACATAAAACCCTAGAAGACAACTTGACAACATGTTTTGGTATTGTATACTTTGCTTTGGGTGCTTGTCAATAAATATTGCAAGAACAAGAAGTAAAGATGGATGGGTTGATCCTTTGTTTTAAGAAGCATGATGAAAAGGAGGGAAATATATGGACCCTTGGGAACTATTCATGATATAATTATGGATACCTGAAAGAAGTAGAAGGTTAAAGAATTACAGTCAGATAGAAAGCATAATGAAGTATGATAGGATGCATCATATTAGTGATGACATCATATTGGAAGCATACAATGAAAGTAAGAGCTCATGACATCATTATAAGAAGATAGCTGAAGTAGAAATCCATAACAGTCTTCAAGAAGAAGGAAGAAGCTCTCAGGAGCCTTGTTAAAAGCATAAGTATTAGTTATGAGTAGATTCATCTAGCATGAAATTCATCATACATTATTGGAAAGGAGCATTTGCAAGATGAGGATAATCAAGAACTCCACTGGAATCTTCATTAGAAGGTTCATCTCTTGGAAGAAGCAAGTGTCTTGTTAAGAATTACACCTTGGATGGGATTCATTGTTTGGAAGAATGATGATATGATGACAAATGTTTGCAGCATGTTGATATGATTGAAGTAATTTCAGTCAAGGAAAAGAAGTTGTTGAAGAAAATATAGATGACCAAAAGAAGAAAATATGTATGTGTGCATATGTTTAATAAATTAAGTCATGCCATCACATAGTTGCAGATAGCATGGGAGAATACTCTACCTCATGAGTATGAACAAAGGAAAGGGATCTCTTTCGTTAAAAGGATGCATGAAGGCATGGTTCACATATTGACTATATGAAATCAACATAATATGTCCTCATATGGAATATGAAGTAATGAAAGAATTATGAATGATAGTTCCTAGGAAGAGATATGTGAAGAAAGAAAAAAAGAGATCATAAAAGATGCAACTTGTGCAGATTCCTAAAATTGGAATCCTATTGTAGCAACTGGATAATATTCACCTAATTGTTATTCATTACTTGACAATTTATTTATAGTTGTTATACGACAAACACTCAATACATCACACTGCGACCTTCACTACATAAAATAATATATGGAAACAATAACTGAGCAAGAACAAAAATAGACACACATATGACACCGTTATTTTTGGACAAATATCCCCGGAAAAACCCAATGCAGGAAAATCAATGCAACAACTGAGGGTTTGTATTATTATGCAGTAGTTCTGAATACAATCTAGGATGCCTTACTGGCCATCCATACATAGGACAATAACTAGCAGAGTTAGTGATAAAATTTCCTCACACTATCACTGAAGAACCGACAGTGATCCAACCCCAAACTGATAAGCCTCACGCTGCCTCTGCACTGATTTGCGTTACACTGGCTGGGAATTGCGTCACTTCCTTCGGTTGATATTTATGTTGGTTGTATGCTTCAATCTTTGGCCCTCTGGGCTCACACCCCGGCTCCCAACACTGAAACTGATCTCACCCTCAGCAAAATTATGGATCTCCTCAAGGCTTCAACACTGCCTCTGTGTGGCACTGCGCTGCCTAGTGTAGCTGTTATGTTGCCTCTTCTGCGTCCTCTCTTTGCCTTCTCTGTAATGTATTCCCGACTCAGGAAAAATCTCCCACCAGAATTATCTCTGCCCCTCACTGCAAGAATCAACTCGATGATCTCTCTGACTGATCTGCGTTGCTCACTTGAGAAATCGATCTCTAGACTCTCTCTCGATGTGATTTCCAAATGCTCATCAAGCCTTCTCATTGAGAAATCAATAGTCCGGATTAAAACATAATCAAGGGCTAAGATTAACTTGACTTTATCTTTGTCTTTTTCTAGAAGATTCACACCCGGTTCTTTTAATATACTTTAATTATTTTAATTCCTTAAGTTTAGACTTAGGCTCCCATTAAAAATAATCAATTATTTTAATAAAATCCCATTCGGGTGGAATTTCCCAAAACAATTTCTGGGTATTTTGGAATACATGTGTCTAATCCTCCCTGCAAAATTTGAGACTTAGAGTACATCCGATGCTACCAGAAATCAACACAACTATGGTCACATGGAAAAGGAATTCAAAATCTGATGATTAGTAGAATTGGCGATGAGATCTCCTTTGGAAAGATTTGAAGACCTTGGGAAAGTTTGGAAAGAAAGAAGACCCTTGACAACTGGATATCTTGGAGATGTGTCAATATATATGCATGATGTTGATATTGCAACAACCAAATGTCGTGATGAAAACCCATCACAAAAGGTAACTTTGATTTGATGTTCATTTTTTATTTTTGAACAACATATGGATGGGATGATACATGGCTACCAAAAGAGAGTTGTAGATATCATCTACAACTATCACTCATGTGGTTGGATGGAAGATCTTGAAGGAAACATGACTTGGAAAAGGTAGTTGTCAAATGTGGACTAGAAGATCACTTTCAAGACAATGGAAGGATTACATGACTGACTTGAGAGAAGTGATGGATGTACGATGCCTTACAAGATGTAGGATCTATAAAGACGAGGATGAAATTCATGACATCAAATGGAGGAGATACACAAGCAACTGGAGGTCCCATGATCTCGACCAAAGAAGAGATAGCTACTGTTGGAAACAAGTCCCTAGGTAAGAGGGAGTCTAGAAGAAAGTTTTTGGTTAGAAAGGAACTTGGAAGCAAGTCCCTAGCCAAGAGGGAGCTTGGACAAGTCCCTAGTTTAGAGGGACCTTGGGTACATTCCTTTTATAGGAATGGGTATATCCTCCCTAGTTAAGAGGGAGAGATAGACACATCATTCTTGTCTTCACTTTGGGAAGAAAGAATGGAGGATTGGGTAAGCATCTAGAATCCGATACTCTTTGAGGATGTGGTAGGTCATCCAAGATAAGAGGAGTCGTAAGAGGACCACTATTCTTTGAGGAATGTGAATCCAATATAAGAATAATACTGGGAGGTAATACCTTGTGTAAACCCGGGTGGGGTATGTTCTGAGAGACAATGATGAAGGCGTCTATAAATCATTGGTCTCACCAACATTGTGCTCTGATCTTGTGGAGAGATACAGTTGTTAGTCAAGGCCTTGCTATGTGACAACGTTGGATGATATGATGCTATACAGATGGGTTACCAATCCAAATCTTCTTATGAGAATTCTTCAGATTGAGAATGTCCAGGTAGGCTTGTATGGATTATGAATACCTCCCTAGTTAAGAGGGAGTGTTGAAATAAGTAAATAGGTTTGGTATTCATAATGACATATGTAATCATGATTTTATGTAATTGATGTAATAAAAAAAATAACCTTTCTATTGTTTTCTTGAGGCATGGGTTTCATGCTCAAGAGGAATTTATTTTATAAGTTAATGTCCCATTGAGAGCTTCTAGGGATTATGATTCATTGTCATGTATGAAAGAACCATTTAGGGCATGTTATGTATTGTAAGAAAAAAATATTTGAGTTTAAGATAGAGTCGAAAACACCCTCCAAGACCTCGTCTATGTGCTACATTTAAATCAACCTCCTAAAGGACAAGTTGACCTATCAAGAGGACATGTCGACCTAGGGCTGATGACAAGTCGGCCTATCAAGAGGACATGTCGGCCTAGCGATGATGAAAAGTTGGCCTAATAGCTTGGGAGATAAGCCTATATATTGGAGGACTTACCTCACACAAGAGACAATCAATCAAGAATCTACAACAAGAAAAGAATTACAAATAGCAAGGGAAGAGATCCTCTTGAGCAGTGAAGAGAAGGAGAAGAAGATCAAAGTCTTATAGAATTATTTTTGGGTCAAATAATCTCACGCGTGTGAATGCAGCTAGGGTACAGTAAGATATTGAAAAGTGTTGTACTATGCACATTTTCCACTATAGAAATATCAATTTTTGTAATAAGCAATTGTGTTTGACTTATCCCTCCGTAATGAAGTTCAAATCCAGAGATAAAAGAGGTTAAGGACACCCCTCGGGTGCAAAGTTACCAAACAATAAAAACATTACAGACAACCAAAGTTTGAGATCTCATTAGGTACACGGACGAAGATTATCCATCGGGAAGCTAAGGAGAAATCCACCGATTTGGTTTGATCGAAGCAATCCTATTACACATTGGTGGGGTAAGAGGCGCGAACGTTAATAGGATGTGCCCTTCCGGAATTGAATAGTCAGCGCACAAACATGGGGTCGCGGTGCATTTCGGGGGGTGACAGCGCCTCTATGCTCCGGCCTCCCGACCCACCGAAAACTGGTAGGGATCACCAGTGATGCGCTTCACAACGTGCATTCCATGCAAAGAAGAAGGGAGCTTAGCAGGGTAAGGTAAGGTTTTGTAACTCATGTCCGCCATTCGCCCTCCACGTGCCCACCACCTACCCGGTACAATTCAACCAACCTAGCAAAGCCACGTGTTGACCCGATGATGACACCTCATCGTCAGCCCTCCAGTTGTTGTCCTCCGCCTTGAAATAACTTACCTCCCCACATATTTTTCGCTAACATAGAACCATGCTCGGACCACTTGTCGCTCCAGCTCGTCCCTCTACGTCACTTTCAGTCGCCAACTATTTAGTCGGTCCTGTGCATTTGTGTTTATAGTTCCATCTTTGATTTGAAAATGAAAAAAAATGCACCTGAGACCCCACAAGCTCGTGAAGTCAAGTCTGCCTCTGGTCCTGAGCCTCTCATGGACACCCAAGCTCATATTAACGACCTCCTCTATCCGTTTCACCTAGCCGACAAAAACTTTAAACTGATGGGTTACAAATGGTGAGAAGAGGACCTCTTCAGGCAGGTCATCTCTGGATTATATTACCAAATTGCCCCCTCTGTTCACCATTTCCCCAAGTTCTTTTCTTGGCTCTCCGAAGCCTACATTGAGCAGAAAGAGTACTTTGCCTCTTCTCAAGGGAACAAGATACTGGAAATTACCCCTCAACTTATCCGAGAAGAATTGTGCTACCATTCATCTTCTACTGGGCTGGAGTTTACTGAGGTAACCCTCATGTACCACTTCACGAGCCTTCCTGCCGAACAACAGAACTCCCTCTTTCAGATAATCACATTTTCAAAATCATCAAGCATCCCTGTAGTTGATAAATTTATTCTTTCTCTATTTGTAGAGCCTGTTCAACCTATCATTTCTTTGATTTCTGGGATGTTGGGAGAAGATGATGCCAATTGGGTTAATAATGATTGCCTAGGTTTTATGGATCAAATGATGCAACCTGATACCCTCTTTGATATTAATTCATTCTTGGACACCACTATAAAAACTCAGCTTCAACACCTGAATACTTCAAGTTGATTCCGGTATTACTCATTATTATTTTATCTATTCATGTTCACGCATGCTGATAAATTCAAACGTGTAGGCTTGGATAAATTTTGTCGCAGAGGAAAGGAACCTGGGTCTGTGTTTAAATAGACTACCTCCGTTCACTAGAAATCTCATGAAGATGGTTATTCCAATTTGATATGATAATTCATGTCCATAGGCTATAAAAGTATTCATGGGGTATCTCCACCTTGGATATTTCCTGAGAAAAAGGAGCTGCTCCAATTCAGTGAGGAAGATTGTATATGGGATTGGTACTTATTCAAGGATCATACAAAACTCCGAGTATATGGCTGCGAACTACTCCCTCTCCATTTTCCAGTGTTCATTCCCATGAGAATCTTTGCTCTCTAATTTTCATGAGACAGTGCCTTGGCTCATACCTGATACACTTTGTCCCGAAAAAGAAAGGGTACATGTTTAATATTTCGAATGTAGTAGGCCCCTTAATCATCTAACCAAGACATGCCTCCCCTTTGATTGAAGAGCTCCTTAAGAAAATAAAATTCCAACAAGGGGATGTATGGCACTATGATCCTAAAGGGGCTATTGCCTGAAGGAGGGAAAAGATCAAAGCTTCAACCTATGTACATGAGTCCAGGATTGATATTGAATGGAAAGCTAACTCTAACTCCTAGCCTTTGGATACAAAAATGGAGACAGAGACCCCTAAGGAAGGAAAACGATAAAAAAGGACCAGTGATAAGGTTGATGACATGGAGGAAGAGGAGGAAGTACACACAATCAAGAAGGCTAGAATACAAGACCCTGAAGGAAAAACTAAAGAAACCGAGGATGAGGTCGTCCCTGGGCTAGTGGAATGAGGGAAAATCGACCAAGATTTAAGGTCGCCCTGGAAAGCTCCCCATTACCCACAACATCCACTTCTACATAGGCAATTGTCTCAAGAGAGGGTCTGTCAGGTGAAAAAGCAAGTTGACCTATGGGAGAAGAAATCAACGAGAGAAACAAAAAAGTGATGGAGCAACCGAGAACAGACACAGCCCTTCATGTTGATAAATATCACACCAGGATTTTGGCAACAATGGATGTACATAGAGACCAGATGGTATTGTCTGTGCAACACCCACCCACTTAGCTACTACCCTCAGGGGCGCAATACAAGTGTCTGGATCTTATTCGCGATTTAGCATTAATCCCTTTGGATGACAAGGTGAATCTCCACAAGAAGATTGTGTATATGCTATACAAGGAGCTCAACACGTACACCATGACCATGGATAAGGCTCATAAGTTGCTGAAAAGAATAGTGGCCAGTCTAAAACAATAAGGGCTAATTCCAGAGCCCTTACACTACAAATCTAGGAATATAAGAAAATGATCACTAGAAAAGGGGTAGCCTCTAAGGAACAGTTAACCATTGAAGCCCTCCTCCAAAGATCTTAGAAATAAGTCCAAGAACTAAGACATAGACTTAAAATTTCGAGTGGTGAACATATCCAAACTCTTGAGGTGGCCCAGGTGGAAACAAAGAAGGAGACTCTGACTAAAAAACTGCTTGATATGAATGATGAAGTCATAACGCTTAATCAGAGGGTAACAAAACTATGACAAAAGATAGACACCCACATCTGTGTGGTGGCCGTGCTTGATGACCCCCAAAATCCTGCTGACTAGCTCACGAGGGCACTGACCGAGCTCAAGCTCTCTGAGGGTGAGGTCAAGAAAATACAAAGAGATATAGATGCAACTCGGGAAGCTTTATCCCAAAAATAGAAGCAGTTAGCAACTGCCAAAGCAGGAGCTGATCTTGCTTCTAAGAATTTGTAGGCTACTAATAAGAAAATATCAAATCTAAAAGTCCAGCTCAAAGGGAATATGTCCCTGGTTGAAGCCAAGCAAATAATTTGGGACAAGATTATCTCCGAGATAAAAAGCCATTGGGAACACCTCATGCTGGTCAATGACAAGAAAGTCACAGTTTGAGATTACAAGAATCAACTTGAGGTAGGCAGGGAAGTGAGAGCCAAGAACTCTCTGATTGCAAGGAAATACATCCAATTCGTAAATGAGCTGCCAGCTGAAGGACTGGGGAATATTGATGTAGTGGATCGGTTTGGCATTGTCATGGAGGTGATGAGGATGATTCAGAAGGAATATGCCCAAGTCAAGGCTGAGGAGTGTTTGGTTCTAGTTACCATTTAGGAATTGAGACTTTTGATGCGGATTTAGAGAAGGCCATTGAGGCGGGACTACCTACCTGTTGGGATAGGGAAGGAACTTTTGTATAGTGGGATGCATATGAGCAGAGGCTGGTCCAGGCTAAAAGCAGGGTGGACCCTACCCACGAGAGGACGTCTAGGTTGAAGGGTGAAATCGTAGTGGCCTGTCTGAGAAAGTAGTTTCTCCTCCTAGGATTGGCAAGAAAATTGTTCCATGCCAGTCTGGATTACTCGAAGTTTACACATATTCGGGCCATGTATGATCTGTATAATAACGCTCCTGTGCCTTCCTCAGAGTCTGTGGTAGAAATGTTATGATTTCTTTTTCCCTCTAGTTATTTGGGTAGTCCCACCCACCAGACCGACCTCGCAGTATTCACCACGAACTTCACAGTTATCACAACAGGGTTCACAGTCATCACAAAAAGCTTCACAGTCCTCTCAACAAGCTTTGCTGACATCACACCAAGATTTTCACTCTCCACACCAACCTTGTCACAGATAAATTTTTCGAGATGTTTCCGACTAGGCGTTTTTCACTTTTAATTTTACTCTTGTCTTTATGGTTGTAATTTATGTTCCTCATCAAATGTTTTGTTATTTTCAGTTATCTAGCTGTGCCACAGGCACGCTTAATTTTGTTATGATGAATGTACTGTGAAATCAAGAAAGAATATCCGGGTAACAGATTCTCTCTGAAAATTCTATAAGGAGATCAACCTGGAACTGAACAAAGGTTCAAAATTTTTGTGACACATTTTGGTCGATGTCCTAAGAGACTTTTGCAACATTTTGGTATGGAATGTGTGTGTATATATATATATATATATATATATATCGATCCCACCTCAAATGCGTATGCATTATGTAAATTTCCTGATTTCTTATATTTGAATTCTTTTACACTTTTGATTCTCAGATTTCATGTTATCGTAGCTGTTGGGATTATCCATCTGCGTTCATCAATTTGTTTTCTTTTAAAAGGTGATAAACACTCTATGAACAATAGAAGGATGTAAATTACTTAAATGCACTCCATAAATATGTTTGTTTCATGTTCTCTCTGCTTCACATTTTCTTCTAGTCTTTAGCGCACTGGATTCTTATTATGTTTAAGCTCAAGGTGTTAAATGCTTATCTTCTCTGACTAATCCAATCTACTATAAGCCGAAGTCTACATACTCAATTGTGAATGGCCTTGTTGAATTTTATATGTATTCCTTTTTGATGCTCAGTCCCTCACCATCTAGTTCGGTATTATATATATCAAAAGCAAGGAAGGTTCTGAACCATCTATACATAAATATTTAACATGAAGAGATGGGTCATATTAAGTAAATCTCAAGACCTTGTTAAGATGCCCTAGGCATTGGTCTCCTCATCAACCCAGAGACTGTCTCTAGGAGTTACAACACATACCTTGAAGAAGTCGTGATATAGCCTAAGAAAGAAGTATTCTTTCTAGCCGAGTTCACAAAAGGAAGTATCCAAGACAAGTGAAGGAGAGAAGCCTCACAAATCAACCCTTATTAGTTCACATGTGTGAAATATTTGTGATTATAGGTGGTCCAAAAATTGAAGACATGTAATAAGAGGCTGAAATTGAAGAGGAAGTTGAAATGGTGTAGCAGTCATTTTGACCAACATTGACTTAGAACAAAGAAGAATTCTTCAAAGGGAGAAGTATTTGGAGGGGTTTTTGGTCAAGGGTCTAGGTCTTGGAATTCGTCAATTGAAGATTCTATAAGAAGAAGAATTCTTGTGGGTTTTCCTCTTAGTTTGGAGAGTTTTGGGCCATGGATGATCACCTATATATTGTGTCTTTTGTCTCATTGTTATTTATGGTTTGGTAGTTGTTTGATGAAGAAAGCAATAATAAGAAAAAAATGAAAGAAGCTAATTAAGTTAAGTAAAAATACACCACAAAAAATTATCAAGTAAGAGAAATCACCTACACTTGTTGCCCCTAGATTTCTCAACACAACGAGATATGTTTCAGTGTGAGAGGGAGCACCCAGTTAGGGTGATAGGAAAGAAATTATGATGATGGACCCAGTGGAATAAAGTTGATAAGTTTATATGAGCCAAGGCATGTTTCTCAATATGAGTTGGAATACCAACAAGGTATAGTTGATCATGGAAAATTCAGTTATGATTTGAATATTGTCTCAAAAAATGAAGTACAAATGCAATTTCAAATTGGGTAGAGAATGTTGATGGAATAAAGAGTTCATCAAGATATTGCTTCAGTTTGAGCTTCATTATAATTTCTTGTATGAGCATGTATGAGCATGAAGCAGGCATCTGTCGAACTCACTATTGCAAAGGCCGAGTATATTGCAACTTGATTGGAAAGATGAAAAGCAATATGAGTTTAGAGGCTAATTGCAGAATTATATTGATCGAGTACAAGTGATAACCATGGTGAAAGGTCGAAGCATCTTGAGATTAAGTACCGAGACATTGTACATAAAGAAAAAATGGCTTCAATATTATTCTACAGTATAACATTTTTTTGGAAAAGCCTCTGTCCCCGGGTGAAATCTATATATATACTTTAGGGACAAGATTGGATTTGTTGAGAATGCCTTTCTCATTTAGATGGAGTACTGATGAGATAACATCATGGATTGACATTCTCTCTGTCTTAAGAATTTTGTCCCGAATTAGGGACATTATCCATTTATCAAGTACTTTGCCCTGAATTAAGGAGAATGGTCTGACAAAGGAAAATTATTCTTCTTGTGTCTTATATATTGACCTGAATGAGGAAGTAGAGTCCTAAAGCATCACGTTCATATAACATCGAGCCATGAATTGTGCAGCTAGAGTTTGGCCTCTGGCGATTCACCATGTGTCATTGACCCAAACGACGATGAACCAAGTCTAGTTAGGAAGCCAAGTGTCAGTTACTGTCCCAAATTATGGTGACTAGTTGTATGTAAATGATATCCCTTGTGTCTGAAGTATTGACCTAAATTATGGTGATCACACACCATAGGTCTGAAGCACTGACCCTAATGATGGTGACTAATTGATGCAATTGATTTACCATGTGTCTGAAGCACTAGCCCGAATTATGGTGAGGATATACCATAGGTATAAAATGATGACCTAGATTACGGTAAATGGTTGATGATATCGAATTACCACATGTCACAATTGTTGACCCAATTTCGGTAAATGGTTGATGATATCGACTTACCATATGTCACAATTGTTGACCCAATTATGGTAACTTTTTTTACCATGTGTCACAATTACTGACCTGATTATGGTACTTGGATTTGTTCTAACCTTTTCTTAGAGAAAATTTTCAACATGAGAACATATGATGGTCATTATAAATACCTCCCTCGCTAAGATGGAGTGTTGAATTTTGTAGCTATGGCCAGTCTTCATAATTATTATTTTAGACATTGATTTATTTGTAAAGCATGTTCTTCATGCTATTGTCAAAAGAGAAAAATATTTGACATGTTCTTCATGTCAGCTTTAATGAAAAGGAAAATTTGAATTTTTGAAAATATAAAATTTGGCTCCAAAATAAGCCAAGTTAGCCTCCTCCTAGTCAAGTCGGCCCCAACCTAAGAGGCACCCATTTGGCCTAGAAAAATACTATAAATATGAGGCATTCGACCTCCCTTGCAAACAAATAATTTAGATCTATTTGAGGCAAGTAATTTAGCCTATTCTGAGGTAGTGAAGAGACCTATTCTAAGACAATGAAGAGACCTATTTTGAGGCAGTGAAGACGCCTATTATGAGGCAACAAAGAACCCTATTACGAGCTAGCAAATAATTCTATTTGAGGCAGTGAAGGGGTATGTTCAAGGATGAATCTGAGGACTAAAATTATGAGGTAAGGTACAAGACCAAAACTTCTGAGGCAGGGTGCATAACCAAAATTCCTATGACAAGTTGCGCACCAAAATTCATGGATGAAGAAGCATATCGAGATTCCGATTAGGCTTGACTTGGCTAGGAGGTAGTTTCGCCTAGGTTTGACCTAACTATCTTGTTGGTTTTTCTGACCTTGTATTTGACTAATGTATCTCTGTTGAACTTGATGATTTATCTAAGGAAAAGGTTGTTGGGTTTTTCCTTCATGTGGGTTTTCCTAGGGTAAACTATTGTGTTCTTTGTGTGGTTGTCTCTTCCTGATCCTACTATCATAAATATCATGTTGTTGATGTCTTCTATGTAATTCCTTAATGATTAAATAATGAATAAGAATATGAAAAAAATCAAATTATTTGAAGTAATTATCAATATATAAGACCCTATAAAACTTAACAAAAAGGTGAATGTATACTATATTTGCCTCTATAATTTCCTTATTTTGTTCACCTTTTTGGTCAATGTCCTTACCCAACCAAGTATTTCTGGCTTCAAAGGTGAGTGTATCCATCTCCCTTGGTGAAATTCATTTATGACCCAACCAAGGTCCTTTATGGTTTCAGGAGATGGTCTTCCAAATCCCGCAAAGACCTCATCATTCCCTGTCAATGAGGAAGACATTCAACATCATACTAAGCTCGTCTTTGGAGTATGCCCACAATATAATCATATGTGGATATATAATAGAGCTCCACTACTCTCTTCATCATGTCTTAGATGAAGTGACCTAACCATGTCATTCTAGCTCTTGAAGCCACATTGCTTCATGTGTTGTGATACAGGTTAAAATATAATTTGCTTGAATTTGTATATTCCTTCAAAGAATCACTTCATCTCCCGACATATTCTCAAACCACATCCAAGTATACAACACATTTACCACATGCTTTGTTGTAACTGAATGTATCTGCCAAGTCTCAATCATATAATGGCTTAGAGTGTTCATTGCAAAGAAAATATTTGGTCCATAGGTATAGTCATGGACTTGTATTCCATAATATTAAATCTCTAGACAATGTACTTCATCTGACCTAGGAAGATCTCAAATGGTCTCTTCCACACCTCAAATATCAAGAAATAATGCATCCGACCAAGATCCTTCATCCCAATTTATGAGGCTAACTCCCTTTGACACTGAAGCAGGTCTTCCTATGGTAATCTTTATTGTTGCCTCTGTCATGGAAAAAAATCCTTCTGCTACTGTTGCTACCTCAGTCACATAGGAAAGTCATTTTGCCATTGTCACTCACTCTATCACGTAGGAAAGTCCTTCTGCTAATGCCTGACATGTCTCTTCAAAGAAGGCATACAACTTATAGATACTTTCTATCTTTTGATCATATTGACAATCTTAACTAATGACATGCTCTTGAAATGTTGCTCCTTCTACTCTTCTTGGCCGTCTTCTCCCTCGATACTAGAAGCTTTTCCGGTCATCTGGCATAATCTTGGATGTATATACAATGTATTTATTTCAAACACAAATCATTCTTCTTGAGTCCTCAAGCCTATCCACTGGAGACTGGAGTTGCATTAGGGGAATTTTGAGGTCTAAAATGGGCCTCCTAAGAAAAATGTACAACACAAATAAACTTTATAAGAACCAATAGGATTAAAGATAATGATGTCAACCATGGGGGATGATTCACCATTTTTTAAGTAAAAGAGTAAAAAGATTAAAAAATAATTAAATAATAAAAATACTTTTTCAACTCGTATTTTCAACTTATCTCCCAAAGTTGTTACTTAAATTTCGAGTGAGAGTACTCGTTGGATGCAAAATTTAATTCCTCATCCAAGGAGTACCCATGTTGAATACTTTTGATGGACCCTGCTACCTGAAAATGAGAAATACATGAAAAAAAGTGATTGCAATCATGTTTTTCACGTATTTCTCATTTTTTGTGTAGCAAGATCCATCGAAAGTATGCAACATGGGTACTCCTTGGATGAAGAATTAAATTTTTCATCCAACGAGTACTCCCGCTTGAAATTTGAGTAAAAACTTTGGGAGATAAGTTGAAAATACGAGTTGAAAAATTTGTTTTTTCTTTTTTCCCTCCAAAATTTGATGATGTAATCAAATATTATTTTATTATTTCCACTATTATTTTATAATTTCCTTAAGAGGCCCATTTTAGACCTCAAAATTCCCCTAATGAAAATATCCTTTTAGTCCACTCCCTCTTACTAGGAGGTCCCTCCTGCCAAAAACTTTTCTTTGTTCTTTGTGATGATGCCATATGTTGCTAGAATAATTGCATTTACAACCTTCATGATGCACCTGCAAACCTCATTTAGGATGTCATGGAGGAAAAAATTATAACCAAGAAAAAAAAATACAAGAGGTTGAACAAGGAATAAAATAATGATAGTAATCATGGGAGAAAGATATGAATTACTCATCTTTTAATTAAAATGTTGGAGAGTTGTATTGAATTGTCAAGTCCCTGTTGATCCTTGCCTCCTTGCGGAAATCAGTGAAGTCTGTCTGCAATCTCATTAAGCTTGAATTCCTTGTCTTCTTCTGAAGTGGATCCTCGTCCTCAACATCAACTGTGGATGCATGTTGCTTCCATTTTTCTTGCATATATTTGGGGTTTCTTCATACTGTGGATTCATCGAGTTATCTAGCCACACCAAAGGCTTAATAGTAATCTAGCATCAATACCAAGTCATCCTTATGCTACCAAGGAAATAAACCAAGTATGCATCACACCAACTCCACTTGCATCCAACACTCTAGGCCTTTCTCTAGGGTTTTATCTCACAAACCCTAGGAATTTCTCATCCAAGACTTCAATAGAAGTCGTAACTTCCAATTCTTCTAGAGTTTACAAACCCTAAGTCTTCCATCTCTTGTACCGCACAACCATAAAGACTCAAAAGAAAGGCACATACTTTAATACAAGTGTTATGATAAGTTTTTTTCTTGCTTTATAAAAGTAGGCGAAGGAGCCTTTCTCCTCAACTCCCTCTAGCTATGGAGTAACTTCCTTGATGGATGAATAAAATATGTGTAATTAGTCAACCTTTGGTAGAAATTTCAAATAATCAAGTTGACCACATCTAACATGGACAATAAACAAGGATTTGACTGCATGTAAAATGTAGGTCCATACTTGTACATAAAAACTTCAAATCAATTTTTACATGTCCTGCTTGAGAAAAAAAATGTCATCATCCATATTGTAGGTTGTCTCAGGTCATTGGCATCAATCTTTAGATCATTCCCCGGACTGGAATTAGTCCATTGATCACTTTTAGGTTGAAAATTGCCCTTAATTATCATAGTATCAATTTAACAAAAGGCTCATACTTCAAATCAGGGAAAATTTTAAGGATAGAAATTTATATTAAATTTTAGAAACCTTGGCGAATCTTACTTGTCCCTAATATGCTATCTATAAAATGTTTGGAAATATTTTTCTAAAAGTGTTGAAATTTATAATGATTTTATATTTGTCACTACAAAATATTGGCAATTTTTAAGGTAAATTAATTTTATACTATAAAATTTGGGCGAATCACATTTAGAAAAAATGGAAATTAGCGAATTTTTTTTTTTTGAAAAAGCATTGAAAATTAGCCCACTTGTGAATACTAGCTAAAATTTCCATGCTTCAAATTAATTTGTAGGAAGTCTAGTCATCCTTTTCAAACTTTCTTCCACCTTATAATACCTCCTTGGCTCTTGAGTTCTTCCCTTTGAGGTTCCATGAGCCCTTAAAATTCCCTTAAAATGCATCACAAGAGGTCCTTAAATTGCCCTTTAAAACATTCTTAAACAAGCCTTTAATAATCTGGGTTAGACATTTATCAAAATTCAACCTTCCTTCCCCTGTCAAAGCATGCCTAATTTTCTACCTCGTGTGCCCTAAACAAACTTTTTGACTACCTTAGAAACTCGATTCAAACATGCCACTTTCTGTGATCTACAGGGATAACTCAACCCTTGAATTATTGCGGCTGGAATAGGCCTTAAAGGCCTAAACTTGTCCTTCATTAACACTAAGAGTGATCTTGAATTCGGTCCTTCATTCTGTGATAAGCTCTGTCTTCTTGATCAACAAAATTATGCCTCAACCCAACCTTGTATTTGTCTCAAACTTGGTCTCATAATAGGGTACAAAAAGTGCCTTAGTAGTACCGAAATATTTCTTCTAAATAAGACAATGGAGGGACACAATTTTGGCTTAGATCATACCTCATTCTTCTTATACTTGGCTTCTTCAAGAAAAACAAATTCTCCTAAACTTGGCATCTTCAAGATACTTAGATGGTTTCTCTTTTATCAAGACTTTGATACCATGTTGAATTTTCTACAATAATTCATATTAAAAACTGATCTTGTGATATTGTAATTACTTTCTAATTATTTCCAATCAAGTTATCTTATGTCACATATATCATTAAGAAATTACACACAAAAAATCTCAAGAGTAATGCAATGAAAACAATGGGATCAAAAGAGACAATCACACACAATAGACAACAAATTTACCTTGGGAAAAACACAACAAATTTTCTTCTTAGGAGAAATTGTTCTTCAATAATGTTTACAATTCAAGAATATTCTAGAAATCTATGCCAAAATCCAAGTCCAAGATACTAGTCAAACCTGATCAAATTTCTACTTTAGTCAACATTGGTCAAACCTCCAAAATAGTAAATTTTGTGCAAATTCCAGGTTGGCTCACTTATCTCCTGTGTTTGAATTCAAACTTTCAGTTAACCCTTGTAGTCAACTTGAACTTGTAGTTGACTTCTTGTGGTCAACCTAAAGTCAATTATTTGGTCAAACAATCCATTTTTTGCAGTCAAACTTGGTCATATTATTGGTCAAACACAACCAAAATATTGGTCAAATGAAGTAGGTCAAAACTTGGTCAAATGGAAGCTTCAACTTGGTCAATTTTCAAGTCAACTATAAATGCTAGTCAAAATTTTGTAAATTTGTCCGTCTGCTCCCATGCGTGGTTGTTAGATCAAAGATTATTAGATGATTCGAATTGCTTAAGGTAGAGGAGTCACATGTATTTATACAAGTCAAATGGGGTGGAATTTGACCAAGTGTCACACCCATACATTAGTGGGGCCAACTTGACCAATTGGGACCTACATGAAGCCTACGAATTTCCATTTTCATAGTTTTCCTTGGTCGAATTTGGACGCCTTTTGGCATGTGAGAATACCTCCCGCCAATGCTACACCAAAATCGACAATGAGTGAGGTCAATATGATTTAATTAAAAGTTTAATTCACAATTAGAGTGTTGAACTTAACTCCATTGTTGATCTTGAGAAGATTCTGGTATCATATGGATAAGAGTGAGGTAAAAAAATGGACCTCACTCTTGTCTATCGATACCTAAATATTTTCGAAATGGATAATGAAGTTCAGTTCAACGCTCGCACTGTGCATTAAATTTTTTTGTAAATAAAATTGGTGGTCAAACAAAATAGAGAGCCACTTTCACTCTATCATATGGTGTGAAAATATATCTTTTGAGCCTCAAGACTGTCTTTATTTTGATATCTATTTCACCACTTCTCCTTTCCTTTTTACATAATTCACAAACCCAAGCAATGTTAATTGATATATTTTCACTCTACAAAGGAATTTAAATGATATCTCTTTCATATTCTAATGTTTCTTATTATTTGATGAAATTTTGTATTTAGCTACATAATTCTTGCAATTCTATAGCTAATCTCAGTTTCTGCAGCTACCGACATTGTTTGATAGGTTCCGAAGATAAAGGAGAGGAGCAAAGAATATGGGTAGTTTTGAAATGATCCATACATGGATTTACTCACCTGTCCAAAATCGAGATAAATCACGCCTAAGATCACGGTCAAAAGATTAGTCAAATGGAAGGTTAAGACAACGGACGAGAAGTTGGAAGCCTCATAATTTTCTCTCCATGGAGCAAACCGTGAAGGCTATGAAGATCAATAGTCTTGCTTATGATTCTACTTCTTAGTTTTGTTAGTATATTTAGGCGAGATCATCTTAAAACAATTGATTTTAATTTATTATAAATACCAGGTTGTTTTGAACCGGAAATAAGTTTAATTTTTGTAATATTGCTACACAACGAAACTCTGTTTTATCAATGCAAGGAGAAGGCAAAGTTCAAGACCATTAATGTGTGATTAGTCTTACATAATTCTTCAAGCCGTTCTGTTGAAGTGGGCCCCTGCACAAAAAAAGGTTTCGTAGCATAATCTTTGTTGATTTCTAGTTCACGTTTTTATTACTTCGTAGATAGATTTTTGAGTTTTTCATTATTTGAATGTTAAGTCTTTATAAAATGAATGATGCGTTCTTTGCATAAGTTTAATGCTTTAACGTTTCAATTTCCTGAATTATGTTGATGCCACAATCGTGTTAATGAATCTCTGTTTTACATTTGATTACACAATTAGCACAGATCTGAGATCAAACAAGCATTTTTACCTTTGCGCATAGGAAAAATACTCCGTTTTCATTCATAGTCTAATTAGCCTTTTCAATTTCCACAGTATAGTCATTTAGATAGGATTTTTAGAGGCTTAATATTTTCATTTTCATTTCAAGTAATGAATAGAATTAGAGATTAGTTTAATACTCTATTTTCCATAGGATTAATGTGATAACTTTACATTTGATAAGTAGAGAAAAGTGTTCAATTACATGACATGATTTGATCATAGTTTATATTGATGCTCTGTTTAGACTTAGAATAAATTTAAGTAGATAGTCTCCTTATTTAATCAAAGATGATTGTCGGCATAGGATAACCTAACATAGAGATTGAACATAGTTTCTTTTTATGCAATTTAGATTTATTTTAGATCAATTTTCTCTCCTAATTTTACATTTCCTTTTCTTCTTGTAATTTTCATTTTCTAGTTATTAAAATATTTTCTTTAGAATAATTCATAAATCAATTTCCTTTTTAGATTAAATCTAAACATTTCCTTTTCTTCCTATTTAAAGTTTATATTTTTAGCATTAAAATTCTTCTAGATTCAATTACTTTCTTGCTTTTAGATTTCATATAAAATCTCTAAAATACAAAAATATTGAAGTTTTCTCTTCTAGTTCCTTTAGATTAATTATTCTTCTTTTCTCAATTCTCATCATAGGATTTTAGTCAAGTTTAGATTTCATTACTATCAATTCTTAGTTTTCCTATTTCAATCAAACATTTAAGATAAAACATACAACTCCCCAAAAAAACATATAAAATATACACAACGAAGTAAGTTATATAGGTTTCTAGCATATATAGTGCACCTGCACTTCACAAGATTACTAACTCTGGTCGATAATTTATAATATAAATTTAAGACATTAAATTGACTAAACATTTTGGCGTCGTTGTCAGGGGATTGTAATTATGAGCCTTGTTTCTTAAATCTAAAAATAAAAACACAAAAACATGATATGCATAGAGAAAGAGATTTTAGGGGTAGATTTATAGCTAGAGGTAGAAGTTTGATTCCAACAACACCACTCACCCCAACAATAAATCGTAGTGCCACACCACCATCTCAAACTCATATTCCATTCTTAAAACATAGACTCCCTGAAGTCTTAAGGTCAACAATTTAGCCTAAAAACTCTCCAACTTCATCCACTGAAGCAATTATAGAAGAAGAAGATCCTAGATCTCTAACAACATGAGTAGTCTTTTTAGCCTCCACTAGAGAACAAATCTCAGCTCAAGAGCTAGAAGTTCCTACTAAAGAGGAGGAATACATCTTCTTCAATATACCATTGAGAGAAGAACCAGAAGAAGAAAAAATAACTCGAAGAATAGAAACCTATATTAGTTATGAGGAATCTACAATGGCAGGAGAAGGAGAGGGAGAAGTACACAATATGAATGGAGAAAACCTAAGAATAGGAGGAGGAAGAAGAGGTGGATGAGATGGAGGAGGAGGTAGAGGAAGAGGAAGATGGGGAGAGAATAGAGATGACAATAGAGAAGACCTAGTTGGATTTCCTATATATGATGAGGATACAACTGCTACAATTAAGAATATCTAACCTTCTATCCTTCCCAATTTTCATGGACTAAGAAATGAAGATCCTGAAACATTTCTATTTGAATTTTAGGTTTGATGTAGATCTTATGACCACTTACAAGATTCTCAAAAATTGAAATTGTTTCCTGCAACACTTAAGGGTGCAACATTAAAATGGTTCATGGGTTTGATAACACATTCTATTAGGAGATGAAGAGTGAATTTTTGCGAAAATATCAAGATTATTTCATACCTCATAGTCGGAAAGATGAAGTTTTTAAAATTATGTAAAGAGAGGATGAAAACTTAGAATACCTAATTGAGAGATTCAGTTACAACTTAAAAAGAGCTAAAATGAAAAACTTATATCAAGGTACTTTAAAAAATCTCCTGTTGAAAGCCATTAGAGCTTAATGGATATATATTCTTAATATGATCGAAAACGGAGAAATTTCTCAATTTCCATTGCCTGATATCTTTGAATTATGAATACATCTCTCAAGGGAGAAATTAAGAATTGGAAAGAATTCAAGAGAGCCTGTTATCTCTAGAGTAAATAAATCTGCAGTAGGAACAATAAATAGGGCAGACATAGGAAATTTTTTTGTTGAATTAAAAACATATATTTTAGGGAGTCTTAGTGAAAAAATAGACACCTTAAAATTACAAAACAAGCAAAAATATGAAAGTGATGCCTTATCGTTCTTCTGTCCTAAATGCAGAAAGAAACATGCCTTAAGAGAATGTCCTCTTGATTTGAAAGTTATATAGATCCATGTTATGTGTCCAGAAAATCATGAAACAAAGAAATGTCCTTCTATACCAGGTCTTAAAGCTGTCTTTCAAGAAGAAATATCTCCACATCCAATAGATTCTCTTTGTTTTGTCTCTAGAAGACAATGGAAAGGGCCACAAAATCAAGGTTTTAATACTCAAATGTATGCTCAGCCACGACAGAATAATTGGAATTCATCAATGCCATGGAAACAACTTTGGTCTCAACCTCAGCCTCAGGTACAAGGAATGAAAAATATCTATGGAAGATATTCTCAATATCACCAATATCCACAATCTTATCCGAACCATCCTTCACAATATTTTCCTCAGCCTAGTCAACAACCTCAATTTCCAAATCATAATCCACAACTTTCATCACCATTTCCACAAAGGCAAAACCAACTACCTGCTCAGCCACTCCCAAATCCAAATAATAAAAATGCACAACCTATCTATAATATAGAGGAACAAAATTTTCAAACTTATATGATAACTCCACTAGATCTTAACAATGTTCAACTTAGATCTAGTAGAATACTAGAGAAGAAAAATCCCTCTGTTGTTATTCAATAGAAAGTTGAGAATTTTGATGATGAAGTTTAACCTCAAAATAAAAATCTTCAAAACAAGAATAGTCATTCTGAAGAAGGGAAATCTCTTCCACAAAATCAAAACTTTCAAAATCAAACACAAAAATATCTAATAAACTCAACTCCTATCATATAGCAACCATTAATATCTATATCTAAACCTCCTTTTCCTAAAAGATTACAAATTGATAGAGGGGTAAAAAACAATTTTTTTGCCTAACTATGATATATTAGATGAGTTGAAAAATGTCTGTATCAAAATTCCTTTGTTACAAGCCATTAAGGGAATCCCAATCCTTGCAAAAAAAATAAGAGAGTTGAGAATAAAGAAACCAGGAATAAAAACAAAAGAAGTGAGAAGAATCCAATTAGTGGGAAAAATTGCAGATATCATGATGGGAAAAACAACAATACAAAAATATTTGGATCCAAGAAGTCCCATTGTAAAAACCCATATCAATGGTATTGAGATTCCAAATAAATTGATTGACTTAGGATTGGCAATAAACATCATGAGTAAACAAACCATGTAACAACTAAAACATCCAAATCTTTAGTATACACCATCATTACTGCAATTGGCATACATATCAGTAATCAAGCCAGATGGTGTATTAGAAGACATTTATGTATCCTTAGATTCTTGGGAATATCCAGTTGACTATATGATCTTGACTCCCAAGAAAAACTTAGGAGGACATCCACTGATATTAGGAAGACCTTAGTTAGCTACAATTGATGCCTTCATCAGTTGTAGATCTGGTGATATGTTTATTTCTGATGGAAATTCAACAAAGAAATTCACTCTATATCCTCTAGCAAAAACAATTATAGAAGTAAAATATGAAGAATTGATGGATGATGATAATGGTATACAACCTATTTTTACTATTTCCCACATTAGTGAAGAAAATCAAATTCTGAATTCAATAGAAAATTATGAATCATCTTCACAATGTGAGAATAGTCAAATTTTCAAGAATAATGAAATATTGAATACTTATCATCTAGACAAATGTCTTTATATTCTATGGAATAATTTGGTGATTATTCGATTGAAATATTTCCAGGAAAAACTTTAAACATAAACAAAAACCTAGAAGAATTTCAAAAAGAGGAATTTATTAAAACATTGCAAAAACATTCTTTTTCATATGCATGGGAATACACTGACATGAAAGGAATTAATCCCGAAACTTGCATACATCATATCTATTTTGAGGAAAATTCTAGGCCAATCAGACAACCTAAAAGAAGAATGAATCTGAATCTTAAGGAAATTGTAAAAGAAGAACTACAGAAACTACTGAATGTAAACTTTATTTATCTAATATTTGACAATCAGTGGGTTTCACCTTTGGTAATTGTCCCTAATAAGAATGGTAAATGGAGGGCGTGTATTGACTATAGGGAGTTTAAAAAAGCTACTCTAAAAGATCATTTTCCATTGCCTTTCATAGATCAAGTTTTGGATACATTAGCATGGAAGACGTTTTTTATTTTTTGACGGGTTCAGTGGATATAATCAAATTCCAATAGGACCTGAATACCAAGACAAAACCATATTTACATGTCCTTGGGGAACTTATTCTTACCGAGTAATTCCTTTTGGATTGTGCAATGCACCTACAACATTCCAAAGAGAAGTATTAGGAATTTTCTCTGATTTAATACATGATTGTGTGGAAGTTTATATGGATGACTTCACAGTTTATGGAAATTATTTTGAAGAGGCTCTTGAAAATTTGGACAAAGTTCTCATAAGATGTAAAGAAGAAAATCTCTCATTAAGTCATGAGAAATGCTTTATGATGTTTACTGAGGGAATTGTTTTAGGACACCATATTTTAGGAAATGGAATTAAGGTAAACTCATCTAAAGTAGAATTTATTTCCAAATTAGAAATTCCAAATTGTCAAAAAGATGTTAGGATTTTTCTTGGTTTTACAGGGTACTATAGAAGATTTATAGAAAACTTCACAAAGATTGCATATCCCCTCTTCAAATTTCCCACTCAATATTGTGAATTTAGCTATAATTCTGAGTGTCAAATGGCATTTGAAACTTTGAAAGCAAAGATATCTAAAGCACCCATCTTAAGAGGACCAAATTGGAAATTACCTTTTCACATCTCAACTGATTCTTCAGACACATCCATGGGAGTTGTATTAGGACAAAAAGATCTGACCCCTTATGCCATCTACTATACAAGTAAGAATTTGACTCCTGCTGAGTTAAATTACACTGTTAATGAAAATGAGTTTCTAGCTGTTGTCCACGCTATTAACAAGTTTAGACATTATATCACTGGCTATGAAACCTTCATTCATATAGATTTTTAGTACCCTATAAATTATAGGATGAAAAGGTGACTGTATACTTCATATTTCTTGCAAGGTTTTCATTATTGAAAGGCTTTTCAAAATTCAAATGATTTAAAATAAAAAGAAGAATGAAAATGTAAGAAAAGAGGGTATAAAAATAGATAAAAGAAAAGAAAAAAAATAAAAGAGAAAAAAAAGAAAAAAGAAAGAAGAACCTCAAAAAGAAATAAAACTGAAAGTGCTTCAAGTTCAAATGCCACTACTCATTAGATAGGTTTGTCCAGTCATACAACTTAATCATGGTTGGACAATTTTCACTTTTTGTTGATAAGTTAGGAAATAAAGATTTTCCAAACTGTTTAATCTTGGCTTATCAGTAGATAGGTAGAAAATGAGATGGGTTCAACAACTTAATTTGAACCAATGGAAGAAATAAGGGATGGGGGTTAGGTTAGGATTTCAAAATAAAAATGTTTCAGGGTCTGCAAGTCTAAATGAACCTTAAAAAAGAAGAAAAACTGTTAGATGAGTAGTTTGGGTAGGTAGATATGCTGAGGAGGAAAATGAAAGGAAGAGGTAAAATTTATTCCACAAGGTACGACATCAGACTCTCATTTTTCCTATAATGGAAGAAGATCAAAATACAGAGTGTTTACACTCGAAAGGTGGAAAGGGAGTCATGTTCTAAAGGTTTGGGTTTCAAAATCATTCGTGGCATGACCTATGTCAAAATTTTTATCCTAAGTCTTATAGGAGTCCCTCCAAGCCTCCTCCTCGCCTTTTGCAACGACATATCACAGTTATCCCTTGCCAATTCTATTGATATTTCACAAAATCCCTGATGTGATGTCGGTGGGACCCCTTCCTTAACTTTCCACATTGGCATATTGCAAACATCCCGTGCCAATTCATTGCTATTTCATAAATGTTCCAATGCAATATTAAAGGGGCCCACCTCCTTTCCCCCACCGCACTTCGCACTACACAAATCTTAACACTCACCCTCTGCCATTCATATGTAAAACCAGTGGCGATGTTGCGGGCGGGCCCACCTCCGTGCCACGTCACTCTTTCCCCCACCGCACTTCGCATTGCGTAAATCTTAGCACTCACCCTACTCCATTAATATGTAAAACCTATGGGTTGCAATTTTGCGGGTGGGCCCACCTCTGTGCAACGTCACCCTTTCCCCCACCGCACTTCGCACTGCAAAAATCTTATCACTCACCCTCCGCCATTCATACGTAAAAAATATGGGCTAGGATGTTGTGGGCAGGCCCACCACCGTGCCACGTCACCCTTTCCCCCACCGCACTTCACACTACGCAAATCTTAGCACTTACCTCTCGCCCCCATTTGTAAAACCTGCGATTCACGATGTGCGGGCGAACCCACCTTCCCACCACGTCACCTTCCATTCTCATTGCACATCCCCTCCACGTTAAATAACACCTGCCTTATCCACCATCTCTGCTCGTCCCCACACATCGGATGGCACACAATGCTTTTCGCCCCACCCTTGGCTGCCAAAAGTTAACAAAGGGGGTGGGGGGGTCTGAAATAAGCAGTATCCATTACCGCTATCCCCTCCATGCGTCACCCCCGAAATATTTTTCCCACCCTCCCCCCCGCTCCATTACCACTCACCGCCTGTCCCCTCCTCTGAAAAGTGGTTTATACCATTGTCGAAACCACTGCGCTCATTCAATTATCAACTTACCGTTAGCACCAGGTCCGCTCCCACCTTTCCCCTCCGTCCAATCCCATCACTCCCCGCCAGCACAACCGTTGTGCCATTAATGTCCAGTTCGTTATCCAACGAACCCATGCCAAACTCCACATCCACCAAATTGCAGTGATAAAGCTCAAATTAGGCATAACCAATGAGTTTACTTCGTTGATTATTGTCGAAATCGCGACAAATTTTCAAATTCGTAGGTGAATCATAGAGAACCACAATCAAAGAAAAGGTCGTGCTTATCAGGGAGAAATCATCATTTCTCCACAGCTTTGATCCAAGTTCCATTGTAACTCTTCTCCCTGTCCCTTTTTATTTTTCCCTTCCCCTAATTCTATTCTGTGGCAATTTCACTTTCTTTGTTCCCCCTTCTGTCATCCCATTCTTCATTGTAGATCGAGCATTGATTTACAGAAGATAAAAGATGCCTCCCAAGAAAGACCAAGAGCCCTTAACCCTATGATCTACCCTCAGGTGGATTTATATCACATAGCCCTGGCAGATCGAGATTACAAGATGCACAAGACATAGTCATACTTAGACTTGTTCGATGTCTACTGCTGCCTCGAGGATAAATTCCTTGAAGGAGTAGATGATATAAGCCTTTGCGAGGCTAGATTGCCTTTTTAAAATTTTCCCAGAACTCATAGATGTCCAAAGTATATCAGAAAATATGAAGGTGAATCATCTGGTAGGAGGTTCTATGTCAGGTGGCTATGACCATCTATGTGGGTTGGCTAGAGAAAGGGTCAAGGTGGAGGGTTGAAGTTTTCATAGTCGTTGGAGTAGTCGTTTGGAGGTCAAGGTGAGGGCCTTCTTTGTAGATGCCCCCTCTTGCCAATTGTGTTATGACATCAACCAGAGAGCCATAATTAATCCATCAGGGAAAAAATTGTTTACTATTGATGCCTAATCTATCCAAAGCATTATACAAGCCCCCATTTTCGAGAACACTACCCCTTTTTCATATGGGGCCCTTGTATATTTATACCAAAAGCTAGATTTTACCAGCAGGGCTAAAACCTTGGAGTTTTTCATGGCTACCAACGCCCCAATGCCTACCAAGAATCCACCTTATCCTTTGTCTATATTTCCTGATAGGACCCAAAAAATTGTTACAATTTTATCTTACTTATTGGGATATCACACTGATTAGTGGGTATATGAAGCCATAATTTGTTTCTTATCTATCCTTTCCACAGATGCTCAACCCAAAATCATGTTCAGCTATGCACAATTTCTTGTAGATGCCATTCATGAACAACTCCTAAATTATCAGGTAGAAGAAGTCTTCAAATACACCTCTGTGTTGGTGTACCTATTTTTTTTATTTCCAATCCAATAGTTTTCATTTTGATATGACGAAACAGAATCATGATTCTCAACCCCAATGAATGATCTTCTAGACTACTTTGTTGATGAAGGAGCAGGAGATTTACTCCTACAAAAGCTTTGTAGACTTGTTTATTCACCTATCAATCAATGCACTCAACAGTTTTGTAGAGCCAAGGGTTAGTGAGGAGATAAAAAAAGGTGATGCAACTGACAGATCAGGTTAGAACAAAAAGTTGGCACCTCTACCAAAAATAGACAGAGATCAGGGTTTATGATAGTGATTTGACCCCATAAAAACTGCTTAAGTACCTCATTATGAGGATCTTTGCACTTGAATATATTAGACAAATGATAAATGCAGATGAGGAAAATTTTGTCTCTGCCAAGAAGAAGTTACAATTCAGGATCAAATCACAAATTGGTCCATTTATTTGCAATAGCAGAGCAGTAGGGATGAGGCTGATAAAATGTTGAAGGGGATGATAGCTTCACTTGGTCCTATGATCCAATGGGGATCATCTCCAAGAAGAGGGTGGAGAACAAGTCCACACCCTACATTCATACTCACAGATTGGAAATTAAATATTATATGAATAAAGAAGAATGGGTGGCAGACACACTCCAAGAGGCAGAGGAGAAGGTCATCTCTACTTCAGGAATTCAAACACCTACTCCACATGGAAGAAAGGCTGCAAGAGCAAAAGATGACAAAGGAAAGGAAATAGAAAAGAAAGTAGGGAACAAGAGGACCAAGAAATATCAAACAACCATGGATATTGATCCCTCAATTAAAGAATTCAAAATGAAATACAGGAAGAGGGTCCTAATCCACATGGACTCTGACCAGGGTAGTGAGAGGGACCAACAAACAACTATCACAATAAGAGATTCAATAGGTGGCCAAACAATTTTTTCAACATCTTCTACCATTGTTCCTTTTCAAAAGCAGGATGTGCAGACTCCTACATCTACTGCGGAGAAAAAAGAGGAAGAAATCTATGATATTTTCAAAGAAATCAAAAGGAGGAATGCAATGCTTAAAACCAACACATACTATCAATTCTGGAAACAAACAATCAACTCCCAGAGTAGACACCTATCAACTTTTGACTCTGAGAAGGGAAGAATGAAGATGGCATTCTTGGAAGCACAAATTCCTCAACCCAAAGGTGCATCAGACTACAAGAAGACCTCTTTTGAGTTTGATGTAAACTGCATTCATCCAATCGACCAAATGGAGATGCACAAGAAGACAAGAGAGATGATATCCTCCACTTTGACCAATACCGTTATGAACCTCTCAAAGTTGCGAGTTACCTTTTCTGACACATAGTCTCAGCTAAATACGGAAATGATCTCTTCCATGCCAAAGAAAAAAAGATAAAATCCCTGGAGGATTTAGTGATGCAAATTGGGTACAATCCATAAAACCTGGCAGTGGCAGAAACACTTGTGAGGAAGAAAAATGCAAACATAGCTGATTTGAGGAGGCAACTCAATATGCCAGTGACAGAAGACCCTATGGCCAAGGAGATAGAAGCCAATCAAACACAGAAGGCAGAGATGCTGCAATTGATCGTTGAACAAGCAAATAAACTTAAGAAAATGGAGAAAATGATAATGGAAAGGAAAAAAGAAATAAGGGATGCAGTGAAGGGAGCAACAAAGGAAGCAGCTAAGGTCGTGATTCCACTACAAGTAGTCCCTATTATAGTGATTCCAGCATCTACATCAACAATAGGTATACCAGGAGAAAGAACTAAGCAGCTAGCCAAAGAAATGGAGAACATGTCTTTACAGACATCAAAAATTAAGAAGCTGCAGGATCACTCATCAACCTACAAGAGCAGTTTAAACGGAAAGATTCAGCACATGCCACCGAATTGCAGATCAACAAAAATTTAAATGAAGGTTTTCAGAAGTCCCTTCAGGAGTCCTCGATTGGAAGCATGGTAGGAACAATTAAAGAAATTGTTCGGCTAGATATATTTGAATTTGTAAATGATATATGGCCATCAATTCAAATTATTTTCGAATAGAGGGATTTGATTGATTTGGTGAAAGTAGCTATTAAGAAGACAAATGATGAACTTGGGGATAAGCCCTAAACTGCCAACAACATCATCAGATTTCTGAATTCTAAAAGCAGGCAAGAATTGGAACAACTGGAAGTGGTAGACAGGACAACCACTATACTTGAGGTGAAAAAGGTGTTGAACAAAAATTGTCTGGTTACACAACTAGAAGAAAGATGCCATCAGCTAGAGATTGGGGTAAGCATATTTTTTAATAGGATCGAGCCACTGAACAAAAAGGGATTGCCTTCCTTATTTGTTATCAATGATAAGTTGATGCCTTGGACATATTATGTAAAAGGGCTCACAAAGATCTCGGAAGACACATTCAAGCATACAAAGATGAAGAACACTATGACAGGGAAAGCATTTTATGAAGTTATCAACAATGGTGTCTTCATACAACATGTGATTAAGCACATTTTTCAGTTGAGGCCAACATTTGTGAAGTACACTGAGACTGATGAAGTCTATAGAAAGATGAACAAAACTAAAATTTCGACTCTAGAGAATTGGGTAAATTTATGTATACTTCAGGGAGGTTGACATCGTAGCGTGATGACAAGACAAGCAACTCAACGAACTATCTATGTCAGCGGATCCAGTGTATCAAAACAATGCAACAATACCAAATTTGCTAGCACGACAGACCGCCACAACACTTAATAATGACTTTATGATGCCTTTTAGACACCTACTGAAGACCGTTACCCAGTATCCATGCCTGAAACACACAGGCCAAATTTAAGTTACTTTGTAGTAAACGAACCGATTTCCCTTCTGATAACAACAATCAGTTGCAAGTAGTTTAAATGTAACTTTTCATTCAGTAATAGAGGGTGGAACCTGGGTTTGAAGCACTTTTCATTGCAAGTACTTATAATTTTTCAAGTTGGAGCATCAATAAAGAGATCAGTCTATGAGATTCATGTGTTGTGTTATCCTGGTGATGTTTCTCCTTATTCATGTTTAATGTTTTCCCACTGTAATCTTTTCATGTGCATCATTTAAATTCTAATTGTAAAACATGAAGGTTGGATTAAGATTCATTGTTCAGAGTACCTTAATTCTGACCGTCTTTATAATTTGAATGTTTTTCTTCTGATACATGGTTTAATAATTCTTAGCTGCTCTTAAGTGATTACTGAAAGAACTTTCCTCCATCCCATAATTCCATTCATTTGTAAACACCAATATTCACAACTATCTTGCCTTGCATCTATTCTGGGATTTGATGCATATACCCAGCCCATTTCGACTCCATAGCCCAATGGAAAATTTTTAGAGGAAAACCTTTAAATCCAACCATGAACAATCAAACAAAACAACCCTCAAAATCAATATAAATAGCCTAATATCATAAATCTTAAAAAAATTATAAATCTTATAGAGAGATCCCTCTCTAAGTCTAGGAGGGCTAGATCCTAAGCTTCAAGTGGTTTTGATGTTGTTCTTTATAATTTAGTCTTGCCAATATTATAAATTATAGAGTGGTAAAACAAATCATTCTGCAATTAGATATCTAATGAATAAATCTATCACAAATGGCAGAATCACAAGATGGTTACTACTCTTTCAAGAATTTAACATCACCATTCTAGATCGACCTGGAAACAAAACACATTTGCTGATTTTTTTTATCTAGGATTCAAAATAATAACAATGACACACCAGTAGAGGATAATTTTCCTGATGAATATATTTTTGCAATATCTACTAAATATCCATCGTTTGCAGACATTTCCAATTACCTAGCCATAGGAAAACCACCATCATATTTGTTTCCTAGAGAAAACAGAAAAAATAATTCAAACAAGTGCATTATATTCATGGGTTAATGATGAATTATAAAATACAAGTCCATATCTCATCATTAGAAGATGTGTTCGAGAAGATGATATACCTGAAATACTTAAGGCATGCCACGATGAGCCATGTGGAGGACACTTTGTTGATAAAAGGACTACTTATAAAATCCTTCTTTTAGGATACTATTGGCCTTCCCTTTTTAAGGATGCCAAGGCGTATGTTAAAAGGTGTGACAGTTGTCAGAGAATGGGGAAACGTGTTCCTAGAGATGAAATGCCCTTACAACCACATGTACTCATCGAACCCTTTGAAAAATGGGCCTTGGAATTTGTTGGACCAATCAATCCACCATAAAAAAAAAGAGGTGCATTCTTGTATGCACTGGTTATGTCACTAAATGGGTAGAGGCTAAAGAACTTTCTTTTGCTAATGAAAATGCTATAGCTTCATTTCTCTTTGAGGATATTTTTACTCGTTTTGGTATCCCAAGGGAAATTGTGACAGATTAGGGAACTTTGTTTACATCCAGAATGGTGCAAAATATCGTGGAAGAATATAAAATCAAGCACAAAAAATCTACTCCATGCCATCCACAGGAAAATGGACAAGTGGAGTCCAACAATAAAGTGATTGAAGTAATCCTCACAAAGATTGTACATCTACATAGGAAGGATTGGGCATAAAATCTTCCTAAAGCCTTATGGGCCTACTGGAATACATGGAGAAATACAACAAGACATACTCCCTATGAACTTTTTTATGGGAATAAAGTCTTATTTCCAATAGAGGTCCAAATCAGAACCTTCAAACTAATAGTCAAATTGGGACTTGACTTATCAGAAGCCCATAAGCATAGAATGGAGCAACTCAATGAGCTTGATGAAATAATGCAAGATGCAGTTCAAAAGACCAGCCTAGTTCATCAACAAAGATCCAGATGGCATGATAAGTACATAAAAGAAAGAAAATTTCAGGCAGGAGAATGGGCATTGTTATTTGATTCAAAGTTCAAAGACTTCTAAGGGAAATTTCAAACTCATTGGCTTGGACCTTATGAGATTGGAAGAGTCTTTGAAAATGGAGTAGTCAGGATAAGGAAAATTGATGAAGAAAAGGTTCCTCTTCTTGTAAATGGGCATCGAATAAAGGTCTATCATAAACCACTTACAGAGGAGGAATTTGTCAAAAAATTTCAAGACAATGCTGATATGAAGTTGGTGAAGAAGAATCCTTCTTCTTCCCCAACTTAGTCTTCTTTTTACTTTTCATATCTAAAAACAAAAACAAAAAATAAATTATATATATATATATATATATATATATATATATATATATATATATATATATATATATATATATATATATATATATATATATATATATATATATATATAATTTAAAAAAAAAAATGTAGAAGTATGAAAAACGAATCGTGATTTGTAATCCCCTCCTTTCGCAAAAAATACAAGGTGAAAATTATAGTTTATCTCCTCGACATCTTATTTTTCTTTTTCCCGATTCTAAAATCTCAAATTATTTTCGTTTCCTTTATTTTGTGAATAAACACATTAGCTACGCATCATAACATTTCCAACTAATAGATTTCAGCCTCACACACTTCTCATACAAATGAAAAAAATTGAGTGACATAAGCAGCTGAAGACAAGATTGAAGATCAAACTGAATAATGTACTCAAGGATACCCGAGGAATCAAAAAAGAAGAAGAAAACAAGGTTAGCTATAATCCAAGGTATGATGCAAATTTGTTTAAATAATAAGGTTCAAAACATTAATATGTATGAATTAGATGATTGTATATTTTCCAACTCAAAAATATCATCATTAAGACTGATTGAGCCGAATCAAAGTCCAAATCTAATGATTCGCCACATATTCCGCATCATAATCTCCTTAATGATCAGTTTGATCTCATTCATTTTTGATTCAACGGTCATGTCTCATACCGTAACATTACTTATGCCGAAACCTCACTCACATTCCTAAACCCTCGCTCATCCATTGCACTTGTTACCTACACATCTCCACCGCTTCATGACATAGCTCCTCCACATTTCCAAGCTCATATTAAAACCCTCAAACTTATCCAGTCAAGTAGAGATAGTCTTGAAGGCACACACACGCAGTGAAGAGATGGGTTTGATTGTAAGAACAGAGCCCGTAGGCAAGAAGTTCATAGAGGGATATCCACAGCTAAAGGAGATATTAGAGAAGGCACAATGGCTTAATTTAATAGAGAAATTTGATGGGTTCCACAAGGAAGTTACAAGATCCTTTGCGAGAGCCTTCGATGGAGTTGAGGTCGAAATTGGTGACATCAAATTTGCAGTCACAAAATCTTTGGTGGTAGAGGCAACAGGACTTCTAAAAACAGGTGAAAGGTGGTTCAATAATAGAGGAATCAGTGGAGAGGAATGGAAAGTATTCTTGAAAAACCCATGTATGGACACAAGTATTTTTAAGAAAGGAATTCCCAGCACAACCCTAAAGAGTAAATGGAGGAATTTGCTTTTGATAATCTAGAAATTTATTACATGTGAAGGTAGATTTGGCTGCATGTTTTTCTATCATGCTAGATTACTGATGAATTTTATAGAGGATAAATAAATAAACCTTCCTTATTTTCTACTAAATAGTCTAAGGAAGATGGATGGGATAGTTAAAAAGAGGGTTCGGTTTATAGATAACACAATGCATCATCATGTATTAATAAATATCCTCATTGAATTTCATTTAAAGAGAATAGGAGATACTTGGGATGATTTCCTAACCATAAATCGTTTTCAAGAAAAGGAAGAAAAGCAACCTAGTGATAACAAAGGGAAAATAGGCATAAAGAGAAAAACTGAAAATCCTACAGAAGATGAACAACCACCTCAACCACAACTAGCAGATGAAATTCCTATTGCACAATTATTTGGAAAGGCTAGGGAACAAATCAGTAAAAAGAGAGGGGTTAGCATAAAAGAAAAAGGAAAAGTCATACATACAGAAACACCAGAAACTCAGAACATTCCACAACCAGTAAGAAGAAGCTCAATACTTTGCAAAATATCCAAAACGCCACTCCCTGAAGTTACAAAACCTATTGATCTAGAAGCAAATCTTGAGGTACCATCTCCTATCACTTCCTCTCCCATACAAGATACAAGAAGAAGAACTCCAGATATTGATCCTCTCCAAAAAGAGATCTATGATTATATAGAATCTTTGGAAGGAAGAAATACATAGAAGACATCAATGCATGATGATCAACCTTTTATTCCACTATAACATCTAGTGAATACTCTAAAGCAAGAATTTTTTGAGCTAGAGACACTAAATAGGCATATAAAGCAGGAAAATGAAGCTCTGAAGATTCGTAAACCAAATTGACAAGACCGTTAATGACAACACTGTTCTGCATCTAGGGTTATGGTTCAAAGAGAATAAGAAATTGAAAAAGAGGAACATGAAATTGAACAGACAGATTATAAATTTGAAGTACAAAATTCTGATGAAGAAACAAAGAGTAGCAGTAACTTCAAATAAGGGAAAGAAGTTAAATTTGGATGTCCTAGTAGAGGTATCAGAACATATGCAGGAATGAGGTGAAGACTCACAATTTTGAAATTGCATGAGGACATGCAATGGTCTCTTAGTGGGGGTATGTTGAGCCTCAAGACTGTCTTTATTTTGATATCTATTTCAACACTTTTCCTTTCTTTTTTACATAATCCACAAAACCAATCAATATTAATTGATTTATTTTCACTCTAAAAAGGCATTTAAATGATCTCTCTTTTATATTCTAATGTTTCTTATTATTTGAAGAAATTTTGTATTTAGCTACAAAATTCTTGAAATTCTGTAGCTAATGTCTCTTTCTGCATCTACCGACATTGTTTGACAAGTTCTGAAGATAAAGGAGAGGAGCGAAGCATATGGGTAGTTTTGAAATGATCCATACACGGATTTTTTCCTACTCACCTGCCCAAAATCGAGATAAATCATGCCTAAGATCACGATCAAAGGATTAGTCAAATGGAAGACCGAGACAGTGGATGAGAAGTTGGAAGCCTCACAATTTGCTCTCCATGTAGCAAATTGTGAAGGCTATGAAGATCAACAGTCTTGTTTAGGATTATACTTCTCAGTTTTGCTAGTATCTTTAGGTGAGACCATCTCAAAATAATTGATTTTTATTTATTATAAATACCAGTTTATTTTGAACCAAAAATAAGTTCAATTTCTGTAATGTTGCTACACATCGAAAGTTGAAACTCAGTTTTGTTAATGCAAGGAGAAGGAAAAGTTCAAGACCATTAATGTGTGATTAGTCTTACATACTTGTTCAAGCTGTTCTATTGTAGTGGGCCCCTGCATAGAAAAAGGTTTCGTAGTGTAGTCTCTGTTGATTTATAGTTCAAGTTTTCATTACTGCGTAGATAGATTTCTGAGTTTTTCATTAGTTGAATGTTAAGTTTTCATAAAATGAATGTTGTGTTCTTTGCATAAGTTTAATGCTTTAACGTTTCGTTTTCTTGAATTATGTTGATGCCACAATCATGTTAATGAATCTCTATTTTACATTTGATTACACAGTCAACATACATCCCAAATCAATCAAGCATTTTTACCTTTGCACATAGGCATAATACTCTGTTTTTCATTCATAGTCTAATTAGCCTTTTCAATTTCCACAATACAGTCATTTAGATACAATTTTTAGAGGCTTAATATTTTCATTTTCGTTTCAAGTAATGAATAGAATTAGAGATTAGTTTAATACTATGTTTTCCATAGGATTAGCGTGATAAGTTTCCATTTGAGAAGTAGAGAAAAGTGTTCAATTACATGACAGGATTTGATCATAGTTTATATTAATGATCTGTTTAGACTTCGAAGAAATTTAAGTAGATAGCCTCCTTATTTAATCAAAGATAATTGATGGCATAGGATAACCTAACATAGATATTGAACATAGTTTCTTTTTATGCAATTTAGAATTGTTTTAGATCAATTTTCTCTCCTAATTTTACACTTCCTTTTCTTCCTTCTTGTAATTTTCATTTTCTAGTTATTAAAATATTTTCTTTAGAATAATTCATAAACCAATTTCCATTTTAGATTAAATTTAAACATTTCCTTTTATTCCTTCTTAAAGTTTATCTTTTTAGCATTAAAATTCATCTAGATTCAGTTACTTTCTTGCTTTTAGATTTCATATAAAATCTCTAAAATACAAAAATATTGAAGTTTTTTCTTATAGTTCTTTTAGATTAATTATTATTCTTTTCTCAATTCTCATCATAGGCTTTTAGTTAAGTTTAGATTTCATTCCTTAGATCAGTTCTTAGTTTTCCTATTTAACTCAAACATTTAAGATAAAACATAAAACTCCCCAAAACATCATATAAAATCTACACAACGAAGTAAGAAAGATAGGCTTCTAGCATATATAGTGCACCTTCACTTCACAAGATTACTATCTCCGATCGATAATTTATGATAGAGATTTAAGACATCAAATTGACTAAACAATATCCATATGTGGTCATTGGGTTGTGGTCATGATGACTTGCGCTGGATTCTAACTATCCGTTGTTTTTCCTCACTGTTGTTGCCCACATTTTTTGTATGTGCTTAGTTTATTGATATCAAAAGGAATAGTTTTATTATGGCATTACATTAGCATAGTCCGTAGGATTTTTCTCTTATTTCATTTAGGAATTCTTTGCTAATTTCCTCTACATAATCCATTTTTTTTAGATTAGTTGGCATGCAGATGTTTTTACTAGATTGACGTGTCTAAGTAGATCACAAAGTAAACACACATTTGTGACAATTTTACGCCCTTGGAGATAATTGTCAATTTGATATTTAGAATAATGATGCACTAACCACTAGTTTCTTAGTGTAAAGTGCTTCAACCTTTTTTATTAGTGACAATATTCTTATATGGAAACTTGATATTTAAAAGTTAAATCTCCACATGCATTTTTTTTTTGGTTCCTATAAGCCTCTTTCTATGTGTTTTATGTATATTTTTAAGATTCATAACCGATCTTCAATTCAATCACCTATCAAAGTGGGATTTCATAGGATCTACTGCGATTCAATGAACCGTTTTTCTAAAAAATGCATAAATTAATTAATTTTAATGGTTTTTTTTATTAAAGATTCCAAACCATGATTGGTAATAATTAGAGACAAAACATGGAAAGTTTTCCCATTTATATACCATGTAAGAATGAATATATCAAAAGATCAGTGTTGTTGTAGAACCTAGGAAGCCGACATATGCTCACAAAAGTTTCATATTGAGAGGTGTGAGGAAAATAGGAAAGGGAGGGTTCTCTTTATGTTAAAGTGTTAGGGATTAGGGATGGATTTGACTTCTTCTTCTTCTTCTTCTTTTTAATAAAAAAATTAAAAAATAGTCTAAAACCCCTCTCAAATCTACACATGGGGTCCTTCTGACCTGCTAGGTTGGTTCATGATGGGACTAACTAGTTTGAACTAGTTTGTATCATTTGGTACCAAACCGGTAAAAAATAGTCCACTGGTTCAATTTAATGGCCAGGTTGATCCCCGACCCTATCCAATTGACCAGTTTAATTAGTTTCAGTTTGGAATGGGTTGTTTTAAAGCCTTGGTTCTATGTGTATGTAGACACTTTTGATTGATTTGTGAGGCATTGTGAACCCCAATTCTGCGTTAATTTGGACCTTTTTGTGTCACATGCATACAATGTTCCCTTTTGTTGGTGAAAAGTGATAAATCAAGGTAGTTACTTACCATACAAGTAAATTTTCAATTTGTTGTGATTTCCTCCTTTCTCTTTACACAAGGACATTCTATAACATTAAGTTCTCTTAAGTTTTTAAGGCTTGATAGTTTAGTGTGAAAATAGCATGTGGAAAAATGTGGATTGCTATTTGTGCCAAATGCAATATTAAGTGTTTAAAGGAAGGAAGCACTTTATAAAAAAAGTTCAAGGTACTAAATTATCATGCAAGTAAATTTTGAAAGTGTTGTGATTCCCTCTCTCTTTACACCAATGCATTCTATAACAACTTTTCTGAAAGTTTGAAGGCTTGAGATTTTATCATAGTAGTATGCAAGTACCATGTGAGAACATGGGAATTCCTATTTATTTCAAATTTTCAAAATAAAAATATAACATTGTTTTCGCTTTTGGTTAACATGTATACTGATTTTGAAATTGGTTTTTACTTAGAGTAACTTTCAACAAAAATTACCATTTAATTTGGGTTATACTCTGTTTGATTATCAAACTATTGTATTTTTTTGAATTTCTTGTTCTTTATAGATTGCTATATGAGAAAACTCTATATTGCTTCAATTTATCCATTTACCATTTCTTTGGTTGTTCTTCCATTATTTTGATTCCTCTTTACTTATGAGATTTTTCCAATGTATGGGATGCATTTCATGAAACCTAAAATATTCCTAAAAAAAATCACCCAATTTTTCTTTTTCATTTCTTTCCATTGCTTTAATTATTTTTTGCATAAAAAGTATCAATTGCTTGAAAAATCAAATCATTCTATATCCCAGATTAGGTTCTTATATTTAAATGAAAAAAATATTTAATTAAGTGGATAAGTTCCATCTTCAAAATTGTCAATGCATGTTGTGAAGGGAAATGGCATTTTACCAGTTAAGAACTCACACAAAATTATAATTGATTTTCTATAAATATTAATTACAATCATGAGTGAATATGAACAATGTAACTCTAAGAATTAGGGAAGCAAGAAAACATTATAAACATAAATTTTCCATCAATGTATTTAGGATAAGAAGGACAATAACTAAATGTAAATCAAACAAATTTTTATACTCCAATGCCCACATATGGTTAAGAAATAAGGGTCAAAATCCGTAGGAGGAATTATTATGTAGTTAAGTTATGAAGTCTTGGATGGTATATCATAAAGCAATCCCATATATGAACATTGCAAGGAAAAAATGGTGTCTATTGCTCATCTCATTTGGGTTACTATACGACCATGTAGGTATTAAGAACATTATTACAATCAGATGCTTAGTTTGGATATTTGGATAGTCAAATATAGATATGTAAATCCAATGCATTAATGATGGCATAATGGAAGAAATATTGAACTTACATAGATTCTACATTGAGTACATAATCTTTGTATATTTAGTAGATATGATGGAAAATGGAATTGGAGGGGATGCTTGATTTAGAATTCTTTAATGCATTTTATGATTATTGGGATACCTATGTTGGAGGGGATGCTTTCTTAAATTTCTTGAGAGCACTTGATGATTACTTTAAGAATCACTTCATAAGGGGTGGGCCAAATTAGAGACCTAGCAAGCACATTACTCATAAGGGTTTGTCATAATGTTTGGATGAATAGGTAAGATGTAGTATGACCTTGTGATAACAATATCCCAATTTCATAGAAGTTTAAAGTATATTTGAAGGGATTCATCACATACTTGTTTAAAAATGATGAATGCTAGCCAAAGCTAGAATTTTTAAGTTGGTGAATGAGAGTTTGAAAAGTGAAATGAAACAAGATTGGAGGATTTTGAATTTATGGCCCCATTTTCAAACACAATAAAAAAGAAGAAAGAAGCAACATGAAAATGTAATTAAATTGTGAACAATTTATTTAATTCCCCTTATCTAGCGTGAATTTGATCTTATGCTTGTATATTAGAGGTGTATTGTTAATATGACTTGTAGTTATTTATATGTAATGTAAATAATTATTATATATATATATATATATATATATATATATATATATATATATATATAGAGAGAGAGAGAGAGAGAGAGAGAGAGAGAGAGAGAGAGAGAGAGCATCACCACTTATCCTATCCATTTATGTATTATTATTACTATTGAATATGGACAGTGTTTTCATGCCCTTGCTCATGAATACATAGGCAAGTTTCTTAAAATTGCCATCGAATCCTTGCTTATTCCCACCTCAGTTTATGGTCACATTCGTTTTGATTGTGATTGGAAAAAAATTACACAACAAATCTTCTTCGATTGATAGCTACAATCCCAACCCTTTTTTGTTTTTGTTTTTGGCCTCTCATATTTTATTGTATAATTTAGTGAAATACTATGTTCATATCACTTTCAATCCATTATTGCCAAAAATATATATTTTTTTCTCAACTTTTCCAAGTTCTTTGTGAATTCTCACTTTTCTTTTCATTCGAATTCTAAGAAGAATAAAATGAAAAATATAAATAAACATACTACCTAACTACTTTCTTGAATATATTTTCATCATATTGATGTAACATTGTTCTTTCGAATGTCATAGATAGGTCATCCAAAATGAAAGGAATATAGAATTATGACTCCACAACAACAAAATAGACCATTTATCTAAGATAAATTTCTAAATACTATTTTTGTTAGGATAGACCACCTCTACTTAATGATACAAAATGGTTTGCATATAGGATTAGGATCTCATATAAATTCCCCTTTGAATGGTACATTGTGGAGAAGTTTCCTCCCAGAAACATATTCACTCGTTAATGGGAAAATTATTATCTCTATCAAACAATCAAGAAGAGGTCTTAGCATAAAAATTGCATAGGGATTTATTAAATGAGAAATAATCCAGCCATCTAAAAATTATCATTGCTTCTAAAGAGAGTTGGCATATAGGTATAATAATACGATAACAACAAACATCACAATATTAAGTTCTCTTAAACTAAGGAGAATTATGGTTTGAATTAATATAAATTTATAAGATTATTAGTCTCTACCATTCCCCATTAACCTAAGTTGAAGTTTGACCATAGGGTATTAAAAAGAAACTTGGACCGATATCACCTTGATAAATATTAAGATTTGAATATAAATGAAATGGGAAGATAAAAAAGTGTCAAATCTACATATTAACTTAATTTGTAATTTGTCTTGGAAATTCTAACGGTTAGTTTTCCAAAAGGATCTAAATTTAAAATGATTATAGTGATTCTATGTTTGATTGTGTTATTATCTTGTTATTCTTAATACTTTAACGAAAATAAAACCAAAACACTTGAATGCTTAACTATTGGAACATATGAAATAGACTACAACAGGAAAACAACATAATGAAACATGTTGAGATTTTATTCTTATTTTTTAATTAGATTTGGAGAAAAATCTCATGTAGGTGACAACAATAGGATTTGTTGCTACATTGGCTCCATCAATTTCTGATGAGGAGTTAATGCATCCTATATTTGTTGTGAGAGAATTTATGAGTTTGTTGCCATTCACAGCTATAAAATGTAAGCCCGTAGAGGCAAGTGAGCATGATGAGGAATGTGTAGTGAGGAAGAGCTGGGCAGATGAGAAACTCTGCAATTGTATTTTCTCCAGTTGATGAATGAGATTGCCGATGCCCTATTAGGTGGATGTAGCCCAGATTGGTTGGGTGAACCACGTTAAAATCTGCTGTCTTTATGTTTGGTTTTCTGCTGTGTGTGTTAGTTGTTTAATGTTTCCGCTGTGTTAACTCCAACACTTGGTATCAGAGCTTATGTTGTTGAGCTGGTACCTGCGTTGGGTCTGCTGCGTGTGACAGCAAAGCCATGAGGTCATGAGCCATAGACTAGCCGTAAGTGTTGAGAAGAGCCAAGCAGAGCCATCGCTGCATTTGGTTCGCAGTGAGTGGTGCATCCTGCAGCCGTGAATTGTGAATGCCCATAGATGTGGACAGAAAGCGGCTTCCGGCGGTGGCAGCGTTGAATGGTGAGCCTACAGCGTTGAACTGTTGCACAAAACGGCGGTGAATTACTGCACAAAACGACAGGTATCGGAATGCCTTGAGATATATATATCAAATGCTGTTTGAAGGAAAAAATTCGATTTATTTAAATGCAGAAACGCTTCCATATGGATTAGTCAAACGCTGTAAGTTAAGTCGATTTGAAATTTTGAATAAATGTGCAAATAAAGCTTAAGTCGATTTGAAGTTTTCCGAGGATGCGAAGAGATGTGCAAGTTAAATCGTTAAAGTTAGGTCAATTTGCAGTTTTTTATAAAGCTGGTTTGATATGCCTTTGAAAAAAAATTCGATTTGTTCATTATAAATCGATTTGTATTATTTTTTTAAAAATGCCATTTGTAATTTAAAAAAAAAAAAAAAAGGAAGTCGATTGGTTTTATATATGATATTATAACTATATCATATATCGTTTTTTAAATTGTAATATGCCATGATATTATAAGGCAAGGGAATTTTCTTTTTAAATCTATTTGTAATTTTTAATGCCATTTGCATATGGTATTATGGGAGGGGCATTTTATTGGAAGAAGGGCATTTTTTTTTAAGGCAAGGGATTTTTTAATCAAAACTAATTCCTTCTAAAATTGGAGATTTTTTGTGACACGAGTTATTAAGCTATGGAAAAAACACAAAGTGCTCGGTTTAAAATCGAGAAGTTCAATGGAAAAAACAATTTCGAGATCTGGAAAGTGAAGATGTATGATCTACTTGTGCAACAAGGCGTGGCGAAGGCACTGTTGGGAAAATCGAAACAGTCTTACACCATGACAGATGATGAATGGAGTGACTTGGATGAAAGAGCACTGAGTGGCATTCGACTGTGTTTGGCAGATGATGTTTTGTTTAACATCATGTCAGAGAAAACTGCTGCTGGTTTGTGGACAAAACTTGAAAAACTGTACATGACAAAATCCTTAACCAATAGGATTCTTCTGAAGCGACAATTGTACAGTTTGCGCATGAAGGGAGGTCTGATTTGTGGGAATTTAATTACGAGAAACACGTGTTGAAGCACCTTTTGATGCATTCTAAATTCTCGTTGATCATGTGCCATTGAGGAAGAAAGAGTGTGACTGGTGCATCCTGAAGATCTGGTGTAGGCATCTTGTTGAGGGCAGACTTGAAGATTAGTCTTGTGAGTTCCTTGGAGAGTCATCTAGAAGTAGATTTGAAGAGTCTTATTTTGGAGAAGGATTGAAGCCAAAAAACTAGGTGCAGATCTTGAAAAGTGTCTTGGAGCACCTATTGAGGAGCTTGTGGAGAAATATCTTGTTGGGTAAGAATTGTTGAATACACCTTTCATAAGTTGCTTTGAAGACATTCTTGGAGACCTTGATTGAAGCTCTCATGGAGTAACCTTGAAGAAAATGTTTGGGTGGCATGAAGAGTAATGGTGACACCTTTTGAGAAGACAAATTTGTCATTGATGAGCTAAGATATTTGGAGATCATTTGAGGGTAGTGTTGAAGGTGAAGATATTGTCAAGTCTCGTTGTAGAAGATATTGGGAGCTTTGAATAACTATTAAACATATCTTAAAGAATTGAAACAAATGGTTGGAGCTCTAGAGGACAGGAGTCCACAAGAAGACCTGGTTGGATCCTGTACTAAATATGGGGTTGGAGCCCTAGAGGTTGGTGCCTTTGGAAGATAGGGTTGGAGCCCTAAGGGTCGGAGCCTCATGGAGTCCAAGTCGATGCTTGGAAAAGTACAGGTTGGTGTCTGGTAGAATTTAAGATTAGTGTCTTCATATAGGGTTGGATCCCTACATATTATTGTATTGGATTTATTATAAAGAAGAGGATTGAAGTCCTTGTTATATCTAACTAATAAAATTATTTATTCTACATTATTCATTTTGTGTTCTAATTATAAGTTATCTTAACTGGTAAAAATAGAAATTGAAAATAAATATTGATTCACCCCCCTCTCAATATTTCCAACAATTGGTATAAGAGCCAGTACCTTCGCTCAAATCCTAATAGCCTGAAGGTTGATCCTTAGAACAAAAATGGAAAAGACAAGGAAAAAAGCCTCCAATCCTTCTAAATATGTCTCTTATTCGACCATGAAAGTAGAAGATAATCAAATTGGTAAAGCTCGATTGTTTAATGGAAACTTTGATATATGGAAGGCAACAATGAAGAATTTTCTAATGGCTCAAGGTTTTGAAGTTTGGGAATCAATGATTACTTAAAGAACTATAGAAGAAGAATCCAAGGAATATAATGCAAAAGCGATAAAAGAAATATTGGATGGGCTACCAGATCATATAATGGCCAAAGTGGAGAAATGTTCATCGACAAAAGGTATATGGGACAAAATTCAAGATCTTCAATCAATAAGAGCATTAACCATTGCCTCTAATCATGAAGATGATGGAAAGAAATAAGGAAATCCAGAACCCACAAAGGAAGGTGAAAATAAGAGTGAAGAAATCAAGACGAAGGAGGACCTAGAAGATGAATAAAATGAAGAAGATCTCAAGGAAAAACTTGTAGCCACCCTAAAAGAGATAATAAGTTTGAAAAAGAAAATGAGGAGCTCAAGAAGCAATCATAATATGGTGATCATGACCTTCACAAGACAAGGAAGGAAATTGACCTATGAAATCTTCATGTACAATAAAGAGATAAGGAGCTCACCAAGCTTAAGGCGGATTTTCATCAAAACAAGAAAAGGCATCATGAAGAAGTCATATCCAATGTGACAAATCAATTGGATAAAGCAAAGAAAAGGGAAAGAACTTTGTCAAGCCATCTTGAACAAAGACACAAGGACTTGAAAAAACTTAGAGCAAAAAATGGTCAATACAAGGAAGAAGCATCCTCCATTAAATATCAACTAGAAGAAGCAATGAAACAAGCACAAGGAGATGAAAATGTGATGGAAGTTTTTACCCTCCTAGAAGAACAAGTGGATGAAGAAGAAAAGGAAAGAAATGCCATGATATGCCAAATAGTAGAAAAAGATGAATGGAATGACTGGTGCGGTTGAAGGAGGGAACAATGAACCCTAGCTATGGCGGCCGCGGCTCCTAGACCGCCTGAGGCTGCTTGGGTCTCTCATTAACTCTGTGCATTTTGCACCACTCGGCTATGGCCGTTGGGACCCCTTACTAGTTATTTAGTGGAGTTTGATTTCAATTTCTGCATTTTCTTGGCACCTTGTTTATCGAATGTTGCGCCCTTCGTAATCAACGCTTCCCGGGATCTCGCCGATTTGCGGAGGTGTGGGGTCTTCGTTATGGGCCCGTCTTTGTAGGTAGCACATTCTCCGGTCTGGGGGTTTTTTGGGGAGGGTAAGAACTACTTGGACCTCTATTGGTTGGTCTGTGGTTGTATTTAACTTCTTTGGCGACCAGACTTCGACCACTGGAGTTGTCAGTTATTGCCCCACTTTCTTGGGGTTTCGCCTGCGACATTTGGATGTGCTTCTCTGTATGTGTTCGAAGCCCAGAGTGTTTTACTAGCTTTTGGTGGGGTTCTCTGCACGTTCTAAGACCGTTTGTTTCTATCTAACCTGCATTTGTGCATTACCATCTGGGCTTGCTACCGGCTTGTTTGGGTTACTATTTGTTTTATCCGTGGACCGGATTTGACCTCTGGGCGGCTAGAGCGGGGTATTGGGGGTTTATCGCCATTGTCCAACTGACTATTGGCCATTTTCCATTGGAACTGTCGCGCTGGCATCATGAGTGTATATGAGGAGGAGATGGACTACACGGAGGACCCTTTGGCAGGTGTAGATATTTGGGGACATAATGACCCTGTTGTATCGGATGAGATGGATGATATGATTCCAGTTGCTTCTTCACCTCCATCCGCGGAACTTGAACAGTTCTGATTTAATACACCGTTGCCATCAAATATTGGACTCTGGAGCATTCCACTGGTTGGTACTTCTTTGGATGTGGGAGATTTGGAGCTATCCAGGCCATTGGGGGATGCGGCGTACCAAAATATTGGAGAGGTATCTATCTCTTTGGAACACCTAAACATTGGGGGCTCTTCTTCGCACTGTGGTGCGCCTGTCTATGGCTCTCTCGGAGGGTGTGTGCCTTGCAGTGGAACTTCAGGGTGCGTTCCAGCCTCGGATTCTGGGGTGTTTACCAATATACCAGGGGACCTGCCAACCTCAAATAAGCCGAGCTCATCTTCAGACTCGGAGAATGCATCCGACCCGGATAAGGGGCGATCTAATAAAAAGAGAAAGCATAGGACTAAAAAGAATAAGCTCATCATTTTCACGAACTTTGGGCGCGAGTGTGGAATGGAAAATTAGGGGCTCATTGCTGCCACTATGCTAGTGGGGAGGGTTAGGGGCCGGAAATACTCCACGGAGAGGCTGCAGCAGTGGATTGGTGAGATCTGGGGCTGTTCTCTCGATGTCCTCCCAGAGGTTATAGTCCTACCGAAGGGCTAGTTTTCCCTCACATTTTCTCGGCTTGATAAATCAGAGTGGGCACTTAAACAGTTCTGGAATTTAGAAATGCATCCGGTTTACCGCAAGCGATGGGTTCCGCTATTTGACCCCAAAAAAGAGATTGCAAGTGCTGGCCCTATTTGGATGAGATTTCCTGGACTTCCGATTCAATTCTGGAATGACACTGATTTCAAAAATATCGGAATTTTATTTGGTCGGTACCTCGATCACGACAAGTCCTACCGGATCACTGGGAGCAATGTTGTTGCTCGCATTTTGATATTCCTAGACAGTAGGGATGGAATTCATGACAATATCAATATGCTATTTGATGGAATGGTGTGGCAATAGGTCTTGGATTATGAAGGGGTGCCATTTCACTGGAGGAAATGTCACGAGGTTGGTCATTTATATAAGGAGTGTCCAAAGTTTGGATTCTCTCACCAGGATATCAAGATATCCCGCAATGTGGCCACCCAAACTGAGGTTATTATAAGCTCTAGCTCGGATCTTGAGGATGGGCACCTGGACGAGCCAGAACAGCCGGAAGCTGAGCAGCTGGGTGTGTCTCTTCCGCTACCTACTTGGCCAACAAAACAACCCTGATCACATCCTCAATCCACTCCGGAGCCACCTATTCGGGCTGCGACTATACCGGGTACCACTCCTATTCCTGAATCTCCTATTTATAACATAGATTCCTATTCTTTATCCATCTCTGTTCCATGTTTATCTACTGGCTCTGTTATGTCTGCATTTCGGTATCCTTCTATCTGCTGTACTATTTCACAAGCTCCGCCTTCCTTCACTCCCATAATCCAACACACCTCTGCTGATTCCTCATGTCACTCCTCTACCTGCTCAGAGACATCTACTTTGAAACACAATTATTTACTCATATCTATTACTTACCCCCACTCGGAGGACACATTTGGCATTGGCCAAGGGCCGAGCTATCAACCCAACAAATCGAGAGGTTGGCCATTTGCCTTAGCTAAAGCCATCAAAAGGGAAAATATGGAACTAGAGGCTGGAACTCAATCTACCCTTATGCGGGTCCTTAGAGCAAGGCGGCCCATTCCAGGAGTGTCATCATGATTTTTCTCTCATACAACTACAGGGGATTGGCCAACCCCGACAAGAGATTGGCCCTAAAAGACTTAATTTCTCAAAGATCCATCAACATCCTTTTTCTCCAAGAAACTTTAGGAGAGGGCGATGCTGTTGATGCCCTTCTAAATACTTTTCTACCCAACTGGACTTTTATCTCATTGGATGTCCACGGTCGATCAGGTGGTAGTGCCATGGGAATCAATTGTAGAACCACCAAGATGCTTAATTTCTGGGGTCGACCTGGTGTACTGGGCATGGACATTAAATTCAGACATTCTGAGCAGTGTTTCTCCCTTATTAATGTATATGGTCCCTGTCTGAACCAAGAAGCCTTTTGGAACTCCTTACTGGATTTCTCTCTCCTCAACTCACCTCATATTATAGTGGGGGGTGATCTGAATTTTTCATTAGGCATATCTGAATCTTGGGGAACTCGGGCTAACCCGGATCCCTTAGCTGAGTTTTTCAGTACCAAGCTTGATTCGGTTGACCTTGTTGACATTCAGACCACTAAGATTCTATCCACTTGGAGGAACATGAGGACTAGAGAGGCGGCTCTGGCCCGAAGATTAGACCGATTTCTGATCAAAGTGCCTCTACTTAACATCATTGACCGTGCCAGACAATGGGTGGGACAAGGTGTTTTTTCGGATCACTCCCCGATCTTTTTGGAATTTGAATATGGTCCTCACTGGGCTAGACCATCATTCAAATTTAGCTCCAGATGGTTGCAGGACCCAGAATATCATGATCTGGTTCAACATGCCTGGCAACATGGCCATCAATTGCCGGATGAGGACCCTGCTTGAATCATCAATGATAATCTATCTCACATTAAACGCCTGACTATCAACTGGGTTAAAAATAAGAAGCGCCTGGAGCGATAAGAGCTCAATCAGATTGATTTGGTGATTGCACAACTTAACAGCTCTGATCTCTCTGGCTATCAGTCTAGCACATCTAAAGAGTAGCTCATTTCCCTGGAATATTATAAGGCTAAGCTCCTGAGACAAAAAGAGGAGGACTAGAGGCTCAAGAGCCGTGTTATTTGGCTTCAGGCTGGAGACGAAAATTCAAAGTTCTTCCAACAACATGCTAATGGTCGCAAGACTGCCAACTCCATATGGGAGCTCACTGATCATCATGGGTATGTTGCTCGTACTCAATCTCAATTATAGGATTTTTGGACTCAGAATTTTAATGACCTTTATAGGGCACCCATGCACATTGACCTCCTTGATATCATGCATATTACTCATTCTTTCAATAGATTTGTGGAACCAGAGCAGGTTGACGATCTTAATGCTATAGTCACCATGGGGGAATTGGAGGGGGTTTTGAAATGGTTCAAAAGGGACAAAAACCCTGTGCCAGATGGCTAGCCAATTGAATTTTTCATACATTTTTTTGAGTTGATTGGTAATGATTTGCTGACCATGATTGAAGATAGTAGGGTGCGAGGACACATCTATGATGGATTCAACTCCACTTTCATTGCACTCATCCCTAAATCTGACCACTCGGCCAAATTTCATGATTACAGACCTATTTCGCTTTGCAACTGCATTTACAAGATTATCTCAAAAATTATAGCGAATCACATTAAGCCATTTTTATCTTCTCACATTGCTAAGGAAAAATTTGCCTTCTTGCATCATAGGCAAATCCACGAAGCTATTGGCACTGCCCAAGAATCCCTCCATTCCATAAAATCGAAGCACCTTAAATCCACTATTCTCAAGATTGATCTAGCTAAGGCTTTTGACCGGGTGAATTGGAGCTATTTGCACATCACACTTATTCAAATTGGCTTCCCTCATACATTCGTCAATTGGATAATGGGATGTATCTATCATGCTTCCTTCAACATTCTCCTTAATGGCACTGCATCCAACTTTTTCCATGCAAGTCGTGGCTTGCGTCAGGGATGTCATCTGTCTCCCTTATTATTTGTTCTTGTTATGGAAGGTTTATCTATACTTATTAAAGATGCAAAGGCCCAGAGTACCATTTATGGTCTCCGGATTAATGATCTCATTCAAATCACTCATCTATTATTTGTTGATGGTGTTCTAATATTTCTCGATGGCTCTAGACAGGACTTGATTCATTTTGATAAGCTCCTTCAGAGTTTTTGCAGAGCCACTGGAATGATACCAAATGCACTCAAATCTACTATCATTATGACCAGATGCTCAGCTCAGGAACTTGGAACTGCCAGGACTCTATTTGCCTATGTTCATGCGGACATCAATGATGGTCTTAAATATCTGGGATATCACATCAAGCCTAATGATTATCAAATTAAAGACTGGAATTGGCTCATAGCCAAAGTGGAGCGCAGAATAAATGTTTGGTACAACAGATGGTTATCTAGAGCTGGGCGATTAGTCCTTATCAAATCGGAGCTCGAGGCTATTCCTTTCTATTGGATGACACTAGCTTGGTTACCTAGATGTGTTACCAATAGAATCAAATGTATCTACCGTCATTTCCTTTTGCGCAATCAGGACAAGGACTACACATTTTCCTGAGTCACTTGGGACAGCATTAACATACCCAAGAAATGGGGCAGTTGGGGGATCAAGGATCTCCATTTATTTTCGAATGGCCTTACTGCTAAGATGTGTTGGCACTTACTCACCGGCCACAGTCTTTGAAAGGAGGTCATAGTCGCTAAATACATCACGCCTAGGAACACCATCGAATGGATCAGAGACCGCATTGGGTCACTGTTGAAGCCCCGAAAATCGGGTCTACAACAAGGGGGATACCCACCCGGTCCGGACCTTGGTTAGCAACTCCTTTTCCGTTTGGTGTAGTGGGTCCGACTAGGGATAATGGGACCAGTTTCCCAATATGTGTGTGTGTGTTTGAGAATTGATATTTCTTATCTAAAATTCCTAAGTAAAATGCTTTTTATTTTATTTCTAATCTATTCATATGCAATCTGTATTCTAAGAAATATCTAACTCTAAAACTAACCCGGGATGTAAATCTTTCTATTTATGCGATCTAAAATGATTTCAGATAACAATTGATAATAAAGATCATTCAATTATCATAAGAAAAGAATTCAATAAAGATAAACCATTTCATATAAAAATTTAGATGAAACAGTTGTGAAAAACATATCGCATAATAAGCTATTCATACATCAAGCACAAATAAATAGCTATCACCGTACAAAAATGCCAAATGATAACTCAAGTATTCAAACATCAATATATAAACAACTGAACATAAGTATCACTTTTTAACACAGAAACAGAAACAGTTAAGAGATAAAAGTACCATTTATAACTGGTTCTACTAATGAGCAAGAAGCAATAATGATTTATCTCTTCCTAATCCAACATCCATTAAGAGTACAGAAATGCAACATCAGTAACAGATATTAGACACAGCTATCAATAAATCTCGTTCCATTCATTCATCAAAACCTCCTCTGAGGGTGCAGAAGTGCATGTTCTGAGGATAAGTTTTTGACAAATTTCAGGACCCTTCTCTAAATGCATGAGAAGGGTTTAAATACTACTAACTAAATCTAATTATAGTTTATTACAAAAAATTAGGATTCAGTTTAAATGACCGTCCTTTTTCTAGTAAAAAATAAAGTAAAACTGAAACTAAATCTAAAATTGAAAACTATCAACTAACTACTTATGAATTTGATCTCTGAATTTGCAAGCATCCAACATTGTTTTGAGAAGAGGTGGTTGGCTGACTTCAGATTTTAACTGTCCCGAAAAGACAGAATCGGCAAGTGTAGGCGCAATCTTCTCAGCATAATTAATGAATGCAATTAAGAGTGCTGCATTGACTGTGTGGTTTTACTAGATATGTCCAGTAAGAATCCCAATTTAATCTTGTTAATTCTTGAATTGATTTTGCTTTTTCTTCCGCCTTTTGTTTCCATTCTGTTTGCAATTGCTGTGCCTGTGGAAGATATCCCGGAATAGTTTCTGAAATCAAATTAGCCTTGTGAAAATTCTCATTTACACAATCAGTAATATTGCCTGCTGCTGTAGCTGACTCCTCTGCCGCTTTCTCTGCTTCTCTGATCTGTGCATCCCAATTATTGAAAAGTATTTCTTTATGATTGTTATTGATAATTGGTGCACCAGCTCTTTTTCCTTCCTCTGTCTTTTTCCATGCCAAATAATTAGTAACTCTTTCATTAGTTAAATCATAATCATGTCGCAATTCTACAACATGATTAGTGATTTTGTCACTTTCTAGACAAAAAGAGTTCCATTGCGAGATTTTCTGGCATAATACATATTGTTGTTGCAGTAGTTGGTTGTTTAAAGAAATAGATTCTGAAATAAACTCTGGAAGTTTGGGATCATCTTTGTGCTCTTCTCAGATAATCTGTATTTTTTTCTCTTTATCAGCCAAACTTTTTTGATATCCGATTTGCATCTCTTGAAGCTCTTGCTGTAACTTTTCAAGTTTTACCTGTGCTTCACTGCTAGCATGAGCTTGTTGCAATTGCTGTTGCAGAACTTGTATCTGATCTTCTTTTTCATTTAATAATAGTCGTACCTCAGATGATTTATCAATAGTTGCAGAGGCATAAGCTCCTGTAATCTGAGATAGCTTGGTAAGATTCTCAGTAGGATCCGTAGTAGGATCTTTCCATAAGACATCTAATTGTTCTGCATTAGTAGAGATTGCACTCTCTAACTTTCTATTTTTCCTTTGCTTCCTGACTACTGCTTTATACTGTGGGCTGTAGAATACATCCAGAGGAGGAATGTCTTCTATATTAAGTACAATTTCAGAAGAGGGAGTGATAGGTATATGCTCAGTTTCTGTGACATTGCCACTTATTCCCGTGCTTAAAACTTTTGTTGTCTGGACAGGGGTTTGTGTATTCTTTCATTCAACATTAAGCAATTCATTGAACGTTTCCCATTATTTATTTAATTGAATGCTGGTGGATGGTTTCTGTACAGTGGGAGGTGGAAGATTCAACTGTGGAGTGGTTGAAGTCTGTAGTTGTGAAAGCTCTTTTGACTGAGCTGTATCTTTCACCGAGCCTTCATCTTTATCAGAATTTTGAGAACGTTCAGAATTTTCTTTGTCAGACTTTGATTTAGACCTGTCAGTATCTGAGCTACCATTGAGACTGACACTAGGAGTTGGTTCCCTTGCGGATTCCAAGCATAAATTATCCAAAGGGATAGTAGTCAATCTTCTTTCTCTGTAGATTTTAAATTCCTGAAACACTTCTGGGAAAAACTGTGTTTGAGCTAAATGCAAAATTTCTTTGAATGAACATTTTTCTTGAAACATATCATCAAAAGGATCTTCTTCTCCAGAAAATACTCTCACCTTAACTGCAGTGGTGAAATCTTTGACAACATCATATGGATCAAATAACCTTCTTGAAAACTTGAACATTTGTAAGCATGTAATATTGCTTACCTCTTTGAATGCATGACCAACATCAAACAATGAAAATGCTCCACAGGCTATGGGAAATTGTGGCCAGATGGCCTTCTTCTTATCCTTTAATTCCTTTGTCAAACCTCCTTCACCACGGGTTTGGTATGCAATTTCCCGAGCTATAAGTTTATCCGGAACATACAAGGGAAAAACGTGAGGAGAAGCAGAGCTTCCAAAAACCCTCACATAGGTAAACAACTCTTCTCCAAACCACCGTGCGACAGGGAGAATGTCGACTTCTGCTTCCGGAGAAAACCTTGGAGCATCCTTATTATACAATATTATGTACAACGGCAACATTATGCCATGGCAAATCTTGTAAAAATGAGGAACAAATTTTGATTCCCACAGTTCTTTGTGATACACATGAATAGGCAAAGGATCATGAATTGTCCATTGCCAACCCATTAAAGGGAATTTAGAAACAAAGCAGATAGAATCCATAACATAGGCAGACAGATAAAAAGGAGGATAAATCCTCTGAGAGACAGTCCGTTTAGACCGGTAATTGAAAATAGCAGTGGCTAAATTATCAGACAGTATTTTGGCCCAGTCTACAATGGTAGCGTTAACATCAACATTTAATAATGGAAGCCATTCAGGCAAGACCTTATTTATGTCAGGCTTTCCAAAAAGCCTACAGAACATAGCAGCAACAAAACAATAGGGAGAGGTGAGTGAACTAGTACTGTACATACCGTTTTTGTCTTTCTTCAATGGTTCATCTCTTTTGGTCCATTCCTTTGTGCATTCCGCCAAATTTGCATTTTCTCTGGCAAATTTCTCCATAAATTGTTTGTTGTAAGTCGCCTGAGGCTCCGACAAGTGATACATAAGCCTCAAATCTTCTGTAGTGAATGACCCGATGAGCTCTTGATCTGGAGTTCTAAATTGCCTGTCTGAAATATCGGTGCTATCCAACACCCATTTTACCATATCTGTATATAGAAGAATTCTCGGTCTTGTTGCTATCCGGTGCAAAAATGAACAAGCCAATTCTGTAAGAGATGCTTCAGATGAATTACTTGAACCTGCAGTAGCCGCGACTTCCATTACCCTAGGATTTTCTTCTTCGAGCAGATTATGCATTCCCTCCCAGGTGGTGATACCGACATCCTTGTTGCAAGCAGTATCTGCATACAGGGAAGCCATCTCTTTTTTTTCAGAACTTGGAGTTTTCTCTTTCTTTCCCATAATACTCTGTGAATGCTTTGTATAGTCTTCTGCTCCTTCGCGCCTGCGGTTTTACGAATTAAGTGAGAGTAATGACATGAGAAAGGTGACGGGATAGTTTTAAATGTTGAAGGCGGATGAAATATATTATTTTAACATGAAACAACCTTTTAATCAAAACAAAATCCTTTTTATCGATAATTGACAATCCATTCATTAATTCAATCATTAAAGCGCATAACGGATATTGATTTATGAAAATATTTTCTTTGGACAACGAGCTTTTAAGAATCCGCGATATTGTGATCTGCGATTTGCTGTGCAATATCGCAATATCGCAATATCGCAGATCACAGTTTTCTCAAATCGCAATTATCGCAAATCGCAATATTCACGAATCGCAGTCTCATAGCATCGCGAAATCGCAATATCGCAAAATCACAATATATGAAAAGTATTTGTTAAACATCTTTTCTGCGATATGCGGTTTGCAATCAATATTTTAATGCATAGTTTTTTGGGATCGCGCTATCGCAATATCGCGAAATCACAATTTAAAAGATTCTGCCTTACAAAGGATGTCTACTTATTGCGATGGATGCGATATTTTCTTCAAAGAAAATATTTTATTCTAATTTATCATAAACTTAAGTGTATTTAATGATTTCCTAAGGAATTTCCATAAGTTATGATAGTAAGTTTTATTTGAGAAAGGAAACAAGCACTAATTAATTTTTTGGATTTTTTGACTAAGGGTCCCCTCATATTTAGTATTATTACTAATAGTTAAATAAAAAGGGGGGTTGTTGTTGGCCACAACAATTGACGATTCACTTGGAAGAACCAGTTATCTCTGCTTTTCTTTTGAATTTTCTAAACTTTTCAAAACAGAAAATTTTCCAGAAAATCAAACTTTATTATGAAAAGACAAAGTACATTATGCTTTAATCTATAAATGATATTTCATTTCTTCTATATTCAACTTTGATTATTCACTTCCTCAAGCTAGTCCTTGTATTTACATCAGTCATTACTTAGTTCATAAAGATAAAAACAAAGGCTTCTCTGTAACTCAACTTAAAATATGCTCATTTGTCGTAGGTAGAGCCACTGCTGCCAGCAAGCGTTTATAGCCTCGACAGGGTTACCTGTTACCTAGCAATGATCCTGTATCCTACTTAGAGAAATATACAAATTTCAAAGAGAAATCCATTTTCACACTTATTGCTTTTATTTTTCTTTTTCTTCTTAAAGAACAATGTCTTGGTTTGGTAGCCAATTTATGACAGTGCCATTCACTTGATTTATAACTTTGCTGAACAAGCTGGCTCGTGATGAGACCCCTTGTCTTTTGATTTATAACAATCTTGAGTCATTGCCCTGTTGTGGTATGCAGTATTGGCAAAGTCAGCAAGCTATAATATCTATGATCATGATAAGTCGGCTCATGATGAGACCTCTTACTCTTTAAGTTAAAAGTGTATCATTAGATTATCCCCTGAAATTCGTAATTTTATAGGTGGGGAGGAAATCATTGTTTCCTTAAGATAGCTCTGGACGACAATGGTAGAGTTTTTGGAAAGAATTTTTCTACAGAGAAACTTTGTTTTGTTATTGATACCTTTCATTGGACTGATATGAAACAATATTTCACTAAAATTTTCCTTTTATCAAAGTTTTCAAAGTTGAAACTAGTATCATTTCTAGGCTAAAGTTTTTAACTGTATCTTTAAATAACAATGATCAATATTCTACAAAGAATTCTATTTGTAAAAGTGAAGAAACAACATCTAAAAAAGAGAATTTGTATCTTTTTTGTGAATTCCAAATGTAACCATTAACAACTCGTTTTATTTATGACGATAGAGGAAACTAATATACAAAATAGAAGAATGATCTCCTATGGAAAATATTTTTTGAGAATTTGTCCATTAACAGGAAAAGACTCTCTTTTACCTGTTAAATCCTGTAACATAAAAGTAGATAGACCTATGGTTTCTGCAATTTGGAAAGGACCAAGCCACATCCGTTGAAATTTCATATGTTTTCCTTTTTCTTCATGAGCCTTGTCCCATTTTAAAACAAGATCTCCAAACTGAAATTCTTTTCTGGTTATTATGTTTGAATCAAAGGAAGCTTTTACTAATGCTTGATGATGAGCATGAGTTATTTTGGCTTTTTCTCGTTGTTCTTCTAACTTAATTATTTCCATCTGTCTTAGTTGTATGGAAGAAGTTGGTGCTTCATCAATATATTGAACTAAGGCTAAAGAAGGAATTGCTAAATGAGTTGGAAGAACTACTTCTTTCCCATAAACTAAATTAAAGGGAGAAGTACCAATGGAAGCTTTCTGCGTTATTCGATCTGCCCATAAAGCATATGTTAAAGACTTATGCCAATTTTTATGATTTTGATCAATGGTTCGCTTAATGATTCTAATTAAGTTTTTATTTGTGGATTCAGCTAATCCATTTCCCCGTGGATAATAATTGGCAGAGTATTTAAGTTTAACGCCTCTCTTGAGTGCAAATTCATTCATAGCATTACCAGAAAAATATGATGCATTGTCAAACATTAAAGCAGAAGGTAAACCAAACCTGGTAATTATGAACTGATCTATGAATTCGATGATATGTTTAGCATTAGCAATCTTGAGAGGGACTGCTTCTACCCATTTCGTAAAATAATCAGTTGCTGTAATGATATACCTATGTTGCTTAGAAGAGTGAGGAACGATCTCACCTATTATGTCCAATCCCCATTGATCAAAAGGTTGTTCAATGTTCACTGGTTGTAATGGCAATGATGGTTTCTTTTGTCTTCCAGCTGTAGTTTGACAAATTTGACATTTTCTTACATAGCTATGTGAATCTTTGAATAATGTAGGCCAATAATAGCCTGCACGAAGAATTTTGTGTGCAGTAGCATTTCCAGCATAATGTCCACCTACTGGCCCATCGTGAAGTTCCTGCAAGACTTTTTCAGCTTCAGATTTCTCCAGAAATCTAAGAAGAACAGAATTGTAATTCATTCTAAAAAGAACATCATTTACAAGCTGATATTGTTTAGCCTTCAACCTTAGAGCTCTTTTCTTGGTGTGATCGAGATTTGGAGGAGCATATCCATTCTTTAGATAAAAAATGATATCAGCATATAATGATTCAACATCGTTTAGGCTTACCTCATACGTTTGTATCTCTTCAGATGATTTTTCAGAAATTTGTGATGCTCCAGCTAGTATTTTGCAAAAGCCTTGACCTCTTACAATATTTGTTGGTTTGATCTCAACATCATATTCTTGTAAGGCAGTAATCCAATTAGCTCTTTTCTCACCCACATCTTTTTGGACTAAAAGATTTCTTACCGCTGGAAACGGTACTATGATTTTTGTATGGGTTTTAAGTAAAAAAGGTCTGAAATACTTGATTGCTTTGAAAACAACATAAGCTTGTTTCTCCACATCTGAGTAATTCAACTCAGCTCCCTGTAAATTGGAACTGAAGAAAGCAATTGGGGCTTCTGCTTTGTCTTGATTTGCTTGAGTAAGTATTGCAGCGTAAGATTTATCAGAGGCAAATGTATACAAAATAAAAGGATCGGAAAAATTTGGAGTTGCTAAAGATGGAGAATTAATGATTGCTTGTTTGATCAGACTGAATGCCTCGTATTCATCTTGGCTCCATTTGAAGTTTGAATTCTTTTTTATCATCGCTTGTAAAGGAGATACAATTCTTGAAAAATCTGGTACAAATATTTTTACAAAATTAATCTGGCCAAGGAAAAGTTGCATATCTTTCTTGTTGTGAGGTAAAGATATTTCAGAAATCTCCTTGTTTCTATTAGGATCAATATGAATTCCAGATATTGACACTATGAATCCAAGAATTTTTCCTTCACTTAATGCAAAAAAGGATTTTTTGGATTAAGTGAAATTCCATACCTTTGACAACGTTGGAATATCTGCTTCAAATCTTTAAGACGATTGCTTCGTTTTTTGGAATATACAGTTATATCATCCAAATAGATTACCACTGATTTGTTAACTAATCCCTTGAAAGCGATGTCCATGGCTCTTTGAAATGTGGCACCAGCATTGATCAGACCAAAAGGCATCTTCTGATATGCATAAGTGCCCCATTTGGTTCTAAATGTAGTTTTCAATTGATCATCAGGATGAACTAACACTTGATTGTAGCCGTAGAAACCATCTAAGAAAGACATTAATTCTGATCTTGCAACTGCCTGTAATATTTGCTCCATTGGAGGCAAAGGAAAATTATCTTTTTGGCAAGCTTTATTAAGATTTCGAAAGTCAATGCAAATTCTAATATCTCTGTTCTTCTTTCTAACAGGAACCATATTGGAAACCCATTTATAATGTCGATCCGGAAAAATAATTTTGGCTTTCAATAACTTATTGAGTTCATATTTGATCTGATTTTCTAGATTGGGATGGATTTTTCTCAGCTTTTGTTGAACAGGTTTTTCATCATTTATCATTGGAATGGTATGTTGGATAATAGAAGTGTCATAAGTTTTGAGTTAATCGTAGTTCCAAGCAAAGACACTTTTATATTGTTTCAAAAGACAAACATATGCTAATTTTTCTTCAGGAGCTAGACCAAGGCCTAGGTTGATATTCTGTGGTTTGGTATCAGTTCCTAGATTCACTAATTCATAATTCAAAGTTGAACTTTGTAATTTTGAATTGGTATATCTTTTAAATCGGTCTTTCAAATCATAAAGGTCTTCTAACTTGAATATTGACTTTGGAATAACATTATTAGTGCTATCATGTTGTAATTGTTTGTCATGTTGGTCTTCATCAATTATCTGATTGGTATAAGATCCTTCAGATGTGAGGAAGCTTACAATATCAGGATCATCATTGAAAATTCTCCAATTGGTAACGTTATCAGGAATCGAAGGTCTAAAGATTAATTCAATTGAAAATCGATCAGGACTAAAGTCTTCTGCAGGAATAAGCTTAGAGGCTACATTGGCTAAGAGGTCTGCAGGAATAAGCTTAGAGGCTGCATTGGCTAAGAGGTCTGCAGGAATAAGCTTAGAGGCTATATTGGCTTACAAGCATGATATATGTGACTGATACTTGTATCAGCAGTATGTATTTGTTAGTTTCTTATGGTTTTCTATTGTGTACACTTGATGGTTTGATGACAGTTATGTAGTTTATACTACCATCATATGTAACATGTAACTTATCATATTAATGAAAAGTTACGAATTTTTCCCTTGTGAAAAAAAGTAGAAAAATATGAATATATCTTCAAATTAAAATCATATATCACCTCTCTCAAGACCGAAACATGTGAAACTTCAAAGATAAAGGAATAAATGAAGATCGGTCTAGCAAAGAGGGATGAAGAATGCAAGATGATGAAAGAATAAATAGAACTCCTAAGGAAAGAATTTGATCATATGAACAAAAGTCTAAAGATCTCTCAAATCCTAGATGACATCCTAAGTCATCAAAGATATCTCCTCGATAAATCAGGTCTTGGATATGCATGTGAAACCTCAAATAAAAATGATGCAAACCCTAATGCTTCAAACAACAAGGATGTCGAAAATCTTGGAAGAAATATTGATGCCCCTAGTTCCAACAAAAGAAAGGAGAAGAGTCAAGATGACATTGGAAGAAACCCTACTCCAATAATATCTACAGATGGTGTCAAGAATGAAAGAGGAAATAAATTTGAGCAAAGTATTTTAAAGAAAAATGACCTTAGAAGTACATCAAGGCAATAATTTGTAGAAGTTATCAAGGATGCAATAGGAAATGGATATCATCAAATAATCCCAAGGAAAAAATACTTCAGAAGTACATCAAGACAATCTCCATCTCCGAGGAACCAAAGTATATTTTTTGGTTATTGATATTCTTGTATAAATTTTGGGCACATGGCAAAGTATTATAGGGCATTCCACAAAGACAAATATAATGATCCAAATTAGCTCCCTAGAAGAAATTTTGCAAGATGAAGTCATGATTCCTCATTCATGAACAAGTAGGAGTGTTGCAAATTTCATAACATTGGACATATAGCTCGAAATTGTATCTTGACTTAGGTCCTTAAACAAACTAAAAAAATGACTATCAGGAAAGAAAATAAAGTTACACAAGTATGGAGAAAGAAGCAAATTGGATCAGAAAGTCTCTTGAACACTAAAGGAAACAACACATGTTGTTGATTTGATGACTGCATCTTTGGAAGATATGATATTCCAAGTTTTGATGATGAAATTCTGCCAAGAAGAAGACCGTGCATATTGTTATTGGGAGCTTGTGATTCTTGACTATTCTTGCAGAAGCTATCCGTGAAGAGCCCTATGAAACCCATGATGAGTCACACATGGAAAATCATATTTTGATAGATAATTTATTGGGAACAAATCCATTGAAGAACATAATCCTTTACTCATACGATGGAACATTGTTGAAGATGTCTTCCACTTGATCACAAGGCTTAGGGGGAGAAATTTCATTGAAGCAAGAGGACCATGATAGGGGGAGAAACATATCTATGGAGAAATATCTTTGATGAAGAGAAGCAACCTATTAGGGGGAGTACTTGGGCGCCCCATTTTCCATTAATGTCAAAGGGGGAGAAATTTTTGAAAGGGAAAGAATATTTCCATCAATGATAAAGGGGGAGACTGTTGGTCAAATTTTTCATTGATGTCAATATGGAATTGGATATGGAAAATATTCTTGTGATACATGTCCTAACCCTTGAGATGTTTCCCTAACCTCATCTAAACCCTAGGAGGAAACCTGAAGCATGAATATGATGCATGATTCAATGATGCTTGATCAATTGTTGATGCGTGATATAATGATGAATGAATAAGCCCTAGAATAATGCAATTATAAATCAATGAATTCCTACCATGAGTGAAGTCCTAGATGCCCATGATTCCTTTTAAGATTCCCTAATCCAAATAAACAAAGAACACATGTGATAAAACTCTCTTCTTGCATGTCATAAACTTGAATGCCTATGAGATAAAATGAAAGCCCTAATCCTAATAAGCTTAATGGCCTAAGTCTATGATGAAGGAGCCCTAAAAATTGAATCTCTAAAACATAAAGATAAAATATTATAGGCTTCCATGATGACTATTTTGCAAAATTAATTTTATTGATAGGAAAATGACCTCATTGAAGGATGAAATTGACACCAACTTATATAGGATATTTTCCCCTTTCTAATGATCTATCACTCGCCTCCTAACTCCTTCTAGACTGTGATAAAATTATTTTTTTATGATGAAAAATTATATTTTTTATTCAAGTCGGCCTAAGCCAACATATGTAAGTCGGATCCATGGCCAACATACATGTCTCTTCACCATACACTCAAACAAGTATAAATACAAGTTAAAGCTCCTAATTTCAGGCATAATTTTTGGTGGAGATTTCAGATTAGTACCACAGAAGGAGACAAAACCTGAATAGGTCGAGGAGAATTTTGTTTGTTGGGAATTTTAAGTATTAAGGTTGCTTGCAATTTTGGACTACAGAACAACCACCCGTGGGATTACATTATTGAACTCTTAACTGTGATAAATTAAGAACTCACCTCAGCTTGGGTTTCAAACCCACTTGTGGTAATCCAGACAACTACCTTTGCAAAATCTCAGTGTTCATTTGTGGGAGGCTTAGATCTACTCCTGTATATGACAACCTCCATTATAGCTCGGAAAATGGTCTATAGGAGGGACAAAATTGTGGACAATGAGCTCAAATTGGCAAGATAATCAGACTTGGTGGCTTAGACAGGTGTCTACCCTACAACATCTAGGATTGCAGAGATAACACTTCGGACCTGGGAGAGATTGGAGCTCAGACCTCCAACATACTAGGCTCATTGAAGCTTAGAAATTGAAGACAATTATCAGTTTTGTGGTTTATTAACATATTTTACCTATGGTTTGAAGGCACAATAGAGTTGCAATTTGTATGTTAGACCTATGATTTAAGACTGTTAAGAATTTATACTTTGTGGAAGAATTTGTGCATACTATTGGATATTTTGTTGGATCGAGATCATAATTATTATTAAAGGATAGTCTTGAAAATTCCTTGGAATGATCCTTGTAGCAGTAGCTATAGCATAGAAAATTTGAAGCTAATCCTGTGACCTATTTTGGCTCTGAATTGTGACCTGAAGTTATTTTGGATATGTCTAATTTGTGGGAATTCAAATATGAGAAACATGCATTGAAGCACCTTTTGATGCAAGCTAAAGTCTCTTTGATCATGTGACATTGAGTAAGAAAGATTTTGACTGGTGCATCTTGAAGATCTAGTGTAGTCATCTTGTTTAGGACACACTTGAAGATTATTATTGTGAGTTCCTTGGAGAGTCATATAGAAGCATATTTGAAGAGTCTTATTTTGGATAAGGATTGAAGCCAAAAATATAGATGCAAACCTTGAAAAGTGTCTTGGAACACCTATTAAGGGGCTTGTGGAGAAACATCTTGTTGGGAAAGCATTGTTGAAGACACCTTTCAGAATTTGGCTTGAAGATATTATTCTAGACCTTGATTCAAGCCCTCATGTAGTAACCTTGAAGAAATTGATTGGGTGACATGAAGAGAAGTGGTGACACCTTTTGAGAAGACAAAGTTGTCATTGATGAGATAAGAGATATCATTTGAGGGCAACGTTAAAGGTGAAGATATTTTCAGGGCTCATGGCAAAAGATAATTTGAGCCGTGAAGAAATATTAAACATATCTTGAAGAATTGAAGTAAAGGGTTGGAGCCCTAGAGGATAAGAGTCCTCAAGAAGACCAGGTTGGAGCCTATACCAGAGATAGGGTTGGAGCCCTAGAGGTTGGTGCCTTAAAGTGACAAGGTTGGTGCCTTGGGAAGAGAGGGTTGGAGCCTAGAGGCCAGAGCCTCATGAAGTCCAAGTCAGTGCTTAACAAAGTATAGGTTGGAGCCTGGTAGGTTTGAAGATTGGTGTCTTCATCTAGGGTTTGATCCCTACACATTAATGTTTTGCATTTAGTTTAAAGAAGAGGATTGAAGTCCTCGTTATATATGACTAATACAAATTATTTATTATACTTAGTCATTTTATGTTCTAATTATAAGTGATCTTAACTGGTAAAAATAACAATTGAAAATAAATATTGATTCACCCCCCTCTAAGTATTTCCAACATATGTTGTCCAAATAAAATACGACAAACATAAAAAGGGATGGAATTTGATGGTTATAATGAACATCATAGGCCATTTACGATTTCAAGTATAGTAGATACATATATTAACTATCATTCCTAGTTAACAAAAATGATGAAAATGTTTTAATTTTCATGTAATCCAATAAAAATGGTAGTTGGGGATCATTTCCAAATTCTAAACCTGGATGTAACACATCATTCATTAAACATGTAAAAATAACTGGTGCATTAGTCATACCAAAAGGCACTATAACGACTAGTAAAGACCTTGCTTCATCTTGAAGGAATCCTCCAAGTATCTTCTTCCTTCACTACTGGATTTGGGGGTAAAATTTGACACCTATTGGCACTGTTAACCTCAAGATCCACCTTTTAGGATGCCGAAAGTCTCAAGTATATATAACAATTCCCTAAGGAAAGTGTTCCATTGATGCTGGAATACCAACACACTAGAGTGCTAAAGACATTTTGATGATATGTGTTTACGTGGCATGTGCCACATGAAACATAAAACAAATTTATTGATATCGACATGATGTTAATGTATTGATGTGAATTGGCATCAATATGTGTTCAATTGACACATAAATTTGTTATTTTATACCAAAATGATGTTGATATACTGACACCTTATTTATCTTTGAATAATACTTTCAACATTGGGATGTTAGAAGACCAATACGCCAATGACATCTAAGCTATACTACCAATGTGTAGGTAATCACTTCCTTGAGGTTTGGTAAAGTTTTTTTTTTTTTTTTTTTAATTTATAAAAAATACAAATTTCATTAATTTAATATTGTGCATGCACTTATTATTCATTTTCAACCACACATTACTTAGAATAGGACAATATGTGGGGTTTTAAGGGACTATCATTCCTATATTTCAAAAGATTTAACATCAATGTTCACTTACCTAAAGTCTGTAGAAATTATACAACAAGCATGTATATCTTGGATTCACCCAATCTAACAATGTTCTAAAGTTAAATATTGAATCGCTTATACAAATATTTTGTGGAAATAAAAACACAATCGCTAATCACATCAACATGAAGAAGAATCAAATCACACACAACACAAATAATTTCCCGGGGAGAGCTTACAACTCAAAACCCCACTATCTTCTATTGTATATTAAGCATGGACCATGAAACAAATACAATGTATTTCTCTTCTCACAAGAGCCTCCAACATTCAGCTATCTGTCTCACACTATCCTCACATAAAATTGACAAATATTAGTCAATTTCGAGCTTCCTGACAACCTGCCTTGCTTGCACAATCCCTGATGGTCAAGATCCATAAAATATAGGAATTATTGTTTGCCTTGACTACACAAGTAACATGGGCACTCCAATGGGTTGTTGGATGCATGTGTGCAAACCAATAATGTCACAACTGATAGTCAACTTCCCTTTCACCTAGAACTCAACTAGGTCTCCACTGGATCTGACATGCATGCAACTAATAATAGTAAATGTTCAGTTTCATGTGAGATCACAACAAGTGAATTAATTAATATTTAATTCACTTGATCTCTCACTAGTGTATCTTCAGTTACAACTAGCACAACTGAGTTTAACTCAATTAACTGAGCTAAACTATTTACAACTTGCATTAAATAATTCACCACTGCACTTTGAACTCTATTACAACTAGAATTACTCTGCTTGTCCCACCAACTAACCTCTAACTCGAAATCCACTAGATAACTGAGTTTTCCACTTTTAATTAACTCATTCAAGTCTGCATTGAGAATATATTACAGTTTAATGTCCATCTAAATTAAGGGATAATAAAAATAGACTCGCACCCAAAAATATCACTATGGGCCCCACCCTAGTTTGGGTGATTAATGCACTAGGCGTGGGTGCAAAATCTTCTTGTTGAATCTCAACACTCCCTGTCAACAAGAAAGGGATTATCCTTCACCCCGATCCCATCTCTATGGTATTTGAATTTTCTCCTAGTGAGTGCCTTCGTCAGAATATCTGCATCTTGATCTTTCATGGGAGTGTACTGTCGCAACATGATTCTTCTTTGCACAAAATATCTGAGATGATGGTACCAAATATCTATATGCTTGGACCTATCATGAAACATAGGATTAATCGAGATTTTAATGCAACTCTGATTATCACAATGAATCACTATCGAATCCATCTGAGAACCAAACAAACAACCCAATATATTTCTCATCCAGATAGCCTCACATGCAGCTTGACTTGATGCCATGTATTCCTCTTCCACTGAATTGAGTTCCATAGATCGTTTCTTCCTGCTGTACCAGGAAACTGTTGTCGACCCAATGCTAAAGATCCCTCCTGATGTTCTCTTTTTGTTCGATGGACTGCCAGCCCAATCTGCATTTGTGAAGCCATGCAAATTCACTCCATCCATCTATTTGTACCATATACTTTACTTTGATGTGCCCCTCAGGTATGTTAGGACATGCTTTCCCGCCTTCCAAAAGAGCTTGGTAGGATTAACCATAGCTTGACTCAGCTGGTTAATCACGTAGCAAATGTTCGGTCTCGTGTTCACTAGATACATTAGCGAACCCACTAACTGTCGGTAGACAGTAGCATCCACTACCTCTCCAGAAGCAGCATCCTCTTTCCTCCAATTTCCTGGAAGAGGAGTATCCATGGGTTTGAAACTCTCCATGTTAAACTTACCTAGTATCTCCTTTGCATACTTTCCTTGAGACACAAAAATTTCACCATCCCACTGCCATACTTCCAATCCAAGGAAATAATGAAGGAGTCCCATTTCCTTCATTTCTAACTCCCTCGCAAGATCCTCCTTGCATGAGTGTATCAGCTGCTCATCACCAGTCAAAATTAAATCATCAACATAAAGAACAATGATCAATAGCTTACCCTCAACCAAAATCTAGTACATGTTTTCATCTGCTTCAGTTTTGGTGAAGCCCAGTCTGGTGAAATAGCTGTGTATCTGAGTGTACCAAGCATGAGGTGCTTGCTTCATCCCATATAACTCTCTTTTGATTCAGCACACATGCGACTCACTGTTGAAGATTTTGAAACCTTCAGGCTGCTCTATGTACACCTCTTCCTCAATGATCCCATTAAGAAACACAATTTTCACATCCATCTGATGAATGCACAAACCCATCTGCGCTCAGAGTGGAAGGATGGATCTTATGGAAGATTGCCTTGCAACACATGCAAAGGTCTCATCATAATATATCCCCTCGATCTGTGATAATCCTTGGTCCACAAATCTAGCCTTGTATTTCTCCACACTCCCATCAGCAGCTTTCTTTACCTTGTATATCCATATCAATCCAACCACTGATTTGTCGACCAGTCTTGGGACTATCTCCCATGCACTGTTCTTGACAATGGAGTCATACTCCACCACCATTGCATCAAACCAAGTTGGCTGCTACACTGCTTCCTAAAAGGAAGATGGTTTAGTCACAATACATTTTCTCATGAGATCGATGTATCTAATAAATCGGTCAAGAGACTGTCTTTGTCTACGCTATGAAGTAGGGGCTCCCGCATTCTGTGAAACATCAAGTCTCAGCATATTAGCTTCCATGGTGCACCTTCTTCCATTTCTGATGGATGGATCTGCTTGAGTGGCTTCCTCCACTCCCTGATCCTCCACATGTGGCTAATCCACATCTTGAGTCTCATCCTTGGGAACCAACAATTCCTCCTCTGCAAGTAAGTCCATCTCCCTTTCAAGGGACAACCGCATGGATTCCCCTCATCAAATTGTATATCCCATCGCACAACAATCATTCTGATGTTCGGAAAATACACACGATAATTATGGGGTGTTTATGTGTACCCCAAAAAAATCCCAACCTCAGTTGTTGGTTCTAGCTTCTTCCTGGTGTCCTTGGTCACATGCGCATAAACATATGAGCCAAAAATATTAAAGTGTGAAACTTCAGGTTTCTTACCAGTGAAAGCTTCTTCAGGTGTACTCATGCCAAGTACTCTATGAGGACAATGGTTCTGCACATAAATCGCAGTGTTGCATGTTTTTTCATAGAAATGCATTGGTAGGCCCTGATCATGCAACATCGCTCGTGCTACACCCACGATCTTTTTTTTCTTCCACTCTGCGACCCCATTCTGTTGTGGATTATGAGGCGCTATGAGTTCTCTTCGAATTCCTTCTTTTCTACAGAAGTTCTTGAATTCATTAGAGATGTATTCTCCACCATTATCACTCCTAAGAGCGTTCACTTGCTTCCCCAACTCTTTCTAGACCAATGCCTTAAACTCACAGAACTTAGAGAATTTTTTATCTTTCTTCTGCATGAAGAAGATCCAACATTTTCAAGAAAATTCATCAACAAATATTACATAGTACTTATGTTTTGTTGTTGAAGCAACCGAGAATGGTCCAAAAACGTATGTGTGAAATCTATCAAGGATCCTCGAAGCTCAGTTCTCCTTCTCATGAAAGGTTGAATTTACATACTTCCCCATGATGCAACCCTTACAAGGATCTAACTGAGAAAGTGTTCCCATTGGAAGTCTAGTAGAAATTTGTTGCATGACTTTCAAGGCTCCATGATGAAGATGACCCAATCGCCTGTGCCATAATTCACCCTCTTCCTAGCTCACCACTTTGTTTTCCATGCCCATCATTGAAGCACAGCCATATACCTCTAGCTTGTATATATTCTTAACTCGAATACCTATCCTCTTGGCTTGACCCATTTTTTTATGTCGCAGGAAAGCTTTTCGATCACTAAAAACAACGTCATAGCCTCTGTCCTCCAACATTGCGACTGAGACCAAATTTTTCTTCATAATTGGTACATGAATTACATATTTTAATTGAAATGGTTTACCTGAATCACTCTAAAAGGTAATGGTACCAATCGCGGTAGCACTGTACCATCCGTCGTCGCCCATTTAAATATGCATCTGGAGATCTTTCTCCTCCAAGTCACTAAAATGTTCCTTATCTCCTGTCATGTGAAATGAAGTGCCACTATCCAAATACCACACAGATCCCAATTCACTTGACACCATGCATGAGATCAATGAGAATATAAGCTCAAATTGCGAGGCAAGGGCCTCACCAGCTGTAGATACAACAACCATCTTGTTCTTCTTCTTTTGTGGATAGTTAGTAGCAAAATTTCCGTGTTCGAGATAGTGAAAACACTTCACCTTGGACATGTCCTACTTCTTGCCTTTGGACTCAGATTTAGAATGGAATTTCTTCCCCTTCCCCTTATTCACCTTGGTAGCCAAAGAAAAATCCTCTTCATCCTCATGCTTAGATGTCGAGCCATCTCTGGTGTTCCGTCTGAACTCATCCTGCACCAAATTCGACCGCAGTCGTTCCCAATCTGGAAATTTTTCCCATTCGTTGACAGAGTCTTCATAATTGTGCCAACTATTAGGAAGTCCTAGGAGAGACAGACATATCAAATCATATTCAACGACTGTTATTCCCACACTCCCCAGTTCATCCTGACATTGGACAAACTTCGTGAGATATTTTGGAATTGTCTCCCTTTTCCATCTTGATCTTCCTGATTTTATCGTTGAGCGCCAATTTCCTAAGGTCACTGCTTCTTTGGAATAGACCTGTCAAAGCCTTCCACATTGCATATGGTGTGGATTTCCCATGGAGGCTTGAGACAATGTCGTCTTGTACTCCCTCCAATAGGATCCTCCTAGCTTTTGCCACTTTATTTTGCCATGCCTCAAAATTTTCAACATCTATCACAACGAGTTTAGGAATTATTTTGTCAATGAATTCCTTCAAGCCATTATCTTCGAGTATGCTAGCTCCCTGTAATTTCAGCAGATTGGAAAGACCAAAATTGCAGAGAGAACACTTGAACCACCTTGGGATTCTAGGATCTAGCCCTCTTGAATCCAGAGAGGGATCTCTCTATAAGTGCAAAGATTGATTTATCTTTAAAGCTTTTGAAAGTGATATTAGGCTAGTTATTAAGAACAAGGGTTTTTGTTTGGTTTTGGATGGTTGAGCATGATTTTTAGTTGAGTGGAAAGTTCTAAAATGAAAAAGTTCCAAAGGGGTGAAGGTATAAGCAAACAAAACAAGATTTGGCTGATAGGATAGATATGACGCTGGTTTTTAGTTCATTGGGCTATGGAGTCATAAAAGGGTTTAATTGTGCAACAATTTTAAAAGTGGTCCAAGGGGCAAGTCATCTATATCACAAGATCTCTTAGATAAAATGATGGAATGGAACAATAAAAGTGTTGAAGGGGTGGAAAAAGACAGTAATTTCATCTAGGATTTATCAGTCTTTCCAAACAAGAAAAGCCTTTTAAGTAACTGTTTAAAACCAACCAAAGGATAGGGCTAACCATAGAATTATTTGGACAAGCTCGTATTAAAGCTAACTTATCAGACAAACAATCCAGTAATCCACATAATTACTTTCAGAAGGGATGAAAACAGATAAGAAAACAAAGTGCAGCCTAAGATCAGATAAGATACTTTTAAATCTAAACTGCTTTCAGCATACTCTTAGGGAAACTTTTAGAACTACCTTTGAAGAAAGAACTAGAAGACAAGGCAAACCATAAACTTTCCTAGTCTAACTCTACTGAGTACATAATGAAAATAACATTCAAGAACTTCCTTTCAAGCTTTTCCCATTAAGACAGGGACAAACCAACATTCCTTGATAATGTTTACACTTAACTTAAGTCATTCTTAAACACACAATTTTTAGGAAAACATCGAGATAAAGCTTATCAGTCAGAGAAGGGTACTGTAGACAGTAAATCCTAACTCTATGCCTGTTGTTCTTTATCAGAGAATAAGTGGACAAAATGGCATACATGAAAGGAAAACAATAACACAGAAAGAAACACTTCACCAGTGATATAGACCAGGATCCCAAGAATCAACTTGTATATTGATGTCAATCCAGTTACATTCTTCAAGTCCAATGTTTCAGTACAACAATCATGTTCTCTTCTCAGCCTAACTTATTTGATCACAAACAGAGCTTCAAGAGCCTCTGAACACTATTTACATGTAGAAAGTTTCGAGCACAAGTATTATATCAAAGTTCTTCAACCAACCCCTTACAATGAGCTCCTCAGGAAGATTTTATAAGAAAATGAGGAGGTGGGATGAGAGAAAATATCTATAAGCTCAATTAATACAAATTAATGCTTCTCGGCCTTTGAGGGGCTCAATGGAGAAATTTTCTGATATTTCCTCTATATTAATTGGTTTACATTAAGTATTAAGTTTGCTGGGAAGATTTTGTTGACTTTAAGGCTCTTTTTTATCCTTGTAATAACTTTGCTGACCATTTACAATAATTTCCTTTGGTTGAATTAACTGTTCGGCTGTATCGGGGAAAATATCTTCTGTTCTGGTCATAACTATGCCTCTTTTGAATGCTTTGAGGCTACAGGTGGCCTTTGGTAGCTGGTGAGGATTCAATTAGCCTCTGATGTGGCGGTGGAGGCTTTCTCGGAATGATATATCTGATTGTCCTTATTTAAACACTGTTAATTTGATTTAATTCTATGTGTCAGGCTTAATTAGGCCTAATTTCTGTCTTCTATTCTTCAAACTGCGTTTAATTGAGAGGATTAGACTTTTGATTTGCTGAAAGTGGGCCTTAATCCTTCAAAACTGCATAAACAACCTTCAATTCTTCATTTATGCTGTGACTAGATCCTTTAACACTGAAACTCTTTGCTGGATTAAGTTTGCTGTGTCTTGTTGATGTGCAGGCGTTATAGAGGTTTTATAATGGCGTCCGTGCTCATGAGGCACTGATAAACCTTGATGGGAAACCCTGCTGAGTGATCTCCTTCACGAATAAAAGCCTGAGGGATCGTCATCCCCAACCTTCAATTTTCCTTTAAAACATTTCAAAAACCTTTAAAACCTGCACAAACAAAGAAAAATTAAGAAAATCTTGCAGGGTAAGGCTTAAACTGCTTCAGAGGTTGAGGTTTAGAGCACAGTCGTTGGATGAAAACATTCAATGGTGAGGATTGCCTATAGAGGTTAGATGGGAGGCGATTGAATAAACGGTGGGGAGATTAAGTCAGAACCGTTGATCCGCAGAGATCAATGGTTGAGATCAATTGTGAAAATATAATGTAGAGGGGGCCACATTATAGTGGAAAGGGAGAATATGCAAAAGAAATGGGTGAAAAAACCTTTGGCGGAGGAAAAAGGGTTAAAATGAAATTTGGGGTTTCCGAACGATCCTGGGCCATTGGATTGGTTTAGTCCATAGAGATCAACGGTGGAGGTTGATTGATGAAGTTCTGTGGAGGATGGGGGGAGGGCGATAGTTGAATAGTCAGATGAAATCTGGGCCGTTGGATGAATGTGACGAACGGCGGAGATTAAAACATGAGGAAATATAATATGACAGGGGAAAGTGGTTTCGGCCAAAGAAATTGCTAGTATCGCGCGATGAGACAGAGGAAAGGTGGTTTTGCATTTTTGAACGCGATATGAATTACTGGCCGACACGTGGCCTTTTTAAACCACCTTCATCGCGTAATTTTAAATCATTAACCCTCCAGCTTAAAATCACGCGAAACCGCGCACTAGCCGTCAGATCTGGGGCCTTAGATCGGACAGTCGTGAGGGGAGCGCAATGGAGAATAGATGCACGAGCGATAATAGGTGGGGCAGGGTCAAGGCGGTTTTAATCTTGATTGTCGGATCAAGGAATGAACAACTGAGATTTGATCTGGGGAAAGGTAGGTCCCAATGGAGTTGGGCCTATCGGGTTTATTCTAGACCGTTGGATGATAGGAATGAATGGTCCAGATTAAATCTCAGGGTTAATGGAATAAAATATGAGGCGAGGGTCAGGCGGATTATGGGTTAATGTGGGCTGTTGATCTGTAGAGATCAACGACAGAGATTTGCTGAAAACTTTATATAGCGGGGTTTGAGAAATAAAAAAGGGTAATAAGGATTGATTTGGACTGTAGGATGAATGCAAATGGATGGCACAGATCCAATCGGGGGTTTCCAATCGGTGGGGAAGAGAGGAAAGGCACAAATGAAATTTTCGATGCGATTGAACAAGGACCGTTGATCTTTTGGAGAGATCGATGGTTAGGAATGAATCGGAGGTCAAAAGGCAGAGGGATGGGCTTATGAACAGAGCGATGTGAGCTGTCGGATTTGGGCCTCGCGGGGAAGATCAACGGCTGAGAAGCCATCTCAAGGTGCCAATCGGAGGGGGGGGGGGGGAAACTGTTAAAACGCATCCGATGGAAAAACTCCGATGCGAGATCCCGAAGACCGCTGATTGGTTTTAGATCAATGGTTGATATTCGCCCAACCAATGAACCGTCGGGACTTAAAAAAAAGTTGATTTTTCATGAAATATGAAGGAAAAAAGGTTTTGGAAAGGTTTTTAATATGTTTTAACGCCCGATTACAGGCTTCGGGTTATGTGAAGGAAAGCAGAGGAATCGGGGGTTCTTTAAAAGAAAAAGGGGCCAATCGCATCAGAGCTTTAATGTAACAAAAGAAATGCATTTCATATGAACGTCGCGATTGCAATAAGTGCCCAGGGCCTTAACGCTTTGTTCCGGCGCCAGGTCACATGGTGGGGAAGTGGTTTAGGGCTTAGCCAAAAGGGGGTTAGGCCTATAATTTGAAAGTGGGTTTTTTATGATTTTTCAAGGATTTTCAAATTATTTTGGGGGTTTCGGTAAGGTCTAAAAAGGAGTTTTAAACCTTATTAAAGGGGTTTTTATGAAGGGAAGAAGGGAAATGAGGGAAAATAGAGGAATTTCATGGGGAAAAAGGGAATAAAAAGGGGGTTAATTATGAGTGAAAGGAGGGGTAAAATGAGGGGAAAAATGGAGTTTTTGCAGCAGTCTTCTCTTCAGGAAAACAGAGGATTTTTCAGAATTGAGAGGGAAAAAACAGTGAAGATTAACTCAAGGATAAGTCATCTTCATAAGACTTTAAGAAATAACAATTTGGCAATAAAATTGTTTCTTGAAGGCTTGAAAAAATGATTTAGCCACCATTTGATATGACAAATTTTATAGGTGGCTAACAGTGGCTCCACATGGGGATGGCACCTTCTTGAAGGTGTCAAGAACTTCAGACTTGAATTCTCTGGGAGCTAATTAATGCCTCATCCATTGGGCTGCAACTTTCTTTACTTGGATGATATTCTTCTTGTTCTGATAATGTTAGCAGCCATGAAAAACAATGGAACTCTATCACAACAAGCTTTCTACCTACCCAATCGTACTGATCTAACATTTTTTCTTATTTGAGAGTGCATTTGGATTGACAAACTCTTTTACAAACATTTTATTCTTTTGAAAGCAAAAAACTAATCTAAGTCTACTTCTTATTTCTCCATGAAATCAGATTAAACAGTTGAGTTCATAAGCTTCTCTCCCTAACTACTATCTGTTAGGATTAGATTGTCTAACAGATTTTTTATTCTCTAAATTCTGGAACAATAAATTTAAAAGCATACAAGTCAGGATTGAACAGTCTAACTTGCTGCTAATCTATGGCATAAAAACAAGCTGCACATAGATTATTATTTGCAGAAAATTAAATTAAAATGGTGAAGGCTTAAGATCTGAAAGTTTTAGGAACATCCTTATCTTTTCTTCAGCTCTGTTTTTAAATTTGTTTGAGTTGTTCTCTGTTTGTTCTCTGGTTCAAGTTTTGGGCTTATTAGAACCATATTACTTTTGTTTTTTACTCATGATTTTAAACAGATTAGAGTCATTCTACTTTTTGAAACTGAGGTTCGGATTTTGAGCTTGTTTGAACCTTTATTTTTCTATCCTAATCTACCTAACTGATAAGCCAAGATTAAGTTGTTTGGAAAATCTTATTCACTAACCTATCAACAGTAAATTGAAAACTAATTAGTCATGATTTGGCTTTATGACTAACTAGGAGTGTGTTTCTTAGGAGTGGCATTTGAGCTTGCACACTTTTAGACTTTTAAAATTTGAATGCAATGATGGATGAAATATTTATAATGATAAAAAAGATAAAAAGGCTTTCAAACTGATATGGTCAAGAGAAATAATGTTTGAGCATCCTGCCATTGACAAGACCCCCAAACAGTTCGGCTCCATTCAACTGCTGCAAAAAATAAGTGTTGTTACCAACAGAAGAGTGAATGAGATAAGGGCCAAGCCATAAGTTATCAAATTTCCCATGCTTGCCCTTGTATTCTCTCCTTGAGTCCCACTTTAACACTTTGTCACCAACATTAAAATTACTAGCTTTTGTCCTTCTGTCAAAAAGCTTCTTGATACTCTCTTGATTTTGTAATGCTATGTTGTAAACTTCCTCCCTGGTTTGCTGAATATGTATAGTCTGAATAATCCTTCCGATCTTGTCATTGTCTTCAGACTGCACTTCTTGGATCAACTTCATAACTAGTACACCAAGGCTGGTTGGAAAAATTGCATCTATTCCATACACAAGCTGGTAGCACTAGCTTTTTGTGCCAATAATTCTTGTTGTCCTCCAACAACTTCTTGATTATGTTCACCAAACTCTTGTTTGAGGATTCTGCCAGCCCAATACCTTGAGGGTAATAAGCAGTGGAATGACCCAATGTAATCTAATATCTGTGATAGAATTCAACCATCTTCTTGGATCCAAATGCTGCAGCATTATCAGTAATGATCTTCTTAGGACAACCAAATCTAGAGAGGATATGAGTCTCAATAAATTTTATGATGATAGAGTCATTGGCTTGCCTAGAAGGGATGGCTTCTATCCATTTGGTAAAGTAGTCTTTTGCAGTGAGAATCCATCTATGTTGGGCAGATGAGGGTGGATGAATTTCTCCTATGAATTCAAGTCCCCACTGTTGAAAAGGAGCTTCAACAGTGATTGGATGCAAAGGTAAGGGAAGCAATTTTCTTTTGCCTTAAAAAATTCCGCATTTATGACAGGCAATTATCATCTTGTGTACATCTAGAAAGAGGGTGGGCCAATAGTAACCAGCTCTAAGGATTTTGTTGGTTGTTGTCTTCCAGTAGAGGTGGCCTCCACATTCTCTGTCATGGAACTCGTGCTTAACCTTCTCTGCATCATTCTCAGGCAAACATTTAAGCAATAACCCACTTGCATTTTCCCAATAAAGACATTTATCTATGATGCAGTAGTTTACAACTTTTAACTTTAAAAAAGTTGCCTTTGTTTTTGATAAACCAGGAGGTGTATTCAAATTAAGCAAAACATACAGAATATCAGCATACCAAGAGGAATTCATAAAATGGTCTTCAATAATGGGAGTTGACAGTTCCTCTTGTTCATCTAAAGCATTTATCATGTTTATATCAAGAGCTTCAAAATTGGATTCATCCATTAATCTAGCTAGACCTTGGCCTTTAATGAGTTTAGTGGGCTTGATTTCCAAATCATATTCAAGTATCACAACTATCCACTTACCTCTCTTACCATCTGGGTCCTATGTTAGAATGTCTTTCACAATTAAATTTGGGACAAAGGCAATGATGTGGGAGTGCAAGATGTAAACTCTAAAGTCTTTTAAGGCTTTGAATAAGGCAAAGCCTTGTTTTTCCATAATGTTGTACTTCAAAGGAGCATCTCTCAATGCCTTGCTAAAGAATGCAATAGGCTGCTCTTATCCCTGTGGATTTTTTTGCAATAGGACAACAACTATTGTATGTTCTGATGCAAATGAAAAAATGTAAAAATCTTTTGAAAAATTAGGACTTATTAGAACTGGTGTTTTGGTTAATACTTGTTTCACCAGCTCAAAATATTTCTTTGCTTCAAGGTCCACTTAACTCCTCGTTCCTTTTTCAACATGTTTGTAATGTTTCTAAGGAGCTCAGCTAAGTTGGGTATGAACCTTCTCAAGAAATTAATCTTTCCAATGAAAGATTGAAGTTCCTTGATGTTTCTAGGATGTGTGATTTGCAATATAACCTCAATCCTTTTTGGGTCTATCTTTATCCCTTCTTCTGAAATGATGTGCACAAGAAGTTTACCTTCTTGGAGACCAAACAATGTTTTCTTTGGATTTAAAGATATCCCAAACTTCCTGCATTTCTCAAATACTTTTCTCAAGTTAAGTGCTCTTCATCTGTCTTGGAAAAAATAGTGACATCATCAAGGTAAATAATGATAAATTAGCCTTATTCTTCCGAGAATGCAATATCCATGGCTCTCTGAAAAGTAGCACCAGCATTCATTAAACCAAAGAGAATTTTCACATACATGAAAGTGCCCCAAGGTGTAGTAAAAGATGTCTTTAGTTGATCATCAGGATGTACTAATATCTGATTGTATCCTAAGAATCCATCAAGCAAAGAAATTCTTTTAGACCCTACTACCCTTCGTAAAATATGGTCCATCTTGGGTAAATGGTAGTTGTCTTTCAATGAGGTTTTGTTTAAGTTTCTAATAACTATACAAAGCCTTATTTCTCCTGTTTTCTTCCTAACTGACACTAGATTAGACACCCACTCTGAATATCTAATAGGGACAATAATACCAGCTTCATACATTTTCTTGATTTCCTTCTCAACCAAAGGTAACTGAATAGGGTTTATTCTGCGCAGTTTTTGTTTAAATGGATTTTGGTTTTCCTTGAGAGGTATCTTGTGCTGAATTATTTCAGTGTCATAGGATTTCAGATCCTCATAACTCCATGCGAAAACATCAGAAAATTCTTTAAACAACTCTATGTATTTTAGTTTGATGTGAGCTGGTAAAGTTTTAGACAGTTTGATCATATTTGTTTTTAGTTCACTGCCTATATTACACTCTTCAACTTCAGATTCAACATGCTCCAATTTCGGTTTCTTGGCCACATCATTGAAATCAAACAATGTTTCTAAAGGGACTAGACCTTTTGGCAGACCTTGATTGTTAGATTGCAGAGTTTCTAAGTCTTCTGTTTCTAACTCTGCAACAATTTCTGTTGTGTTTTCAAGTTTGTTAGATAACAGATTTATAGCAGTCATCTTTGGAGACTCTTCTTCTTCATCAAGTGCATTTTCTTCACTAGGACAATCTGTTTCATGATCTGAATATGAACTTGGTAGTTCAAATTCATTTCTGGACTGCAGGAAGTCTTCTATTTGTTTGTCTCCATCAAACACTTTCCAATATTTCTCGTTATTAGGGACAGCTGGTCTGAATTTTATCTTGGTGGTACATTGTTTGGTTTCAAATGGTGTTAAACATGTTCTAGTAGCAAAAGCTAAATTGTGGGCAAGGATATTCTTTTCTCTTGGGACAAAAATTAGTTGTAATTCTTCAAACGTTTTCAATAAATCCATGACGTCATTCCTGTAGGCTCTAATTCTGGGGTGTTTGGCACTATATTCCCCATTTACTTGCCTAATGATTAACTCTGAATCCCCCTACACTTTTATTCTTTTGGCTCCTAATTTCTTCAACAAGTGTAAGCCTAAAAGAAGGGATTTGTATTCTGCTATGTTATTTGAACACTGAAAATTTAATATGTAGGAATGGCCTTCAGTTTGATTTTTTTCGGTGTTATGTATCCAAACACCTGCACCAACATTGTTCCTAGTGCAAGACCCATCGAAGTTCATACTCCAAAGAGGAGTAGTTTCAGGTTTAGCAGTTTGGTTATGTTGTGGTAAAAACACAACCCCCCATTATTGATGTCTTCACTTCAAATAATGGGGACCCTTTTTATAAATTTTTGGCTAAACACCTTTTAGGATTTTTATTTTAGTTGATTATCCTACGCTTTTGTTAATTTTTCATTTTCTTTGGATTCTTGTTTCGATTGCTTTGTTAAAATCGATTTTTTATAAGCTTCCCATTGACACTTGTTTTACCTCATTTGGTCAACTAGTTTGAAAATAGTACTCCTTTAAAGTCCCATCATTTATCTAGTCTGGGTTAAAAATGCTATTTTTATTCTTTTTATTTTCGGAGTGGCTGTAGTTTAGAAAATTTCATAACTAAACTAAACATCATTAAAATAAAACCAAAATAAAAAACTGATATTTAACATTAAAATTTGAGATTAATTAAATTAATTATTATAATAAAATATAATTAATTTAATTAAAATTAAAACTTTATATTTAATATATATATATATATATATATATATATATATATATATATAATAATTTAAAAAAATAAAAATAAAAATAAAAATTTTTACATTGCGATATGCAATGTCGGTTCCATCGCATTTTTTTATAACATGCACATTTAAAAACCTCGACGAACTCATAACATGCGATGCGATTGAGTCATTAGTTTTATGCGATGCGATCAATTGTTATACTCCGATGCGAAGAGTCGCATTCATGCGATGCAATGAGTTAAGTTAAGAGGTAGGTAGTGTTATGTTAAGTTAAATATATATTAAGGCTTCATTAGTGGAATATGAATGTTAGTAGTGGTGAGTTAGTCTAAGTCATAGGTTTAATGTTTGCTAGTTTTAAATAAGTATAATGTTAGATTGTTATAAGTTAGTGTAGTTTTAAATTAATTTTTAATAATACATTAGTTTTTAATTAAAATAATATTAGTATTATGGTAAGGTAGGTTAGTTAGTTTAAGTAATAGGTTAGTGTTAAGTTAGTGTTAGTGATAGAATAGTTTTTGATTAATATAATGTTAATTTAGTTTTAGTTTAATAATTAATTTAATATTTAAATATTTAAGATATAATTAATTTAATTAGATTTATTATTAATTAGATTAAATTTTTCTTTATGAATAGTTAATTATATTAATTAGTTAGATTAATATTTATTAAATAATTAGTTTAGTCTATAATTAAGAATAAACTTAGAATTAATTATTAGTTAATTGTAGGCTAATTTAGGATTAGATTTTTAATTAAAATTCTGATTTTTAACCCAGTAATAGAATTTCCAGATTTATGCCAGATTTGACTCATCAACTTTGGAAGCTCATAGAATGAGTTTTACTTGGCCAAATGAGGCCGAGGACGGCTCATTGGAAAGATAAAATCAAGGAGAACATTTCTAAGGAGGTTCCACTAATATATTTGGTCATTAATTGAGTCAAAAATCATGCAGAAGATCAAGCTCTGAATTTATAAAACAAAATCAATTTTCTGATTTATTTTCTGCATTTTCATTTGTCCAAGCCTCTTCTAATTGCAGGTTCATTTGTCAATAATATCCTTGGCCAATTAAACCATCCCAAGCATCAATAGAGAGCTTATACTTTATTTTCAATTATTTATTTAAATTAAATTTGATTGGGTTTATTTTAATGCCAGAAATGGTATTTTGATTTTATTCATTGCATCTTAATTTATTTTGATTTCTTTTTGCAGGAAAACAATAGAAGAGATAAGGAGAAAAGATCTCAATCAATAAGAATGCTCCAGCAATTAAAGATTGGAATTCTGAGCAAATAAAATTGGATTGGGAAGATTTCTCTTCAACAAACTTTCCTCTCAAGAATTCCTTTGCAAATATTATAAATAGCAGATTGCAGAATGTAATGGGGGCTGCTCTCCTCTGCAATTCTGGAATTATAAAAGTGCTTTTGTAATAGGGATTTAGAGTTGTAGGTGGGAGGAGTGGAATCTCAGATCTGGGGATTATTGAGGTTTTTATTTTACATCCTGAGTTATGTATAATGAACAGAGTTTGCACTATTGTAGCTCTGATTTTGAAAGCAGAAGCTTAGGCATTGCAAAGGACTATTAGAGACCGGAGTTGGAGAAATGGATTCAACAAATTGGTATTTCGAATACTATTATTTTAAATGCTGGTTTTATTTTATGATAACAGGAATGGTGTCAATTTACTTACATATTTGTGCACTTTTGTCGATATGGGTAATTTTCTTCTATTTTATGTTGTTATTTATCTCTGCTCTTATGGGTTGAATTCTGATTTCTGAGTAACTATTTACTCATAAATCTGTCTTTTAATATTGGATGGATAAATAGTGATATGTTGTGAACTTCTTCCGCATATTATTGTTTAATAATTCAAGTTACTGATGAAATGATCAATACCATTTTGTGAACTACTTCCTGAGTGTTGTTGATTGATTATTCCAGTTAAAAGGTCTCAATAGGATGTGTTTTGCTATCCATAATGTCAGTTAATTGAACTATTTCATTAACTTGATATTCATTATAAACAAGACATATTTCAATCCCAATATTATAAATACCTGCTCTTGGTTGGGTTAGATCTATATCTGCCTAATTAAGATAGGATTAAGATAGTTTCTTTTGCTTGCAACTTAGAATAAGTTTGCATTTAGATTAATTTCTACATTCTTTGAAGTCCTCTTCCCAAAGAGGAAAACTTTAGTAGTGGATTGGCTGAGCCCTAAATTAGCTTAAGGATCACCTTTTTGCCTGATCAGCAAGAAGGTTGATCTGATGTCTCTTTTCCATTGGTGAATGAAAGTCATATTTTAAAGCCATTGGAGATTGAAGAGAAAGATGGCCCCGGACCTAGTTGAACCGATCGGAACCACCATTCCAAATGGAAAAGGAGGCGCTTTAAGGTCAGGACGGTGTGGTCATCCCCATGTTGTTGTGAGCGATTTTTCGAGGCTTCAACATTTTAGCACTAAAGGAGGACATAGAAACTTGTCTGTTGAGTCTTTTCAATTTGCTTTATTTTATTTAATCACGATGGCTCCTCTTAAACTTCCAATTTGGAGTTGTATCCATGGACGTGCATCTTCCAATACTCCTCCCGAAGTAGTAAGACTCTTGTCTCGGGTAAAATTCAATGGTAAGAAATTCATACACTTTTAATGTGTCATTATTCAATTTATTCAAAATGTTTCAAATTGCTGATTTTCAAGGAATTGATGAGGGTATCTTATGTAGAATTTTTACTCTCATTTGCGGCGAAACCAGACGTGTAGAACTCTTAGGATGCCTCAGTGCAATTGGGATCAATTTGTTACAATTTGCATTTGTAGATTTGTGAGTTATAATTATGATAAGGTATATGATGAAATTGAATATCTACGAAAGAAAATGAATCTATTAGAGATTTTAATATTCGATTTCATTTTGAATTGTTTAAAATTTAATGTCAAGGATGAACCTATGAAAGAAGAATCACTAGATTGGTTTGAAAATAATTATTCTCTTCCTCCTATTCCCGATCCACTGTAAATTAGTTCAAGCTTGTTCCATCCCTTCAGTATAAATGAGAAATCCAATTTTGATGTACAAATAAATTGTGATGAAGAGGTTTCTAAGCTTGGAAAATATTTCTAATCAAATGCAGAAAGACAACAAAAACAATTTTGGAGAAAGATGCATTGGAATCTGAAATTTTCTGCATTAAATTCAGAAAATCGAGTTTTAAATCCATGAAATTGTCAGCAACAATCAAAGTAAATAATAACATGCACCAAATGCTGTACAAATTTCTGAATCTTTTCTGGTGAGCAAATCTTTGAAATCGAGCGACAAAGCAATCTTCTTCAAAAAATCATGAGTATAAAGGAATGATTTAAATTTAAGGGAAATTTGCAATGAGCATAATGTACAAGAATTCTCAAGCAGAAACATTTTTAAATGCATTATTTGATTTACATTTTCCACTTTATCTGATATTTTTAATGATGGTAATTTTTCCCTCTTGGTGTTAATGATATTTGAGAGGAAAATACGGTGATCCTAAAATGAATTACCATTAAGTTTTTATCAAGATAGAGAAGTAATTAATGATCATTATTTTGCCATTAATGAACATGAAATGCTTGTCCCTCCTTGTTTTGATATCTTAGAATGAAATTGAAGAGAATTCTAGAAGAATCTTAATAAAAGTCATTTATGATAATTATAAACATTGAAGATGTTGATTTTCTCGAGAAAATCATCATGAAACTTCAAATAACATCGAGAATGAGAGACATTTTTAATTTAGAAATTATTCCAACCAATCCTCATTCTAAAGCGAGATAAATATCTTCATGATTTCACTATTGAGACAATATTTAATTTATGATTCATATCATGATCAAGCTTTCATTCTTTATTTCATAATCATAAATCTCTTTCTAATTCTGAAGTTGGAATTCAAAATTACTCGAATTCCATAATTCTGGCCAATCATTGTGAAAAAGGGGTATTTCAAAACAATCCCAATTGTCTTTGTAACATTAGTTGTACAAATAGTGATTTCATTTTTATTTTTGTTTCCTCACTTATTTTGTATTAAATGATTTTTCAGATTTTTGATGCATTACTTATTTGGCATATTGAACACTTTATTATCAAACATTCAATTGATATATTGCCTGTTGGAAAATTGAAGTTTTATATTATAATCAAAAGCATCAAAGCTATTTCAATTTCAATTTCAATCAATGCTAATGTTTTATCAAAAGCTTCTATCTTCTCAAAGGCAATATCAACAAGAGAATGTATTTTTAGAAAGTCTGCCGACCCAATCAATTTAATTAATAATTTTTCCATTTCATTTGAAAGATTTCCATTCATTTTTCATTAATTCATTTGAAAAATATTTGAAGTCCCTGTATGAAGAAAGATTATCGATAGCTTAACATTTACACATAACACTAACGAGTTTCTTGAGACCTTTGAATCTAAAGCTCATATCTACGATTTTGGCCTTTCATCTCCTCTTTTGAACATTTCCCAATTATTAATGAAATCCCATCTGATTTCTATGATCCAGGTATTCAATTGGAAAAGGAAATTTCAAGAAGATATTTTCATTAAGTTGTTAACAATAATATTGCGCTTTTACTTACGGTTTAATTTTCTTAGTTAATTAGATTTGTATTTTTATTACTAACATTTGAATTGTACATACATCAGGGATTAAAATGAGAAAATGGATTCTATTTGAAATATGACTATACCTGATCAACTTCATGTATATGGTTAGAATAGGGTAAATTAATTAGTTTGTTTGTTTTATGTGGTCAATTTATTTTTATTAATTAGGATTAAAAATAAAGGAAGCAATCATTTTCTCATATCATATACACGTTAGAAATATTACCTCTCATCGAGAAAATTTCTAATTTTCCTTCCCATTTTTAAATCAAAATCTGTCATGCCTCTACCCTTGAATACATCTCTGCCTATTTTTGAATAATGTATTGACAAAATTTAATTAAGTATGCACACAGCACATTTAAATACTGTGTTGATATTCTCCACGACTAGTGGCTTTATCCAGTCGGACCTTTAGTTTATTATTTGATCTTTACCAATATGCATCCTTATTCATTTAATAAGGCATTATTGAGCATGATCACTATAAAAATACATATTTTTATCAAGTTAATTAGATATGAGAGAGTAATAAATTATTGTTACAATTAAAGGAAGCATAGTTTCATATTTATTTAAAGTAAATTTTATATTTCACGAACATGAATAAACATATTTTTTATTTAAATTTGATTGCTCACTCGATTTAGAATAAATAATGAGATGATTTTGAACAAAGTCGAATTTTGATAAATCGAAGGGAAGAACTTGAAGATTCATGAGGTAAAATCTACGGACAATTTCCTTCCATGTATGCATTAGTTCGATTTCATGTTATTATTAGTTTATCTTTTCTTTAGTTTATTTTTATTTTTTATGTTTTAATTGCGAGTTTTCATTTGTTTTCAAAACTTGAAGTAAGCGGTAAAACCCCGGTTCAAATTGGCAAGCGAGGTTCGGGAAATTTTATTTGAGATTCATTAGAATTTGACATTCTTTAACTTTGTTTTTTATTCATTTGGGAAAGCTCAGTCAAGGTAAAAACAATACCATAAGATTTCTGTTGAAAGTAGCTCTTAGCGAGTTTGATAACAAATTGTTCATAAAAAATCTCAGATGTATTACCTCACTCATATGCCATATGCTTCGCATATCGGAGGTTTGCGAGTTGAATATACTTCCATTATCATGAATCGTCGATCTCAGAATGCAATGACTTTCTGTATTACGATGACCACATAATTATGGACCCGATATAAGAAATTCCAAATCAAGTTTATAAAATATCGCGTCCATTCGATCGCAAATAATGGTACAGGGCATAACTTTAAAAGGGTCGATGTCTCAAATCCGATATGTTATTAAATTTTCATCATAAAGTTATCGGGTCCACTCTTCATACGCATGCTCCCGGCGTATCGAGAATTGTTACATCATGTGCTTAAGTTTGTCGATCGCGATCTTGATGTACGTCATTCATAGCATATCGACATCACAAGAATGTATTGTATTACATCAGGTACCAAAACATTCATGATCGCCGATTAGCATCACCAATTAGAAATCGCCGATATCGCAATCGCTTCATCGCATTTTTAATTATGCTCACATCACAATTCAAAATGGGTATGCGATGTGCAATAAGGAAAGCACAATGTCAATATTCCCCGATCGATATAATATATCTTTAATGATGTGATGACCGAACCTCATTGCACATGTTCTCCTTACATGTTTTCATATCGGCAATTTGCCATGCAATCTGCGATGTGATAGCTTTCAATGCATGCCTACGAAGACCATTAACATTTAATCAATATATGGCATAGCAACAAAGGTGAAGTCTTGCAAATTAAAATTGAAGCATGGTGAAGAAACATGTGATGCGAATCATCTAATACGGCGATGTGTTATTTTAAGCGAGCTTGGTGTCCTATGGTAAGAAACGGTGATGATAAATTTGCGGCATATTCAAATCATTCGATTTTCATGTATTTAGTTTAAAGTATATAATTCCATAATTAAAAGGAATTCAAGACATCTCTATTTTCATATTTTAATTTTATTATTTTGGATTTGGTCTTGATTCTGGACAATTTTATAAATCATGGAGTTTATGTAAGAACTTATAATATATTGGCTTGTTGATCATTCACTATAAATTTTCATTCTCATTTACGATGCATTTGTTTTCCTGAACATTAAGCATTCCATTTTTTCATTTTCTTGCTTGCTTTAGTTTAGATAAAATAAATAATGATTTTGGGTTATAGGATTTTGGTTAGTTTGACTTCTTCATGTTTTTAATGTTAATTAAAATAAGAAGTCGACTAGTTTGGAGAAACTAATACCTTTGGTGAATCCAAAAGCAATTATCCAATGGTAAGATTCATGTACTCACTTTCATTAATTTCCATTTCATTACTTTAGTTTGAGTTTTGTTTTCGACATATAAATGTTGTTTTGCGGTTCTCCATTTGAAACTTTCAATCCTCTGTAGAGGATCATATTTTCGAAGTCCATACTCTTCTCTGGCTTAATCTCCAAAAAGTGGCGTTAATCCTCATTGAAACGACTACGCTAGGAAGTTCCCAGACCTTTAAATACATTTCTTTAAGAATTCCTTTTTATTAGAAAATGATTAAGATGATGTGGGGAAACAAAAAGATTGATATGAGATAGAAAGTTTTCATTGTGGTAGAGATTTTATGATCTTTACTTATCCAAAAAGCCTAAAACACTTACAACCACCGCAGGTATGATTTTCTAAATCTCGACATAAGAAGGATTGATTAAACGATTATTTTATTTCTTCATATTGTTGAGACATTGTTATAAACATTCTTGTTTGAGTTTATCTTGCGAGAATTGGATTTTCCTTTCCATTAATTTAAAATTTCTTCATTTTTTTTGTTGATTTCTTTCTCATTTTAGCATAAGAATTCCTTTCCTTTAGTTTTAGGTTTTGATTTTGGTAACTTTGCCATGATTTATATGGAAAGCCTACTTGTTACCTAACAATGAGTGAAGCATACATGGAGAAAAATTGTTAATAGTCATCTATTACTTTTTCTTAAATCTCTTAAGTAAAGTTTGATTTTTCTTATTATAAGGTAGACATACTTAAGGAAGAAGTTACCAATTTAGAGTTGACAAAGTATCATAAAATGCGGAGAAATTTGTTTTTCATCAAAATTGTAATCATTTTAAAGGTTTCAATATTTTATTAAGATCTTTCAAAATTTTATTATCGAGTCGAAAAGTTATTTTAACCAAGTAAAGACACTTTACGTAAAGCACCTTTAACCTATGAAATTTCATTCTTAACAGGAGTCAATGATTCTCCCTGTCCCAAAGAGAGTCTTATTTTCTAGAGTATAATCTAGAGATATATTTAAACAAAAGATAAGAGTCTCATCATGAGCACCTTACCACGATCATAGGTGAAAAATAATTTGACATTATCAACCTTTGCTAAACAAACCGGGGTAATGGCTTATGATTACGAAACAATTATAAGACAAAAGGGGTCTCATACGAGCCGACTTATTCGATTAAATTATAACCGGTGAATGGCATTGTCGACTATCTAGCTACCAAACCAAGACAATGGCTTTTAAGATTCATAATAAAAATAAAAAAGAAACATATATAAATGGATTTATCTCTGAGTCAATAATTCTTAAAAGAGATGGGATTATTTGAATCATTGATGATTAAAAGGTAGCCACATGAGACTATAGATGTTTGCTTTGGCGACATTGGATCTACCTATGACAAATGAGTATATTTTAAAAGCTAAGCTATAAAGTGACCCCTATTTTATCTCTACAATAATTAAGAATTGATATAGAGTTTTGAAATATTTTTAATTTATGAAGGAATTTTAAGAAAAATTAGTTAGATGATTCTTGCTTTTATTGAGACTAATGAACCTAGTCAAGCATTTCAAACATAATTCTCTCTTCTTTAATTAGTTTTACTGATTTAGGAAAATATTATTCATATCAAACGAGAGATAAGCGGTTCTTCTCCTAGTGTGTATGCATTGTCGTGGTAAAAAACAACCCCCCATTTTTACTTGTTCATTTCAAATATTAGGGACCCTTTCTATAAATTTTTGGCTAAACGCCTTTTAGGATTTTTATTTATTTGAGTTATCCTACGCGATTGTTAATTTTTCATTTTCTTTGTATTCTTGTTTTGGCCCAGTTGCTTTATTAAGTGATTTTTAATAAGCTTCTGATGATGCTTGTTTACCTCATTTAGTCGACTATTTTGAAAATGGTACTCCCTTTAAAGTCTCATCATTTATCCTGATACAGGTTAAAATACTATTTTTATTCTTTTTATTATTTAATTAGTGTAGTTAGAAAATTTCATAACTATTAAACATCATTAAAATAAAACCAAAATAAATAAATAAATAGCTGATATTTAACATTAAATTTTGGGAATTAATTAAAGTTAAATTTATTATAATAAAATATAATTAATTTAATTAAAATTAAAACTTAATATTAAAAAATATATATATAAATATAATATCAACAAGAAGGTGATGAGCTCACGAGTTGCTGTTGCGTCCCAGTGACACAGATGCGGGAGGCGCCCTGCACGCTGCGCTTGACGCGGTCTCCCAGGTTCTTGCCTTGCGGCACAGGCCTCGGCTCCACTGCTCTCCCCTTGCGTACCTGAGGCCCTTACCCCTTTCTGTTGCGTAGGATCTGCGCTTCTGCCAAGTTTGAACTGCTTTTTTGCTGCAGGGTGGTGGCCAGTGCTAGGGTTCGCCCCCATGGAGGCCCCGGGCTCGCCCAGGGCTGGCCCCCTGCCCCCCCCCCGCCTCCTTCTTCTTCAGATGCTTTTGACAGGCTCTTAGCTGGGCTGCCGCCGAAGAAAAAATGTGAAGCTGCCAAGTTTGTCAAGAGGATCGAGGATATTCCTGAAATTTCCTTGCCGCCGGAGACCCCGATTCAAGTCGCCTTGTATATGGCTGAACGCGCCCTCGTGGGTCAGTTTACCGGACTGTGGCCTTCTCCAAAGACTACCGAGAACTGGGTCAATAAGAACTGGGCGCCTTTGATTAAGGAAAACGTTACATCTTATTTTTTAGGAAGAGGATTCTTTCTCTTCGAATTCACCTCCAAGGACGACAAGGATCTGATCTTCCAGAATGGCCCCTATTTCATGGGCCCCCAGGGGCTTTACCTCAATAAATGGACACCAGATTTCGACCCTGCTGTTGATGTTCCCTCTGCTGTCTCGGTATGGGTTAGACTCCCAAATCTTCCTGTTCATTGTTGGAACTGGGACTCGTTAAAGCACATCGGCAACGCCCTCGGGAAATTCATAGATCGGGCAAACAGCAAAGATCAATACGACTGTGCCCGGATCTGCGTTGAAGTAGATCTAGAGGTGGGTCTCCCGGAAGCCATCAAAATCAAAGTTGGAAGCTGGACACATGTGCAGAAGCTAGATTACGAACAACTGCCCTTCAAATGCCGAAAGTGCCACGTATATGGCCACTTCGCCAGAGGATGCCCCTCCAATGCTGAGATAGATAAGGGCAAGGAAGAGGGCTGGAATCAGGTCAAGCATGCAAGGACTACCATAAAACAAGGGGGTCCAAATGGAAAAGGTCCCCAGGCCCCTGCGCAGCAACCTCCCCCCAGAAAGGAGCAAGATAATAAATATGCCCCCCTTAGCTCGCTCCTGGAGGAATCTCAAGATGCAGGTACTCAAAAATCAAACCCTCCCGAAAAGGGCACTCCCTCTTCTCCCAAGGGGGCTAGTCGGGCTGAGAGCTCCAAAGGAAACTCTGTAGAAGCAGAGGAAGTGGAGCAAGAATCCGAAGAATCGGAGGAAGAAGGTGAAATAGGCGAATCTCAAGCTTCGATAAGGAGATCCACTAGAGGCCGCAAATCAGATCGGGAAAAAAGAGAGCCGGAAACGTTCAAAGAGAAACTACAAGGCAGCCAGCCAACTCTTGAAAAGCTATTAGCATCAAAACCAAAGATGGCTAGAAACCAACCTCAAGGCTCCAAGGGAGCCAACCAGAAATACAAATGATGAAGATCGTCTCCTGGAATTGTAGAGGTATGGGGAGTAGAATCAAAGAAGAAGCTATCAGAAACTTAATAAGGATAGAAGCTCCTGACATACTCCTCATTCAGGAGACTAAACTGGAGGACTTTGTCTTCCTCCAAACAAGTAAAAATCTATGGAACAGATGCGAGGCAAAAGCAATCTCAGCTCGAGGGGCTTCTGGTGGCTTGGGCTCTCTCTGGAATGCTGGCAAAATCTCAGTCATCTCTTAGACACTCAATCCTCACTGGATGCTCTTAAAGCTGCGGCACTTAGACTCAAATGTGATATTCAGTCTTTTCAACGTGTATGTCCCCGTGAATGCTGGGGAAAAAAAGAATTGTTGGGAATCCATAAGAAACCAAGCCGACCTTTTAAGCTTGGAGAATATCATCATTGCTGGAGATCTAAATCTCACCCTTCTTTCTGAAGATAAGAGAGGAGGCAGCATAGTACGCGACCCAGCTAGGGAATGGGCAGAAGATCTCATGCAGGACTGGGATCTTCTGGATATCAAACCAGTCTCAGGTAAGTATACCTGGTCTAATAAAAGATTTGGGCCTGGCCACATTGCTGCCAGGCTGGATAGGTTCTTCATTCAAATTTCTTTTCTCCTTCTTGGTCTAGAGGCTAGGGTCCATATTCTCCCTTGCAGCACTTCTGATCATAAACCCATCAAACTTGATCTCGTGGCCCAGCTAGACCATGGGCCTATCCCCTTCAGATTTAGCCCGCTTTGGATTAAAGATCTGGACTTCATGCATATATTTAAGGATAGTTGGTTGCAGCCGGTCAAAGGCTCCCCCTTCTTTGTCTGGGAGGAGAAGCTCAGAAGAGTGAAAAGGGCTTTGAAAAGCTGGGCCAAATCTCTGCCCAACCCAGCAAATGAAAGGAAATCAATTCAAAGCTCTCTGGATCACCATCATCTCCAGGTTGAAAGAGCCATTATCACAAAAGAGATCCTAGATAAAGAAGCCTAGCTCCAGCAGAAATATCACAAAGCCTGTCTTGTTGAGGAAGAATATTGGAGGATCAAATCACGCAGCCTTTGGCTCAAAGCAGGGGACAGGAATACCTCTTTTTTTCACAAGCAAGCTCAGGCAAGAAAATGCACCAACTCTATCTCTGAAATAAAAGATGGCTCTATTACCCACAAGGATATTGCAAACATAAAAAAAGCAGCCTCCTAGCATTTTCAAAGTTTGTATAGTGAAGACTTAGAGCTGGACCAAAACTATGATTCGTTGGATGTGATTCCCTCCTTGGTTTCAGCTGAAATGAATCATCTCCTGGAAGCAAAAGTCACCAAAAACGAAGTTAAGGATGCCCTCTTCGCCATGGATCCAGATAAAGCCCCGGGGCCAGATGGATTCTCAGCCAGATTCCTCCAAACTTGCTGGCCGATCGTGGAAAAAGATCTCTTCAAAATGGTCACAAAGTCTCAAGCTTGTCAGAAAATTGGAGGCAGCACAAACTCTGCTTTTCTGGCCCTCATCCCCAAAGAGAAAGGAGCCAACTCCTTCAACAGATTTCGCCCGATTTCACTATGTAACATTGGCTACAAATTGATTACTAAAGTCATAGCAAATAGACTGAAGCTTATCCTCCCCAAAATCATCCCGGAAAGTCAAGGAGGATTCATTCAAGGTCGCCAGATCGTGGACAACTTCACTTTGGTACAAGAAGCAATCCATTCAAGCTTGAGTCGAAATGAAAAAGGTATGGTTATCAAGCTAGACTTAGCTAATGCTTTCGATAGAGTTAGGCATAGCTATATGTTTAAAGTATTACACAAGCTTGGGTTAGGGGCAAATTTTATAAACTGGATCCGGGCTTGCATATCAGAACCTTGGATTGCCCCATTAGTAAATGGTAGAGCTGCTGACTTTTTCAAAGCCACGAGAGGTCTCAGGCAGGGATGCCCCCTCTCCCCACTGCTATTCGTCCTTCAAGCCTCAGTTCTCAGTTTTCTTCTAGACAAAAAAATGGCAGATCAGGAAATTACAGGGCTCTACATTGCTAGAGGGGTTAAAAACATCAACCATGCTCTCTTTGCTGATGACACCCTGATGTTGGGAGCTGCCTCTATCCTCATGGCTTCCAGATTCAAAGGAGTACTAGACGAGTTTTGCAGGGTCTCTGGAAGTATTCTTAACAATGGCAAATGCCATATCTACTACTGGAACACCTCGCCTAGTCTTCTCAACACCATTTCGAGATGCTTCGGCTTTGCTGCTTCCTCAAACTGGACATCCTTCAAGTACTTGGGCCTCCCTGTTTTTCTCAAAAGAGCCTACAACAGAGATTGGCTCCCCCAACTGGAGAAATTCAAAAATAAGCTGCTCGCCTGGGGCTCTTCATGGCTAAACATAGCTGGTAAGTCGGTCCTCATAAAATCAGTTCTTAACAGTCTCCCCTTATTCCAGTTTTCAGTTCTTCTGGCACCCACTGGCATTCTTAGAAAAATGGAGGAGATCATCAGAAAATTCTTCTGGAAAGGGGGAAAACAAAATGAAAAAAAGATCCCCCTGGTCAATTGGGAGGCTGTCTCCAAACCACTGTTGGAAGGTGGGCTAAATTTCAAGAACCTGGGCATCCACAATATTGCAATGAGTGCCAAGTTAATATGGAGAATCATTGCTCCAAATCCCGGTTGGGCGCAATTAGCGCTTTGGAAAAAATACTTCACAGGCCAGCGATCTCACTGCCTGGACCACCCCTTGCCAGCAACGAACTCGCCCTTCTCTAAACTCTGTTCAAAGGCCTGCCCGCTCATCAAAGACAACGCCTTCTGGATCCCTGGAAATGGTAAAGGGATTAACCTCTGGACTGACAGGATTATGAATATGGAGCCGCTGGGAGAATGCCATTCGCTCCTTGCACTGCGCAGGTGGATGACTGCCGCGGGCCAACACACACTGTGGGACATCTCCTGCTGGCAGGACTCCCGCTGGGTAGGTTGGAATCTCCAAACACCACCAGAGCTGCAGCAAGAACGCGACGCCCTGTTATCGCTTCTTCATGGTGCGGCCCCTACGCAGATCAGAAAACGAGATTCACGTGGGTGGGGGGCGTTGACTGGAGGCTTCACAGTAGCGTTGGGCTACTCCAAATTGTGTGAGCGCCCTCATGCTGCCACCAATCCTGCTCCGTGGAAGGGGATATGGCACTGTCCATCTTTTCCTAAAATCGATTTCTTCAACTGGTTGCTTTGCCATGGTAAAATTTTGACGGATGAAAACCTGCAGAAGCGTGGATTCCAGGGTCCCTCAAGGTGCAGCTTGTGCAAGATTCACCAGGAAAGTGCTACGCATCTCATCCTTGAATGTCCTTACTCAATGCAAATTTGGACTGATCTCCTTGCCCTTCTTTGCTCCAACTTCGCTCTGCCTACCTCTTTGCCAGCTCTTTTTGCTAACTGGCTGCAAATTTATCCTGGTCCTCCCCCATCTAATAAGACGATCAAAGCTGCATGGATTATTCTCCCCAAATTAATCTGTTGGAATATCTGGCTGGAGAGAAATAAAAGGATTTTCAGGAATTGTAATCAAGAAGCGAAGCTTGTGGTAGAGAAAATAAAATGTCTGCTAAAAGAGTGCTTGAGTGATCATAAAGATGATACAAACTTAAGCCATCAAGACATAAATTGGGGCGCCGCTCTAGACATGCAGTTTCAAAAAGCTCCAAGCAAAATCCTCCTCCTCAAGGAATGGAAAATAAGGGCTTCAGCTAAAGAGTTCCAGGATTGGATCACAAATCACCCAAGCCATTCCTTTTTCTTTGACGGGGCTGCAAAGGGAAATCCGGGCAGAGCTGGAGCAGGAGGTGTCATTTTAAACTCAGAGGGCATAAAGACTCATAATTTCGCCTGGGGTTTAGGCATTGCTTCCAGCATTCAAGCAAAAGCATTGGCCCTTTTCCAAGGCCTTAAGATCCTAAAAGAACTGAGCATTAGGGAAGTAAATGTTTTTGGGGACTCCCAGATAATAATAAACATTATGGTTTCACGTTCTAAGCCTTCGAATCTAAGACTGGCAAGAATGATCTTCAGAATAACGGACCTGGCAAATTCATTTCAGAAATTGAGCTTCTACCATGTGTTGAGAGCCAACAACAAGCAGGCGGATACTGAAGCCAACAAAGCAGCCCTTCTATCGGCGGGAGCCTTGTGCAGAGGCGGAAAAGAGTCATGGGATCCAATCCCTTAAATTAAAAAGCAGACATGTTTTACTGTTTATTGTTAAACCAGTTTGTATGCATTTTCAAGCATGGGAAAATCACAGAATTAGACCTCATTGTTGCAAATAAAGAGAGAAGTTATATAAGCATAATGGCCACAGCCATCCAAAGCTGTGCAGCAAATGCAAATTGTAACTCTCCTCCTGTAACCCGAATTCTGGCATCAAGGCCAAATATTGAATAAAATCCACTACCCGTTTCTAGAAAGAAAAGAAAAGAAGAAAAAAATATATATATAAAAATAAAAAAATAAAATTTACATCGCATATCGCAATATCGCAATATCGGATCCATCGTAATTTTTATAACATGCACATTTGACAAAATGTGATATGCGATAAGGCGATATGCGATGTGTTAAAAGTTTTTAATATAAAGTTTTTTTTTGTTTCACCCCTTATACCTCCCGTACCTCCATCTCACTCACCCTCACCCTCACGTCACCCTCACCTCACACTCCACTCACCATACCCCTCCACAAACTCATATGGATGAAGTAATAAGTTTAGATTGATTTCAATGGTTTGTTTTATGGTTGATTTCAATGGTTTGTTTTATAAATTAATGGGTGTGGATTGATTCCAATGGTTTGTTTAATGGATTTTGGGTTTGGATTGATTCCAATGGTTTGTAAATTAATTTTTATATTTTTATATTATAATAATTACATTATAATTATAATATTTATTATGATTTTAATATAATTTGAATTATAATATTAATTATATTTAAATTAACTTTTTCAAATCATTTGTATATTAATTTAATTTTGTAACTTAATTAATTTCTAATTAGATGATAATTAATTAGAATTAATTGTATATATTAGTTAGTTAATAATTAATTTAGAATTAATTATTAATATAATTAGAATTTAATTTAGGATTAAATTTCTAATTAAAAATTTCGATTTTTAGCCCAGCAACATAATTTTCAAAATTATGCCAGTTTTGACTCATCAACTTTGGAAGCTCATAGAATGAGTTTTACTTGGCCAAATGAGGCCTAGGATGGCTCATTGGAAAGATAAAATCAAGGAGAATATTTCTGAGGAGGTTCCACTAATAGATTTGGTCATTAATTGGGTCAAAAGTCATGCAGAAGATCAAGCTCCGAATTTCTAAAACAAAATCAATTTTATAATTTATTTTCTGCATTTTCATTTGTCCAAAACTCTTCTAGTTGCAGGTTCATTCGTCAATAATATCCTTGGCCAATTAAACCATCACAGGCATCAATAGAGAGCTTATATTTTATTTTTAATTATTTTTTTAAATTAAATTTGATTGGGTTTGTTTTAATGCCAGAAATTGTATTTTGATTTTATTCATTGCATCTTAATTTATTTTGATTTCTTTTTTGCAGGAAAACAGTAGAAGATATATGGAGAAAAAGACCTCAATCAATGAGAATGCTCCAGCAATTAAAGATTGGAATTCTGAGCAAATAAAATTGGATTGGGCAGATTTCTCTTCAACAAACTTTCATCTCAAGCATTCCTTTGCAAATATTATAAATAGCAGATTGCATAATGGAATAAGGGCGGCTCTCCTCTGCAATTCTGGAATTCTAAAAGCACTTTTGTAATAGGGATTTAGAGTTGTAGGTGGGAGGAGTAGAATCTCAGATCTGGGGATTATTGAGGTTTTTCTTTTACATTCTGAGTTATGTATAATGAACAGAGTTTGCACTATTGTAGCTCTGCTTTTGAAAGCAGAAGCTTAGGCATTGTAAAGGACTATTAAAGACCGGAGCTGGAGAAATGGATTCAATAAATTGGTATTTCGAATACTATTATTTTAAATGTTGGTTTTATTTTATGATAACAAGAATGGTGTCAATTTACTTACATATTTGTGCACTTTTGTCGGTATGGGTAATTTGCTTCTATTTTATGTTGTTATTTATCTCTGCTCTTATGGGCTGAATTCTGATTTATGAGTAACTATTTACTCATAAATCTGTCTTTTAATATTGGATGAATAAATAGTGATATGTTGTGAACTTCTTCCACATATTATTATTTAATAATTCAAGTTACTGATTAAATGATCAATACCATTTTGTGAACTACTTCATGAGTGTTGTTGATTGATTATTTCAGTTAAAAGGTCTCAATAGGATGTGTTTTGCTATCCATAATGTCAGTTAATTGAACTATTTCATTAACTTGATATTCATTATAAACAAGACATATTCCAATCTCAATATTTTAAATACCTGCTCTTGGTTGGGTTAGATCTATATCTGCCTAATTGAGATAGGATTAAGATAGTTAATTTTGCTTGTATCTTAGAATAAGTTTGCATTTAAATTAATTTCTACATTCTTTTAAGTCCTCTTCCCAAAGAGGCAAACTTTAGTAGTGGATTGGTTGAGCCCTAAATCAGCTTAAGGATCACTTTATTGCCTGATCAGCAAGAAGGTTGATCTGATGTCTCTTTTCCATTGGTGAATGAAAGTCATATTTTAAAGCCATTGGAGATTGAGAGAAGGTAATTGGACCTAGTTGAACCAGTCGGAACCACCATTCCAAACGGAAAAGGAGCTGCTTTAAGGTCTGGACCGGGTGGTCATCCCCCATGTTGTTGCAGCGATTTTCGAGGCTTCAACAAGGTCTCATATTGATCTGAGATTCATAAAGAAGCAATGGTTGTTTATCATAATAACTACATTATCATATATTAGGTCATACATTCATTGTACATTCATTTTCTAATCAAAACATGATGAGATCCACATATCATCATTGTCATAAAACATACTCATAACCAGCATATAACCAACATAAATAACAAGGATATGACAACCATAAAAGCCACATATAAACTAGTACATTTACATGTGAAATACCAAGGAGAATGAGCTCTTATTAACCTATGCAAAATGCAACCACATCTGGGACTTCCACGTACCACCTAACCATAGATTGGTTGAACCAATTATTTATTTCAATCAATCACCCTTGGTTGAACCAATTATTTATTTCAGTCAATCACACTCTAGGATTTATCGTGTATCCTTCCATCACCAGTCAAGGGATTCCTAGGCCCAATCAAAAGTACTCCCCTATGAGCTTTACCGTGTATCTCTTCATTCACCGGTCAAGGATTCCTAGGCTCAATCAAGGTTATTCACCTTTTACCTTTACCATGTGTCCTGTCATTCACCAGTTAAGGATCCCTAGGCTCAATCGAGGTGTTCACAACCATGCTTTACCATGTATCCCATCCTAGGATTCCTAGGCCTTCTGAATAATCCTGAGACCACCCTGCTCAGCTTCGATTCCATCCGACAATCTAGCTTAACCAAATATAAGATAACCCACCACACCATGTCTATTTGAAAATGGAAAGGCAAGGTTGAAGAACATTGTCACACGAAAAAATCATGCTAATGACAACAAGAGAACCAAATACACATGTGCATGTACCATGCATGCCAAATCTAGCAAGGAAATCACACATACAAATCAATACCTACAAGTAAACCCATTGTAGTTACTTGATCCTGCTCTTCCTTGCTTGATCTTTGTTTCCCTTTTCCTTCTTTGTCCTTCCTTTGCTTTACTTGATCTAATGTTGAAGTTCTCCAAGAAAACTCTAAGTTTCCAAGAGTGTGAGAGAGAGAGAGCTCCAAAACTGAACTAACAAAAGGTACCAACTGATCCTCAGAAGCCTTTTTATCAATGATGCCTCTATTTTCTTCATTTTCCATTATTTTCCTTCACTTTCCTCCTCACATGCAACATGTGACATTCCACCTTCCTTTTCTCCTAATTTCCATTATTTTCATAGATAAAATGCCAATTAATGCCATTGTTGCTTCTAAAGCCTTTGTCATTACCTTTTCCAATTTCCTTATCCATAATAAACCAAATGAACACCCACACTAGGATGTTTTTTCTCAGCATTCAGCTTGGAATATGTGTCCCATGACCTTGGTTATTATTTTTGGCTTTATTAAATTTTATTACATGGAATTTTAACCAGGGTTTTTACAGAACCCTCCCCCTTGGGGGACCGTCATCCTCGGTGTTCAATGACACCTACAACCAATAAACCGTTGAAAACCAAAACATATTTTCCATGGAGTTGTATAACTTATCTTGCTGCAGTATTTACAATGATCAACCTGCTAAAAATAAAACCAACATGACAACATAACAACATGACAACCATAATGAAATAACACCCATACCGCTTATTGTAGCTTTATAACACTACTCATGGCAGTATTTACATCCATATACATATGTGCATATACCAAAATATCACACCAAAACATATACCAAAAACATTTTCTCAATCAGTGAATAGAGAAGGATACATAGCCCACTTATGATACGCCATCTCCCACGTAGCTTCATCGGGCCCAAAGAGCTTCCACTACAACTTAACCTGCTCGATTGCTTAGTTCCAGAGCATGAGCATATTTCTCTACAAAATTCACTGAGGTTCCGGCTGGAATTATCCTTCTGGTTCCATCTGTAATACAGACCATTCAATTACATGATCAACATCTTTATCTTTGACACATGGCAAAGATAATGGAATTTCACTATCGGAGGCAGTGCAAGTCGATAGGCTACTGGTCCAATCCTTTCAATAATCTTGAAACTTCCAAAAAACGAGATAACAGCTTCGCGCACGACCCAATCCTCAAGGAGCTATTCTTGGGATTGATTCTTAAATACACATGTTCCCCAACCTAAAACTCTTTAAACAACCTATTCCAATATGCATTAATTTTTTTCTTGTCTTGTGTTGCCTTCAGATTATTCTTGATTACCTGCATTTATTGTTTTATTTATGCCAACATATATGATCCTATCAACACATTGTTCACTGGATCACTCCAACTGATGGGAGTATTACAACTATGCCCATAGAGTACCTCAAATGGACTCATCCTCATTGACTCATGATAACCATTATTATAAGAAAACTCAACCAACAGAAGCTACTCCTCCCATATCCTCTGTTAGTGCATCACATAAATCCTCAACATGTCCTCCAATATCTTGTTTACCCTCTCTGTCTGTCCACCTATCTATGGATGATAAGTTGTGCTAAAGGAAAACTTTGTCCCCAAACCTGCAAAAAACTCCTTCCAAAACTTGGAAGTGAACTTAGCATCACTGTTTAACACAATATTCCTTGGAACACCATGCAATCTCACTACATCTCTAATGAATACATATGCTACATCATTAGTTGAATATGTAGAGTTCACTGGAATGAAGTGTGCTACCTTTGTCAACCTGTCAACCATAACTATAATAGAATCATGTTGTCTAGATGTCCTCGGTAAACTTGTAATGAAATCCATGGAAATGACCTCCCATTTCCACTCTGGAATAAGAATCAGTTGTATTAGTCCACCTAGATGCTTACATTATGCCTTTATCTGTTGACTATCCAAAAATCTAGCCACAAACTCTTCCACTTCCTTCTTCAAATTCGGCCAATGATAAAAATTATTCATTGTTGTCAATGTATTATGGTATTGTAACACCCTCTTCCCACAACTACCCAAGTAACCATCCAACCAGGGTAAACATGTGATGAGAGGATACTAATATGAGATTTAACCTCCTAGATGACCTTAAGGAAGTGAAACCCATAGAAACTTGATAAACAGACCTTACACAACATCAACAACACCTACAAGAGGTAACCCAGCCTCCCAGACCCCTGAACCCTGATGGGGAACTAATTTTTGACCCTTTTGAGCCTTAGCCACGAGCATGTAAGGGAAAGGTAGTAGCTAGAATCCTATAGCTGTGGGCATGCCAAGGAAAATTCGTGGTTGGCCAGGGACTCAAAAAGTCAATTTTGTACCTGAAAAATGCAACAAGGTTTGGGACTTCCACGTACCACATGACCATATATTGGCTTAACCAAATATTTATTTCATCTAATCACCCTTGTGCCATATTCCAAGCATGAATGTGGGACTTACAACAAAACCAACTAGGGCTTCCCCAAGCTCTACCGCAATCCCCACCGGATCATTAGGCCCAAACCGTCATCAATATAACCAGCCTTTACCACAATCCCCAACGGATCATTAGGCCCTAAACAAGCATGGATGCCTCTAGATCTCTCCACTTAAAATGTGAGTAATTTTTCTGTCTCAACCTCTCGTATTTACCGTGAATCCCATCATTACCAGTCAAGGGATTCCTAGGCCTACGAGTTCTCCACCCTCTGAGATTTATCGTGTATCCCACCATCACCATTCAATGGATTCCTAGGCCCAATAAATAGTAATCCCCTCTGAGATTTACCGTGTATCCAACCATTCACTAGTCAAGGATTCCTAGGCTCAATTAATGGTATTCACCTATAAGCTTTACCATGTATCCCGCCATTCACCGATCAAGGATTCTTGGGCTCAATATAGGTGTTCACAATCAGGCTTTATCGTGTATCCCATCCCAAGATTCCTAGGCCTTGTGAATAATCTTGAGACCACGCCACTCAGCTTCAAGTCCATTCGGCAATCTAGCTTAACCAAATACAAGAAAACCCACCACACCATGACTATCTGGAAAGGGCAAGACAAGGTTGAAGAACATTGTCACACCTATAAAAACCCATGCCAGTGACAACAAGAGAACCAAATACACACATGCAAGTACCATGCATGCCAAATATAGCAATGAAATCACAAATGAAAATCGATACCTCCAAGTAAACTCGTTGTAACTACTTGATCCTGCTCTTCCTTGCTTGAAATTTGGTTCCCTTTGTCTTCTTTGTCCCTCCTTTTCTTTTCTTAATTCAATGCTAAAGTGCTCCAAGAAAACTCTAAGTGTCCAAGAGTGAGAGAGAGAGAGAGAATAAAGAGAGAGCTCCAAAACTTAACTGGCAAAAGGTACCAACTGATCCGCAGAAGCCTTTTTATCAATGAGGCCTCTATTTTCTTCATTTTCCATTTTTTCCTTCATTTTCCTCCTCACATGCAACTTGTGACCTTTCACCTTCGTTTTCTCCTAATTTCCATTATTTTCATAAATAAAATGCCATTTTTCCTTCCAAATCCTTTGCAAATTTCCTTAGCCACAATAAACCAAATGAACACCCATACTAGGATTCTTTTGCCCAACATTCAGCTTGGAATACATGTCTCATGACCTTGGTTATTATTTTTTCCTTTATTAACTTTTATTACATGGAATTTTGACGAGGGCTATTACAGATGTAAGTAGATGTATGATGTACATTAATTTCAAAGTAATTAGATTTATACTCTGCATTGATTTATGTATTACAGTAATTCAATCATAAATAAAATACTTGAGTTTTCATATTAAATAAAATGGTCACTTACCTAAACATTTTGTTTCTTTAAACTGTAAATAATTTGCAATATACTATAGTCTTATTATTCTCGTTTTCCATTATTTAACATTGTTAGTCACCTTGCATTCAAGTGCGGTAATAGAAAACAACTACCATTGAAACTTACATGGGGTTTAAAACTCCGTAAGTCATAATGATTTACTTTAGAGAAAGCTATTATTAATATTGGAGAGCAAGAGAGGCAAGGTAAGATGTTTACTACAATATCTCAAGTTAAATATTTGAATGGTCTATGATTTCAGCCACCCTTTTCATATGATCGATATGAAAATATGAAAAAACTAACATGTGTGACAATAAGAATAGTAGATGAAAATAGTTTGACATTGATCATAATGAAGACTATTTGCAATTGACTACAATCTTATTAGTCACATTTTCTATCATTCAAAATTATTACATTGTCACTTTGCATTCAAAAATTTTATGTCATCATTCAAGTTATTAACAATATCTATCATCTCAACAAAATGAGGTAATTAAGAAAATTTTCAATTAAAATGACCAAATTGATCCTAGACATGTTTATCATATTTAAAATGATCATAATAATTAGATGTTAAACAAATTTTGCCTAACCGTACACAACTAAAACCAGATTAGATCCATCTTAACCCTGGATCTATCAAGCAGCGAGAGGGATCAAATCTCTCGAGGTGCAAACATTTCCTCAAGTTTTGCACTCAAAAAGAGGTTTGCACCTAGAGAGATTTTATCCCTCTTGGTGCTTGATAGTTCTGGGGTTAATATGGATCTAGGATGATTAAAAAAAGTTATAATGTTATAATTTAAAAAGAATAGATAAACAATTTTATATTATTTTAATTTCATGGAGAATTTTGTTGAAAGTGATGCAGGAGCATCAGACCACCCTTAATCAAAATTGATTAGCAACGATGTGGAAGGTGAAACGTGGACAATTGTTTGTAAATGGGGGCTAATGTTCGTGAAACAAAGCTAAAATGATGGAAGCGATATGTCTCTAGAAGATTTGATTTATTGTAATTATCTACCATGTAATCACACAGAGAGATTTCAGGGGTTATTTGAGCGATTTGTGGGAGAAAAACTCGTGGATCTTAGATTATCCACTCCTTTGTAATTTCTTTATAATGTGATTATGTGTGATATGATAGGGCACAGAGAAATCAATGTAGCCTGAGGGCGAAAGTGTGATTCAAGTCGTAGTGGCCTTAGCCTATAACTCGAGTTCGGTGTAGTAATGAAATGTGTGTGTTGTTGTATATCTAGGATTAATTTGGATTTTGTATAATTTGTGTATTTCATGAATATTTTGATTTCAAGTGTTTTGTGTGCATTTGTATGAGAATCACAATCTTTTTATGAGTTTATGAGAAGCTCGACAGAACTATGGTGTGCCATATTGTTTGAGTAAAATTGTTGTTGAAGCTTTCAGAATGGATTGACCAGCAGAGTAGGAGATTCAAAGAAGAACCCATTGAAGGTTGAACGGGCAGTCGTGATCGAGCTGCAGAACCGGTAGTGGGAGATGGACGGATGAGATCACGTCTCTTTGGCCAGAAGATGGTTTGCGTGTATCGCAATCGGCGATGGTTTTAATTACATGGAAGACATTGCAAGTTAAATACTATAAGCAGAGATGCGATGAGGAGTGGCCATGTGTCAGCACAATGCTCTAGCGCATATCGCATATCGCATGGAATATGGTTAACAGTCATCGACGTATACTTAACCTTGCGGGAGGCCGATTTGTGATAAGTTGTGGAAGTTTCAATGTTGCGATGCGACATCGTCATCGCAACTTCACATCGGTAGAATTATATGTTTGGCATTAAAATTTATGTGTTATATTTGCTAACATGTGATATCGTAAACGCTAAGATCTGCGATGTATGCATGTTCTGCGATCCAAAAAGTTTTAAAAACTTTGATATTGAAATCCGATGCGAGTAAAGGGATTTTATGTGTGCCATAACCCATAGTTCCATGGTATTATGTAAATTACAGTTTCGTGCTGCATCAAGTGGTATCAATGCAGGGAAATATTTCCTGTGAGAAAGATTTTTGTGTGCAAAATAAGAAGGTGCAAATTTCTTGAAGATTGGTGAGTGTGTGGTCTTTAATTTTTTGCAGGTAGTAGCCGAGGAAGGTGAGAAGATGTGCAACAGCCTAGAGCCAGGAGTGCTCAAATGGTTCCAGAGGAGAGAACCAGATAAATGTCGAAAGACTGAGCTCAGAGGAGAGAAGCTTGGTGAGGTAAGAGTAGCAGGGAGGACTTGTTATTACAGAGGTTTTGTTGTAGCTCACAATATTGTTACAGAAAGATCACAAAGGCAATTCCATAGAAGATGTGGGTATAATTTCTAAAGAGGAGGACTTGGTATTGATAGCAAGCAACAAACTTGTTATAGAGATGAAGAAGGCATATGACTAGGAGGTCATAAAAAAATTTGTACCTTGGGAGTCTAATGCAGGAGCATTGGACCACCCTTAATCAAAATTGATTATCAATGTTGTGGAAGGTGAAATGTGGACAACCATTTGAAAATGGGGGATAATTTCCATGAAACAGAGCTAAAATGATGGGAGCGATATGTCTCTAGAAGATTTGATTTATTGTAGTTATCTGCCATGTGATCACATAGAGAGATTTCAGGGGTTAGTTGAGCGATTTGTGGGAGAAAAACTCGTGGATCTTAGATGATCCACTCCTTTGTAATTTCTTTATAATGTGAGTCTGTGTTGTATGCTAGGGTGCAGAGAACGCAATGTAGCCTGAGGGCGAAAATGTGATTCAGGTCGTAGTGGCATTATCATGTAACTCAAGTTCGATATAGTAATGAAATGTTTGTTGTTGTATATCCAGGATTAATCCAGATTTTGTATATTATGTGTATTTCATGAATATTTTGATTTCAAGTGTTCTGTGTGCATTTTTCTAAGAATCGAAATCGTTTTATGAGCTTACGAGAAGCTTGACAGAACTATGGTGTGCCATATTGTTTGAGTAAAATTGTTGTTGAATCTTTCAGAGAGGATTGACCACCAGAGTAGGAGATCCGAACAAGAAGTTGTTGAAGGTTGAACAGATGGTCGTGATCGAGCTGCAGAACTGGTAGCAAAATATGGATGGATGAGATCACGTCACTTTGGCCAAAATATGGTTTGCACGCATCATAATTGATGATGGTTTTATTTACATGGAAGACATCGCAAGTTAAATAATATAAGCGGCGATGCGATGAGGAGTGGCCACGTTTCGGCACAATGCTCTAGCGCATATCGCATGGAATATGGTTAACAGTCATCGGTGTAGACTTAACCTTGTGGGAGGCTGATTTGCAATAATTTGTGGAAGTTGTGGTGTTGCGATGTGACATCGTCATTGCAACTTCGCATCGGTAGACTTATATGTTTGGTGTTAAAAGTTATGTGTTATATTTGCCAATGTGTGATATCATAAACACTAAGATCTGCGATGTATGTATGTTCTGCGATCCGCAAAGTGCGATGTATGTATGTTCTGCGAGTAAAGGGAATTTATGTGGGCCATAACCCACACGTCCATGGTATTATGTAAATTTCAGTTTCTTGCTGCATAAGAAAGTTATAGTGTTATTCAATAGATAATAAAAAATTGATTATAGAGTTTTACTTTTAAAAATTGGGTACATATTTTTTATTTTTTATTTTTAAGTAAGGCTTTTTATATTATCATGGAAAAAATTTACATAGGGAAAATTTGTTGGTCTCTAGTCTGCCTACTAGGAAACAAAGCCAAAGATTTAGCTTCAAAGTCTTGAGGTTGTGGAGACCTCTTATGACCATAGCGCCTGTCATACAAAAAGAGAAGCACAATGGCTATCTAAATTGGTACATAGATTGACCATACATGGGCTAACAACAACAACAAAAAATGAAGTTGAGATTGCATAGGATTTAATAATAAAAGTTATCCTAATTGGGGATCTGTTGTGAGCATCGTCAGTGCACTTGCTGAGGAATATATTGAATTTGTGATACATGATATCCAACTTCTCCTCTAAATCTGTTATCTTTTGGGTGTTTTCCTATTGAGTTTGTTTGTTGTCGATGAGAATGCATACAATTGGAATTTTGGTGTGCCAACATACGTTGATAACTTGCATGTATCCTGAATATGTGGAACAAGTAGAGGTTCCTAAATTGGGAATCCATTCCATGGTTTGGATTTGGTGGTCACAGTGTGCAATGATGCTCTTGGCAGATTGTTGCTTCATATATTTTGATTTCTTATCAAAGGAGATCTATAATGTACTACTCATACCTGGCCATTGATTCTCTGCCATCAGCTTGGGCTCGCAACTGAGTACTTGAAGCCATTTGACTACAAGTTGAGGAAGAGGTATAAGGTTGTCCTATTCCCCTTCCTCTGTAGGGAAAAAACTCAACCACGGGTCATGTTGAGGTGTATTTTAAGTATGCAGGGTTGGGTGTGACAAGGGTCGAGCTGGATAACAGATAGGGGATGAGGATATTGAGGTTTAACAAACAAAGATAGACGAGCAGGTAAGGGAATGTTGGAAAAAGGATATGGATTGAAGCATTTTCTAGTACATATGGTTGTGAAAGATTGGATATGGAGGAGTGACTGACAATGTATGGAAGGAGTTATAAGAGGGGGACTACCGAATGTTGGGAATAGCTAGAATGTCAAACAACGTCAGGGTTTGGCCTATAAATACAGAGACCCAAAGTCCTAAAAATCCAAAAAATGAACCAACAAAACATAAGACAAGATGAAAACCACTGAATAAGAATGAAGAGAGGCTTACCTTTCGCTCATAGGAGTTGGTGACTTGGTCGATTATGAGCATAGTGGAAAAAGTTCTCCAACCAAGAGTGAGACAACTCTTAGGAAGCTATGCATGGTCTTGATATGGAGCCAGATAGATCTTGGGTCGCACACTTTTTCCAATTCCGAGGGGACCCATCATACTCAAGGTATGAGTATGTTGGGCATTAAATAGAGATGTTGTGCAATACCGGGAGGTGACTCTTTGATGTTATGATGATTTATTAAACCTGCAACCTGTGACTCTCATGATTGTTGATACCCATGAAGAATGAGCAACCCTACTCGAAACATTATTCGATTCTATCATCCTGACATTGATCTCATATGCCTTCACCATCCGACATAAATTCGATATGCGTGGAAGAGTACTAGATCAATAGTTAGTTTTTTGCGTTAACCTCGATTACATATCTAGCCACACCTAAGATGTGGCATGTTGGTTAATTGCTTACTAGATGTCTTGCATGTTGGTACTTTTGGTTTGATGCATAATCAAGTTAGCAATGTAGGAGGGGTGGCTTTGCCTCTATGCACCCAACGTGGAGGGAAATTGTGTACATTTTGAAATTATTTAGATTATCATAAAAAATAAAAATAAAAATAAAAAAAATGATTCAAATAATTACAATTTGAAAAAAAGAATAGTAAATCAAAGTGTAACTCTGCCTTATATAAAAAATAAAATAAATTAGACTTACCAGAAACATCGAGTGTATCTACTTTCTTTTCTTGTAAGTTAGGCGGAGTTATTCACATTAATATAAAAACATAGTTTACATCGCAGCCTCAAGAGGCAGAAGATCAGGATTGTCCTTAAGCACAAAATGATTCTCGCCCTCTGGGAAGGAATTTACACGGGGGATAATTCAGAGGGGAGAAGTCAAAAACCTTAAGAAAACCAGAGAAACTGAGACTCCGAGAAGTTTCGGAAAAAAGACCTCTAGGTCTCAGATACAGAGAGAGAAACATTGAGACACGGAGAAACAAGAGGAGCACACAGAAGTTAAGGCACTAGGGAGTGTTGCACGTCCGCATCATCATTTAGGTAGTCTTCGACACTAATTGGTCTGTCTGGGGTGCCTTCCTCCGGGTTGAAGAGTTGGCGATGAATCAAGGAAGGACCAGCTTCCTGGCAGTCAACTTTGGGAGGAGCCTCCTCTTTAATCTTGGGACCCTGTTGATGGCGCGTCGTGGAACTACGTTTCAGCTTGGCATATTGGGGAGATTTACGGTCGATGAAACGTATATGATGAACCTCCTTCACATATGCCACGAACCTGTCAAATAGAGAGTCTATTTTTTTCTCCAGCTCCTTGCTAGTGTTGTGTTGCTCCTGCATAGAGATAGCTAGGAGCATATTTGTTTGCCAGTGCAAGTCGATGGTTCTACTATATAAGTTCTCGCAGCTTCTAGTTAGGCCAGGATCTGGAATCCAGCAGAGAGAGGTGTCCACCACCTCCGAAGAAGTGGCTCTGCGGCAGATATGGGCCTCCGTCTCCATTTCAGCAATTTTCCTCTGCACATCCGGGGGCATGGTGTCAACGAAGGTGCGGGTTGTAGTCCTAGCAAAGGTCTCGGCTCGGGTGACTGGTGGGCGAGAGGGGTTGGCCCAAAAATCTTGGCGACCTCGACGAGCGGGGGGAGGGGGGTGAGGGTGACACGGGGCCATGGAAGCTGGGCATAAATGGGGATGAGAGCAAATAGTGTTGTGAGACCTATCCGGGATAGACAGAGTGACAGTGGGGATTCCAAACATAACTGTCTTGTGAGGGATGAGAGCAAGGGGGAAGGAGTTTAAGAAGGCATTTGAGAGGAGCGAAGGCCCAGGGGAGCGACTGGAAAGCGTGTCAGAGAAGTAATTGAAATCATGCGGGGATTTATTGCCAGGGGTGGGATCGTATTGGGGTGGGCAGATCGATGCAGAGCCACTGTAGAGTTCATTCGTGAGAAGGGAGTTGCAAATTTTGGTCATGATGACGGTTGCTAATGGGAGAGGAAACCGAGGAGGAGGGCGAGCAAGCCTACTGTAGATCTTGACCGTTGATATGAAGACATTCTATTTTGACAGTTGGCTCCCTTATAAAGTCGCAGTCCATAGAGGTGAGTCTATTGGAGGCATCCACTCCTAAGTTTGAGAGGATATCTGCCGACTTGTTGGCCTTTCTCTGGACCACCGCGAAGGAGATTCCTCTGACCTCATCAATGCTTGCTTTGATTTTTAGGAGAATTTTACTAATGCGCCAGCATTCAGACACCTGCCGAACACTAAGTCCTTGCTGGAGTTTCTAAAAATCTTGGGTAGCGACATCGAGTGTGTTAGAGTCGGTCTTTACAGCCCTCTGCCAGAGATCATTTCTCTATTTGCATTTCATTGTTTAGGTTTCTCACCCCGCTCATTCATCTGCATTCCGCTAGGGGCATGCTAATATCTGATAGAAGGATTTTATTTTCTCGTTTCCCTCATATTTGTACCTGCTGGGTTGGTCAAAATTCACCAAAGTTCATTTCACGTCATTTGCATTCAAACTTGATCATTAGGTCTAGGGTTCGCAAATTGTCGTTCTCAAAATGTTCAATAACACCTGCAGGCCAGAAGGGAGCTTCAATAAGTTTTCATTTCAGGATTGTCATCGTCAAAAATGCTCAAAGATATTTCTTCTTCAAAACTCTGTTTTGAAGAAGAAATTTTCAAATTTGTTTTATGTAAATAAGCTGCCACGTGAGTTCTATGTTCTTCAGCCGTAACATTTCTCCATTTAAGGTTCTAGTCACCTTGCCAAAGACATGCTAACATTCCTGCAAGAGACAACAAAGAAACTCATTTTTCAGTCCAAGAGTCGAAAGCCATCAAGAATAGAATTCATTGTGAAAATGTCAAAATTTGCAACTAATGAGTTTTTATTAAGTCAAGTCGAGATCTTATGCCCATTACCCTGAAAAAATTGTCATTGCCCAAGTCAAGAAAATCAAATAAAAAACAACATTGAGTTCATGCCAAATGTCAAATTGACAAAGTTCAGAGCTGTATTAATTTGTAAAAAATGTCAATGCCAAATGTTATAAAAATGGGTCTTGTAAAACCAAAAATCAAACTCCACGATTTTAAAAAGATCTTTTCATATGTTTTAAATATTCTTGTGCATCCAAAGGTTGATGAGAAGTCGAATTCAAAATCGTGGAAGGCGAAAATCGTGTTTGGTGAAGAGCTGATTGTGTTGAATTCTAGGCGCGACGCACACAAAAGAGGCGTGGCGCACTGGGAAAAATTTGACAATGTAAATTATCAAGGGCGCGACGCACCAAACCAACTCGGCGCATTGGGTTTGCGCGCGGCGCGTTGAGCCCTCCAGCCTAAAATTCATCACCGCTTTGTGATTTTTCAAATTCAAATAATCTTTTCGCTCCAAATTGCAGATGAAAATTGGGACGGTGATTCCATTGTATACTCTCACAGAGGGGAAGAGCTTGTCTGTCTTTCTAAAGGTGCAGCTTCACCGATTATTCTTAAAGCACGGGAGTATGAAGTTTTCACAGTTGTTCCTCTGAAGAGGTTAGCCAACGGCATCTCTTTTTCTCCCATTGGACTGGTCAAAATGTTCAAATATGGAGGAGCTATTAGTACATATATGTTCGCTAGTGTTAAAGGAGAAATTGCAGCTTGGACCGTGGATTATTACAGAACTGTAGATGTACAGGTGGAATGTCGGCATTATTATTGCAATCAAATTCATGTCGCTGGTGGATTCTCTGGTCGTCTTAAACATCTTTTCAACAGCGCTATGATACATTATTCAGTTCAGAAGCATAAACTATCTTGTTAATCCATATCCTTATATCCCGTTGGCAAACAATTTTTTGTTGTATTATTCCCTTTTCTAAAGGCAAAGTCTTCGTTCAAAGGCGTTTTTGCTGAAAGGTTGGTTTTCATTCAAATGGCAGATGAAAGGCGCAAAGTTAAAAACCGAAAGCCAAATTAAAACGCAGAATACCTACCACAGCAGAAGAATAGGATTCGATTTCCTATTTATGAATTCAGTTAATAATTCAAAGTGGATCTGCGCTCCAGTTTTTGTCTTTCAATTGGCCATCAGAGGAATTCAAGGGGAACGATGCTCTGTTTTTAGAACAAATGGATGACTTTTTCTATTCTTGTAATTTTAGTTGAAACAGCACCCTATTTTGATCAATTTGTTATCACACCTCTGAGCTTATTTATTGTATTGTAAATCATTTTGTAAAGGGTTGGGATTTCTGGGAAACAGAGGCGAGAAAAACTCAGCACTTCATTGTACAGCTTTGACAGAGAACTAATGAAAGGTTGCAGCTCTGGCTTATGAGATTCTTGTGGTGAGAATTTAGCATGTGTCTTTCTTTCTGTTTCATATGTAGCCTGTTATGTTTTACTAGTCATTCATAATCGTTTCTAATTGAATGCTTTTAAGTAGAAAAGGTAGAATCCAGTTTACTACTCTGCCTTGGGAAAGCGCTCATGTTTCTGTATGTCTTCTTCTGTCAAAAAGGATTCATTATACATGCCCTTTTCGACCTCTCAACAGTCTTTTCACTCCATATTATTTACAAATTTGAATGCTAAACTTCCTGCCTGTCTTGCCTCACGAAATAATCTGTGTCTTTGATTTAATATCTCTGCTCATGCTGTTCCTTGGTCCCATACAGCCCAGAAAATTCATCCATTCATCAAACATTTCTTTCATATTTATTTACTAGCCTAAAATCAGCATTCATTATAGGTCATCTCAGGCCCTATTGGACATCTTTTGCTGAGATAGACCCGGAGAGAGCCCTCTCCTGTCCTCGTAGGGCTAGCTACGAGGCTGAGCTTGGTTTGATGTTACCTTGAATCCTGCTTTCCTTCAGCCTAAGGCAGATTTCGAGCACTAACATAGTGGCGACCATACTGGGGATAGAACTGGTCTGTTGGTTAGTGTTGTTTGATTTATAGCTACAGACGAAGCCTGAAGTCATGCCAGGTAGCCTTCGAACTGCTCTTGCTCTGCGAGTGCATAGTATATAAATGCTGCTTCATTCAATCTCCGGTCTAGCTTGTAATCGTAACACTTAACTTATAAATTGCCCCAGTACATGTATCAAGTTCAGATCTGATCATTGATGGTGGACAACGATCAGACACTGCAAGGCTGAAATCATTCACCTGACGACTCCATTCACTGAAAAATCCAGAAATCAATGCTTCATGGTGACTCCACTGCAGATTGTTAAGATGGACCGGATTGCAAGAAGATACGCTCCCATGAGCCGAGATCACATCCCTGGTTTTCCAAATAGGATGCCTAAGGTGGATTGGCTTCAGAATTTGCCTATGTTCAGAAATGTGGAAGGTAATGACGCTGCTCTTCATCTGGTGAAATTTCACATTCATGTGCATAAATTAAAGATCGATTTTCCTGAAGACTGTTTGATGAAAATTTTTATGGCTACTCTGGAAGATGAAGCCCGATCTTGGTATGAAAGTTTGCCACCTGCTTCTATTTATTGTATAAAGGATTTTCATTCAATATTCTTTGAAAGTTACAGAGAATCTTGTCCGTCTTTAATGTTAGTGTAGAATTTTTGTGAACACATTAGTAATTTCATTGAAGATCTTGAGAATTGTTATGGGGATAATGAATTGATGGACGAAGAAATCATGGAAGCATTGTATGAAAACCCATTTCAGCAGCACACAGAAAACTTAGAGGATACTTATGAAGATCAGCAGGTTGAAGATTGCCATATGGCTGAAAATGATGAAAGAGAATGTTTTGTTTTAGATCTGTCCATCGAAGAAGACAGCATGCAGGGAAGTCATGTTTCAATTGCAGATTGTGATAATGTTCAGTCAGTTATTTCAGATCTACATTCAGATTGTGATGACCAAGAATACCTTAATCCCATGAAGGAGAACTCTGCTGTTGAAATCATCTGGAATGAAGAAGACACAGTTATGGATCCAAATGTTCTCAGTTCATTAGAACACAGCCTGCATGAGGAGGTAATCCAGTCAGTTCATGAAAACCAAGACGAGATCTTCGTTCAAGTAAGTGAAGAAGTTCCTTTGGATGAATTTAGGGTAGATGATAGAAATGTCATGTTTAAGCATCAAGAATCAGCTGAAGTTTCTTTTCTTATGATTAATGAATGTAATGAGGAACATGATAATATGGCTGTCATATCATATGAAGATGACCTATAGTACATTCACACTACAGAAGATCAGACCGTTCAGGATTCCCTTTCAGATTCTTCTTCATATGTCTCATGTTTTGAAATGTTTTTCCAAGAGGAGATCTGCTCATCTATTGGTTCAGAAATTTTTGAGGACCAGGAACAGACTTTTACTGTAGTACATTATAAAGGAAGATCATAATCAAAAGAAAAGGATACCTTGTTTCTTCAGCAGGAGGTAAATCTTCATGTTTTTCAAGATCAAATGGAAAATTTGTTGCAATCGGCAGTGAAGGTGATTATTGCAGTATTCAGTGATGAAGGAGATCATGGTCAATTGTGTTTTTTAATGCCCAGTTACCAATATCTATTGTTGACCAGGAGATCTGATCAGGAGAATCAGTCAGGAAAGCATCTGCTTGATTGGTTACATTGGAAAGCTCATTACACATGATTGTACATATTTCATCAATATGCAGGTGGTTGTCATCATGATTTCAAATCTTGGTGGACTACTGCCTTTTTTCAAAAAATCTTTGTAAATTCTTGTCTTAAGTTAGTCATGAGTCATTTGTGTTTGGTCTGTTGAGTCAAGTCTTTCAGTGATTTCAGTTTCGAAATTCAGTCATCAGTCTTTTGTCGAATAATGGATTCCATGGCCCAATGGATAAGGCACTGGTCTTCTCTCCCAAAGATCTATCGTTCTTGGCACCTCCAAGGAGCTACCATCCCCATTGGAGCCAATGTTAGAGTCGGTCTTTACAACCCTCCGTCAGAGATCATTTCTCTATTTGCATTTCATTGTTTAGGTGTCTCACCCCGCTCATTCATCTGCATTCCGCTAGGGGCATGCTAATATCTGACAAAAGGATTTTGTTTTCTCGTTTCCCTCATATTTGTACCTGCTGGGTTGGTCAAAATTCACCAAAGTTCATTTCACGTCATTTGCAGTCAAACTTGATCATTAGGTCTAGGGTTCGCAAATTGTCGTTCTCAAAATGTTCAATAACACCTACAGGCCAGAAGGGAGCTTCAATAAGTTTTCATTTCAGGATTGTCATCGTCAAAAATGCTCAAAGATATTTCTTCTTCAAAACTCTGTTTTGAAGAAGAAATTTTCAAATTTGTTTTATGTAAATAAGCTGCCACGTGAGTTCTATGTTCTTCAGTCGTAACATTTCTCCATTTAAGGTTCTAGTCACCTTGCCAAAGACATGCTAACATTCCTGCAAGAGACAACAAAGAAACTCATTTTTCAGTCCAAGAGTCGAAAGCCATCAAGAATAGAATTCATTGTGAAAATGTCAAAATTTGCAACTAATGGGTTTTATTAAGTCGAGTCGAGATCTTATGCCCATTACCACAAGAAAAAATTGTCATTGCCCGAGTCAAGAAAATCAAATAAAAAACAACATTGATTTCATGCCATTAATTGACCAAAGTTCGAGTGGTATTAATTTGTAAAAAATGTCAATGCCAAATGTTATAAAAATGGGTCTTGTAAAACCAAAAATCAAACTCCACGATTTTAAAATATCTTTTCATATGTTTTAAATATTCTTGTGCATCCAAAGGTTGAATGAGAAGTCGAATTCAAAATCGTGGAAGGCGAAAATTGTGTTTGGTGAAGAGCTGACTGTGTTGACATAGGGCACGACGCGTTGGAATAGAGCACGGCGCACCCATAGAGCGCGACGCATCGGGCGTCTTTCCGCAGTATTAATTTGTTCAGGCGCGGCGCACCAAACCAACGTGGCGCATTGGGTCTGCGCGCGGCGCGTTGAGCCTTTCAGCCTAAAATTCATCACCGCTTTGTGATTTTTCAAATTCAAATGTCTTTCCGCTCCAAATTACGGATGAAAATTGGGACGGTGGTTGTGTATACTCTCACAGAGGGGAAGAGCTTGTCTGGTCTTTCTAAAGATGAAACTGCAGATTATTCTTAAAGCACGGAGTACCAGAATTTTCACCTTGATTGTTCCTCTGAAGAGGTTGGCAATAGTAACTTTATCTCTTTTAACCCCATTGGACTGGTCAAAATGTTCAAATCTGGAGGAGCTATTAGTACATATATGTTCGCTGGTGTTAAAGGAGAAATTGCAGCTTGGACCGTGGATTATTATAGAACTGTAGATGTACAGGTGGAATGTCGGCATTCTTATTGCAATCAAATTCATGTCGCCGGTGGATTCTCTGGTCCTCTTAAATATCTTTTCAACAGCGCTATGATACATTATTCAGTTCAGAAGCAGAAACTATCTTGTTAATCCATATCCTTATATCCCGTTGGCAAACAAATTTTTGTTGTATTATTCCCTTTTCTAAAGGCAAAGTCTTCGTTCAAAGGCGTTTTTGCTGAAAGGTTGGTTTTCATTCAAATGGCAGATGAAAGGCACAAAGTTAAAAACCGAAAGCCAAATTAAAACGCAGAATACCTACCACAGCAGAAGAATAGGATTCGATTTCCTATTTATGAATTCAGTTAATAATTCAAAGTGGATCTGCGCTCCAGTTTTTGTCTTTCAATTGGCCATCAGAGGAATTCAAGGGGAACGATGTTCTGTTTTTAGAACAAATGGATGACTTTTTCTATTCTTGTAATTTTAGTTGAAACAGTGCCCTATTTTGATCAATTTGTTATCACACCTCTGAGCTTATTTATTGTATTGTAAATCATTTTGTAAAGGGGTGGGATTTCTGGGAAACAGAGAGGAGAAAAACTCAGCACTTCATTGTACAGCTTTGACAGAGAACTAATGAAAGGTTGCAGCTCTGGTTTATGAGATTCTTGTGGTGAGAATTTAGCATGTGTCTTTCTTTCTGTTTCATATGTAGCCTGTTATGTTTTACTAGTCATTCATAATTGTTTCTAATTGAATGCCTTTAAGTAGAAAAGGTAGAATCCAATTTACTGCTCTGCCTTGGGAAAGCGCTCATGTTTCTGTATGTCTTCTTCTGTCGAAAAGGATTCATTATACATGCCCTTTTCGACCTCTCAACAGTCTTTTCACTCCATATTATTTACAAATTTGAATGCTAAACTTCCTGCCTGTCTTACCTCACGAAATAATCTGTGTCTTTGATTTAATCTCTCTGCTCATGTTGTTCCTTGGTCCCATACAGCCCAGAAAATTCATCCATTCATCAAACATTTCTTTCATATTTATTTACTAGCCTAAAATCTACATTCATTATAGGTCATCTCAGGCCCTATTGGACATCTTTTGCCGAGATAGACCCGGAGAGAGCCCTCTCCTGTCCTCATAGGGCTAGCTACGAGGCTGAGCTTGGTTTGATGTTACCTTGAATCCTGCTTTCCTTCAGCCTAAGGCAGATTTCGAGCACTAACAGAGTGTATCTACTTATTAACTCACTCTAATTTATAAAAATTTAAAACAAATTAAAAATAAAAAAATCTTATCGAAATTAATAATAAAGTGAAAATTTAATTATACTCATAATTTTTTTTCTTTCTAAAATTGAATAAAATAAACCTATTATATTTTTAAAATTTAAACTTTTAAAAACTCCTTTTAAATTTCATATAAAAAAAAAATCGATGATAATCAAGTTTAGCTCCCTACCTTGCTGAGCCCCCGTGGACGCGGTGTTGCGTCCTCTGAGCCTGCGCGGTTGCGCTTGCCCTCGGCCTCCTGCTGATCGCTGCCTCGGCCTTGGTATGGCCCCTCCAAAATCCTTCCCGGAGGTGGCCGCTAACCAGATCCAGGCCCAAGCATTTTCTTCTCTTATCAACTCCTTGCCTCCTCCTCACCCTCGGCCAGCAACCTCCAAATTCGTGAAAAATCTTGATGGGTTGTAGGAGGTTATCCTTCCACCTTCAATCCCTCACATGGTAGCTTTCTCTCTTGCTGAAAAGGGTCTCATCGGTCAATTCAATGGGCTTTGGCCCTCTTCGAAGACAGTACAAAGATGGGTCGAACGGAACTATTCTGATAAGATCAATGGAAAAATCTCCATTCAATTCTGTGGGAAGGGGTATTTCACCTTTCACTTTGAAACAAAAGAGGAAAAAGACCTGATCTTCATAAATGGACCCTATTTCATGGATTCCAGAGGCTTGTATCTAAATAAATGGATGCCAGACTTTAATCTAGAGTTGGATGTCCCAAGCGTTGTTCCAGTCTGGGTGTGACTTCCCCACCTCCCTCTGCATTACAGGGGGGATGATTCAGTTAGAGCCATTGGGAATGCAGTTGGAACATTCATATATCGAAGCGAACCAAAGGAAAATATGCAAGCATGCGCTAGGATCTGTGTCAAGGTAGATCTGGGCAACGGTCTTCCCAAGGCCATCAAGCTTGAAGTGGATGAATGGACGCATATTCAGCAGCTCGATTACGAACAGATTTCGTTTAAATGCAAGGTATGTCACGAGTATGGTCACTTTGCTAATCCTTGCTCAAAATTTATTGATGTTGAAATTCTAGAAGCTGATCCTCAATGGGAAACTGTTAAAAGAAAGAAAACCGCCCTGAAACCTAAGATTATCTCCCCTGCCGCTCTGCCCTCCAAGCCCGACACTTTGACTATCTCCTCCCCCAATCTGGATCCTTCCCAGCAACCTTCTGTCTCTGCTTCTCACCCCCCCAAATCCTCCCTGGAATCATCCAACCCTTTCACATCCATCTCCCCTCCTGATGAGGACCCCCCCCTTATTACCCCTCTCTCCCAGCCTGACTCTCCCCGCATCACCCCCTCCCTCCCTGACCCCCCATCCTCCTCTCAAGACCCCTCCACTATTTGAATCACTAGGAACTCGACAAAGGAACACGGAGCAACCCTTGAAACACAAAAAAAACAAGGCCTGGGAAGGAAATCAACAAAGCAACATCGTGATGAACATGCGCAGAAGGATATAGCATTGGGTACTCATAATCCCATAGAAAATTACATACTGGGATAGAACAACAAGGAAGCAGGGCAAAAGGATCATGGAGGGAGAGAAACTCTCCGGACAACCTTCTTGCAATGATGAAAATTCTCTCATGGAACAGCAGGGGTCTAGGGCACCCCTCCAAAATTGCAGCCCTAAGAGATTTAATAAACCAAGAGAATCCGGAAATCATTCTACTGCAGGAAACAAAACAAGGAGAAACAGAAATGAAGGAAATTATTAATAAAGCAAAGAATTATGAAGGCACCCTTTCTGAATCAAGGGGAGCCTCCGGTGGACTAGCCACCCTCTGGAATCACAGTATATGGGAACAAAAAGGCAGCACAGTAAATCAAAACTGGATCAAAATGACATTAGAGAACAGTAGAGAGAAAAAAACAATCATAGTTTACAATGTCTGTGGGCCGAATCATTATAGAGACAAAGAGCAGCGTTGGAACTCCATCAAAGAAGACATAGACAAAGAAGACAGCAGCAATATAATAATGGGAGGGGACTTCAACTTAATTCTACATGCTAATGAGAAGTGAGGAGGTAGCTTCAATCAAGATCCTTCCAGAAATCAGCTTGAAGAAATAATGCAAGATCATGATCTGGTGGACATAGCACCAAATAACCATAGATACACTTGGAGCAATAGAAGAATAGGAAGAGGTAACATCATGGAAAGACTTGATAGAATCCTGGTTGATGTCACTTTACTTTCAAACTTCTCTACTGCCACAGCCAACATTCTTTCCTTTCCAACCTCAGATCATTATCCCATCACCCTCACTTTTGGAGACCATCGCTCTCTTGGGCCCATCCCCTTCAAATACAGTCTGCTCTGGAATGATATTCCTGAAGAAAATCAATTAGTCCGCAACACTTAGCTCCAACATGTTGAAGGCTCTCCATCCTTTATATGGGAGTCCAAACTAAAGAAAACCAAGATGGTCTTGAAGGAATGGGCTAAAACCCAATACAGAGAACTGGATCATATCAAGACAGAAATAAAAGGCAATCTGGATGAAGTCCATAGAAAAATAGAAGCCCACGGCACCAACCAAGAGTGTCTCTCCCAGGAGAAAGACCTCAATTGGCAGCTCTATCGCACTAACAGGGCAAAGGAGGAAAAATGACGCATCAATTCAAGAATTTTATGGCTCCAATCAGGTGATAAAAACACTGCATTTTTTCATAAGCAAGCCACTGTAAGAAAAGTAAGAAACAGCATCGCTTTTATCGTTGACGCAACTGGTCATCTTCAAGCTAATCAACAAATAATTAAAAGAGTTGTCACCATGCACTTCCAATAGCTTCTGTTAGAGACAAGAGCCCTTGAAGATTACTCCGATCTTCTCCAGCACCTTCCTACCAATATCATGGAAGAAATAAACAGTGCTCTCAACAGAGAAATTGAAGAAGAAGAGGTCAAAATCGCAATCTAGGCCTTGCATCCGGACAAAGCTCTGGGACCAAATGGCTTTTCTATTAGCTTCTACAGAGTCTATTGGGATCTAATAAAAAAATACCTTGTGAAAATGATACAATGGGCTCAACGAAAAAAAATAATAATAATAATAATAATAAATTAAAAAAAATAAATAAATAAAATAAAATAAAATTTGGGGGCTACACCAACTCTACTTACCTTGCCCTTATCCCCAAAGAAAATTGACCTTCTTCCTTCTCCAGATTCAGGCCTATTTCTCTTTGCAACTCCTCCTATAAGCTCATCACTAAAATTATTGCCATGCACCTCAAGCCTCACCTCCATAGTCTCATTTCAGAAAATCAAGGCGACTTCATATCCCAAAGGAAAATTACTGACTCCATTCTCCTTGTCCAAGAAGCCTCACCTCCATAGTCTCATTTCAGAAAATCAAGGCGGCTTCATATCCCAAAGGAAAATTACCGACTCCATTCTCCTTTTCCAAGAAGCCATTCATTCCAGCATCTCCCGCAAAGAAAAAGGTTTCATTCTAAATTTGGATCTTGCCAATGCCTTTGACAGGGTCAGACAATCCTTCCTCCTTGCTGTCCTTCAAAAAATGGGGTTTGATTCAAATTTTCTTGCTCTAATTAACTCTTGCATCTCTAGACCTTGGATATCTCCTCTCATAAATGGCAGACCAGCCCCCTTCTTTCAATCTTCTCGAGGTTTAAGGCAGGGATGTCCCTTTTCCCCCTATCTCTTTATTCTCATGGCGGAATCCTTCAGCAAGGCCTTGGACTAGATGAGGCGTGTGGGCCTTATCAAAAGCATCAAATTCAGCAACGGAGTCAAAAATATGAACCACTCCCAATTTGCAGATGACACTCTGCTGATGGGAGGAGCCTCCAACATCATTGCTCAGCACTTTAAAACTGTCTTGGACAAATTCATGGATTACTCTGGAGGTAAGATCAACCATATAAAAAGTTTCATTTACGGATGGAATGCATCTAGTCAAACCATTCACAACATTGCTAACATCTTTGATGTCCCATGTAAATTGAACTGGGGGCACTTCACTTATTTGGGTATGCCAGTTAGTTTTGGCCCTCTAAAGGCAGAAGTCTGGAAGATTACTATTGACAAAATGAAAAGAAAGGTCCAATAATGGGGCTCATCATGGCTCAACCCCGCAGGTCGCCTCATTCTTCTCAAATCTGGGCTCACGTCACTACCATTGTATCACTTCACCCTTATTCAAGCCCCTGCCATCATACACCACAAAATTGAAGCTATCATCAGGCACTTTCTATGGCAAGGTGGGAAGAATGATAAAAGGAAATATAACCTTGTCAAATGGAGGCATGTAATTCAGGATTAGGAGCACGAGGAGTTCGTTCTCCCAAGCTCCTAAACACAACCTTTGGAGGGAAGATTTTTTGAAGACTTATTAATGGGAATCAAGCATGATGGAAAAATATCATGGAATTCAAGTGCCTCAACACTACCCGGCAGCATCTCTTTGACCAAGAAATACCGAATAGGTCGTGCTCCAAAAGTTGGGCTCTTTGTAAAAAAGCCATCCCCTTTCTAGCCCCAAATCTTTCCAAAGTCCCCATGGGAGGCAACACCATCAATATCTGGAAAGATCACATTATGGGACAGATTCCCATCATGGAAAAACTTGGAACTCAGCGCATTATCTCCTTCTTCAGCAACATGGGCCTTCATCTTTTAAGCCAGTTCTCTAAATGGGATGCCCAAACACAAGACTGGACTGGTTGGCACTTCCTAAAAGTTCCAACCCATCTAGAAGTCGACCTTGGCATTCTTCAATCTCATATTCATGGCTTGGCTCCTATTAAAAAAGACGACGTTGATGAATTTCGATGGGACCCCTCCGATTCAGCGTACACCATCAAAGCAGCTTGTCAACATCTCTGCAACAATTATTATCCTACGCCTATATGGTCTAATTGGAAGGCTGTTTGGAAATCGGAAGCACTCCCCAAGATCAAGTTTTTCATCTGGACTCTACTGAAAGAAAAATATTTAACCTCTGAGAACCTTAAGATAAGAGGTGTGCTTGGCCCTTCAAGATGTCCAAACTGTCAAAATGCTGAAGAGACTGCCCAAAACTTGTTCATTGGGTGCCCCTTTCATTCCCGTTGTTGGAATGAGCTCACCCCCCTTTATCAACCTAGCTAGGAACGCCATAGTACCATAGTTGAAGCCCTTCGCTCCTGGAAGAGCAGTTATCCCTAGGGTAAAAAGAAGAACAAAATTTCGCAGAGAGTTTGGGACACCCTCCCCTATGTGACTCTGTGGAACATCTGGCTCACTCGGAATAGAAAGATATTCAGGGATAAAGAGCCCTCCTTTAGAAAACTCTACAGCAAATCATGGAATCTTACTATTGAAACAATCACTGCTAAGTATCATAGCAAAATTGATTACATGGATCTTTGTGTGGAGGAAAGGATTTTTCTTGGTTATCTTCTGGACAAGAATAACAGTAGTAACAGCATAAACACTTTATCGAAACAGCCACACAAAGGCGACAAAGGATGGAAGATCCGGCTTAAAGAAGAAGAATTTGATGACTGGATAAAGTGATGTGCCAAACCCTCCTTATTTTTTGATGGGGAATCTAAATCTAACCCAGGAATATCAGGGGCTAGAGGCATCATTCGAAGCAAAAATGGTAGCACTCTCGCATCCTATGAATGGGGTCTAGGCTCCCTCTCGAACAACAGAGCGGAGGCCTTTTCCCTTATTCAAGGACTGTTACAGTTAAAAAAGCTTAACACTACAAATGTTATGGTCTTTGGAGACTCAGCAATAATCATCAATTTAATGATCTGCAATTGTCCACCAGCAAACATTGCACTATGCCAAACCATCAGCAGATGCCACTCCCTCTTGGTTGACATGAAGGGCACATCCTTCTACCACATACTTCGCAATTTCAACAAGGATGTTGATCTCCTCACCAACAGGGTGTGTGCGCGAACCTTGGGGCATCTTCTATGCAATAATGTCTCATTTCTTGAACCACTGCCATGATCCTGCCATATTCAGACTTGAGATATCATTATGATCTCATAGCACCTCTCAGAAATTTTCATACTGGCCCCCATACCTTTCCCGTGACTTCCTTGCCTCGCTTCTCCCCCCGTGATGACCTCTCTCGCCCTCCTTGTCCTTTATATCAACCTTCCCCCTACTCCTTAATCCATCATCCCCCCCCTTCCTTGCGCTCTGCACGCCTCCATCAGCAGCGCTTCGCCCTTGCCTTCTCCCCGTATTCATTCTCCTGCCCCCTGCTGCTCACAGTGCCTCTAGCACCTTCTCCTCCTGATCCATCACCTACCCCCTCAACTTTGGCTTCACTACTCTTTAATCCTCAGCGTCGACATCCTCGCAGAGACTGGGCGAATCTGCCCATCCAATCATCAGCCATTTCTTTTCTCATTCTCGGCAGTCTCTCTCATCAGACTTTCGAATTTTTTATCAGTAGATCTTGTACTCTACCGCTCTTCCTTCTCTACAACATGGCATACAATGAAGATTGCCTCCACTGCGTGGATCTACAAGCTGAGCTTGAGCAAATCAGAGCTCATCAAAAGATTCTAGAAGCAAAGATGAAAACTAAGGTAAAAATTTTGGATGAAAAACATGAAGCTGATGTCAATGTCTTTCTCCACAGGGTCACCTCGCTTCAAAACCAGTTTAACGCTCTCTCCAATCAATGTGCACATGTCAAAGAGTCAGTGCAAATCCTCAAATACATGTTGGAGAAGCGTACTGCTCCAAGCTCTAGCTCCAACAACTTGAACATGGGCAATGAAGACAATCCTGAAGATTCTATAGCTCGTCATATCAGCCACATCAATATTGATTAAGCATGCCTTTTAAATTCACCCTCCTCCTGTCTCAGTTTGTCCGAATATATGCAATATCTCTATTTCAGCTCTTTTCGGAAACTAGGAACAAAGGCAATGTAGCATTTTGCTGTAGCTACCTCCTTCTCTGCACTGCAAGCAGCCCATCATGTAACTATGGAGTTTTTCCTCCGCTTTTTTTGGAATACAAAATAGCAACCGATTATGTTAAAAAAAATTAAAAAATTAAAAATAAATATAAAAAATTGGTGATAATCACATCAAGGAATATATTGCCAACGCATTTCGAACTAGCTAGTGTGGTTCATCATCAAGACAAGATGAGAAATCTAATCAATGAACCAGTTTAAATAAATAAAAAGAACACTCCAACTAATCGTTATAAATAATGGCTAATTTGACTCAAACAAAAAATTAAAATAAATTAATTAATATCTATATATTTTTATTATTATTATTTAATTATTATTTTATTTTTTAGTTTGACTACAATAAAAAAAACTAAAAAATTTAATGAATTGATAATAATTGAATATATTATTATTATTATTATTAACTAAAATTCTATATTATATAGTTTACATATTTATTTTCTTATTTATTAAGCAAATTTAATATTTTCTTATTATACCACTAATAACTATAGATTTATAAAATCTATAAAATTCAAACTTCATCCCTTACTAAATAGTCACATACTATCCATTCAATTATCCCCTTTATTGAAATTTAATTAATGTTCATCATCCATAATTAATAACAATGCACATTCTCTTAATGTTCATAATTCATAATTATTAATAAGAGTGTACATTCTCTCGGATTTGAAACATAATCATACTTAAAAACTACATAAATATATATTCCTTGAAATGGAAATTTACTTTTATGACCTACCCAAAAAAGCCTTAATATTCCATCATATGAATCTGATACGATCGAATTATTGCCATAAGCATTACGTGGCTCATATTATCCCATGAGCATTAAATGCTTCATATTAGATGGGTTTAATATATTTCCCAATCCTAATTTAGTAGTCCAATTTCATGCAATTGTAAAGTTCTTCTTACAGCTCATCATTTCTACCTATAATAGTCCAATTTTAAAATACAAGTTTTATTACCATTTTCTATTGTCAATGGATGCTTTCCTTGGCATTGAAGGTACTCCATAAAATTTCCTTATTTCATTTACAAATCCAATCAAATTTACCAAGTGTGACTTTCCACTCATATTTTGTATGTACATATATTTGCATAGTTACCATTACATTCACTCCGGTGGTGGAATTAAACATGCATGCACATGGATTTTTCTCCCTAAATGTTAAACACAAAATTATTATAAAGTTATCATGTGCATGATTCATATTAAATTATCATAAATCTCATCTACATAACAATTCCTTAAATATAAAATGTTTATTAGTTTGTGATCTAATAAATTGTGGCTTAGTTGTATCTAAACCATTAAAATGACTTAGGGATTGCATCTAACTTGGTCATGCAACTTTTAATATGATAGGATTTTTTTGGCGTTTTCTCCTAACTACTGTGAGTTTCAAACCTTGGCTTCCTTATAGAATAAAAACCTTGATATCCAATTGTGCTAGTGGGATTGAACTCTCATTTCACAATTGAACTTATGGGAACACATGACATAATACGAACAAAAACATTACATGCAAAGATGGATACGAATACTTATGTGTAATGTAATGCAAGCTACTAAACCAATTACTAATGAGTGATTCACTACCAACAAACACATTCCACTCAAAGATGGATATGAATACTTATGTGTAAAGAAATGCAAACCATTAAACCAATTACTAATTAGTGATTCACCACCCAACCATATGAATGCACTCTAGATTCCATTATAATGTAACCTCCTCCTCCCACATTTACCCTGATTTGAAAATGGAGGAGGCGTTCTCTTTCCTCTTCCTCAGAATCTCATAAAACAAATAAATGATCGTTCCGACACTTTGCAAGGTAAAAATGAGTCTTGAAACAAACGATTTTTTCAATCTCTTCAAGTCATGAATTAGTCTTCACATGTAAACTTGATATAAGCAACATAAAGCACATAACTCATGCAGACATAAAGAATAGCATAACAAAATATTTGTTGACGAAGTTCACCCCTCCTACGCTACATCTTCGGGCTTGTCAACATGACTAGACCACTCATATATTCAGTATCAAAATTAAGTACATAAATTTTGTTGATGGTAAATACGTGGCTATTACCCATACAAGGTAATGTTCTCCTACAAAGGACTTTCGAAAACAACAACAACAACACAAAGCATCTCCTACAAAGATGACATGCTCCAACTGAAATGAGCTAAAATGAGCATGTGAACCCTTCAATTCCACATTGAAGCACATAAACAAAACTTCTCTCAACATATCATAATGAGAAAAATGAACCTGAGTTGAACCCTGCAAGTTACAGATATTGCAGTAGACTTATGGAGGTTTGAATACCCTTACTGTTGAAAATGGCAACAAGAAACAGTGAAGGAGGCCTCCTGAAACATCTTTCCTGATCCTAGTTGGAAAGTGATCACCTAAACTAGGTGGGGACCACACATGTGATTTTTTGTCGAAAAATTTATTTTTAGACTATGTCTATTTTTAGACATACGGAGCATGGTCCAGGGATTGCAGTATGTTATTCTTGGAGTATTGGTCATGTTGGGAAAAATAGATGGACATCTATTTTTTGGACCTATAGGTCGAAGTCTATTTTTAGACTGCCTATCCTAAAAATTGGGAAGTCAAATATTATTTACTCTTAATAATATTTGGACTATAAACATTATCTTATTCTCTTGGAGCACTTCAGTTTGATGCCTGGATGTGGCACATGCAGCTGACAAAAGGAAATACGTTTTTCCTAGGGTTTAAATGAAGCTATTGCATGATGACTTCAGTTAGAACTCATGTGACAGAGTTTGGTGGAGTTGATTGAGGAAGTTAGTGGAGTTGTATTCAGTTTAACTAATCTAAACATAGTTGAGCTTTTTGTATCAAAGTTAACTAATAGATACAATTAGTGAGAGTGGTGTGAATTAATTATTAATTAATTCACTAATTATAAACTCATACATCAACTAAAGAATACATCAGTTAACTTCAGTGCATGGACAGTTTCAGTGGAGACCAGTGCAGAAATAGGTGAAAGAGCAGGTTAACTATCATTTGTGACTATACTGTGCTATTTGCAACACACAAATAGGTGGAGTAATCAATGAGGATTGTGCAGTTCAATCCAGGTGGTTTATCTATATAAAGAGGCCATCCCATAGCATTGAAACACGCAATTCAGGTTGGCTATCAAGTGGCTAAAGGTTGGAGCATGAGTTTTGCTAGATCTAGCTTGATAGTGTGTAGCATGGGAGGTAGTGCATGAGAGCTTGCAAAGAGATTTGTACTATGATTGTTACATGATATCCATGGCATGTATAATATACAGATAGTTGGGGGTTTTCAGCTTTAAGCTTTCCCATGAAATAGTGTGTTCATATGTGTGAATTTTTATGGCTTTAATGTGTGCATGCAATTGATTTTATTTCCGCATGTGATGATCAATGGTAGAAGAGATTCTGTATTGTGCATGAAGCTAAAATAGTGTGTGATCAAGAGAATCTCGGTTGAATAAGTGATTTATTCAAGCAAATTTCTACATGGTATCGGAGCAATATTGATCATTGGAGCAATATTGATCATTGGAGCAATTGCAAAGCATTGAAGCGGTTGAGTTTGAGGATAAACTCAAGAAACATAAAGATGGAGAAAGCCGGAAATATACATGCATATTGTATATAATTTTCTACATGGAATGAGAGCGAGAATTTTTTTGGTGCGCGAGTTTGTAGGGAATATCTGAAAATTTTTGGTGAAATATTTTCAGAAACAAATAGCATATTTGGATTCCTTGCGAAAAAAAATACCCAAATTGAAAAAAAAAATCGGTCGAATCGGAGCTCGGATGAGGGAGATATCATCGATTTAAAATCAGCTCTTTTGTTAGAAAATTTTGCGATGGCGGGACAAATGCAATGTGCGCGAGCCAAGAATCTACATGCACTGAGGTACAAGATGCATGCAAAGCTTTGAGGTGAAAAGCAAAGGTTAGTGACTTGGTGGTTGAGAGGGATCCTCTCAACATGCAGCGTGAGAAGCAGTCTCGGAAGGTTGTGGAGCAGCCACAACTGGAGATGCAGAAGAATCTTTATAGATTTGATGTAGATGGGATGTCTACGGAGCTTCCTACTGTTGGGAAGCGGGAGAAAGACATGCAACTGATGCTTGAGAGGGAGCAAGTTTTGCATGTAGGTGATAGTGAACCTCGGGATGTGGAGTAGCCACAAGAGGATCATGGAGTGGAAGAGACCACTCATGCAGAGAAACTTCGTGCCAGACGGGCAAAGGGAGTGCATGCAGCTATACCACCAGGTATGAGGTGGGGCGACATGCATGATTAATCCCATGAGGAGATTTCTGGGCAGATTCATGAGATGGTGTGGATCTCATGGATTGAACGGCTACGAGTGCCCACGAGCGCAGCGGTAGCGGATCGGTTGGATTGATGCGGGCGGATCAAAGTGACAGTGTCGGATACTACGGCGCGGTTCAGAGTTGACAGCAAGTGCAGAGTGCATGCGTGCAGAGTTCAATAGTGCAGTGGTTCCTGAAGACATGTGCAGCAGCTAAGCAGAAGTCGAAGACTTTGATGATAAATGCATTAGACTGATTGAGTTTTTTGGAGCCTTTCAATTTCAGAAGTGTTGCAGCAAGAGTTGCAAAGCGGATGCATGGAGTTGCAGGGCGCTTGTGAAGGTTGCGGGAGTGAATGCATGGAGTTTATGTCGCATGCAAATGGCAGGTCCCTTTCTTGTTGAGAGGGAGTGTTAATCGCCCAACAAGCTTGATGAAGGAGGCAAGAAGAAACATCTTTCCTGATCCTAGTTGGAAAGTGATCACCTAAACTAGGTGGGGACCACACATGTGATTTTTGTCGAAAAATCTATTTTTAGACTATGTCTATTTTTAGACATACGGAGCATGGTCCAGGGATTGCAATATGTTATTCTTGGAGTATTGGTCATGTTGGGAAAAATAGATGGACATCTATTTTTTGGACCTATAGGTCGAAGTCTATTTTTAGACTGTCTATCCTAAAAATAGGGAAGTCAAATATTATTTACTCTTAATAATATTTGGACTATAAACATTATCTTATTCTCTTGGAGCACTTCAGTTTGATGCCTGGATGTGGCACATGCAGCTGACAAAAGGAAATACGCTTTTCCTAGGGTTTAAGTGAAGCTATTGCATGATGACTTCAATTAGAACTCATGTGACAGAGTTTGGTGGAGTTGATTGAGGAAGTTAGTGGAGTTGTATTCAGTTTAACTAATCTAAACATAGTTGAGCTTTTTGTATCCAAGTTAACTAATAGATAAAATTAGTGAGAGTGGTGTGAATTAATTATTAATTAATTCACTAATTATAAACTCATAAATAAACTAAAGAATACATCAGTTAACTTCAGTGCATGGACAGTTTCAGTGGAGACCAGTGCAGAAATAGGTGAAAGAGCGGGTTAACTATCGGTTGTGACTATACTATTGCTATTTGCAACACACAGATGGGTGGAGTAACCCATGAGGATTATGCAGTTCAGGCTGGGTGGTTTATCTATATAAAGAGGCCATCCCATAGCTTGAAAACGCAATTCAGGTTGGCTATCAAGTGGCTAAAGGTTGGAGCATGAGTTTTGCTAGATCTAGCTTGATAGTGTGTAGCAAGGGAGGTAGTGCATGAGAGCTTCCAAAGAGCTTTGTACTATGATTGTTACATGATCTCCATGACATGTATAATATACAGATAGTTGGGGGTTTTCAGCTTTAAGCTTTCCCATGAAATACTGTGTTCATATGTGTGAAATTTTATGGCTTTAATGTGTGCATGCAATTGATTTTATTTCCGCATGTGATGATCAATGGTAGAAGAGATTCTGTATTGTGCATGAAGCTAAAATAGTGTGTGATCAAGAGAATCTCGGTTGAATAAGTGATTTATTCAAGCAAATTTCTACACTTACAAGGTCTTCTCCATGCCTAAACACCTTCCAGAACTGCTTCCAAAACCTGATTGAACCATACACCTTTTGTCTCAAACATGCAAAAGACTACTTATATGTGCTCAAACCAGAAATTATAGGTCACCATTGGATTCAGAACATCCCAAAACCCCTAAATTATTAACTCTTTCTGAGCTCAATTTGGTCAAAAAAGCCAAAAGATATGAGCTCCAAAGCTCTCCCATGAACTTGATTGTTAACTATCCTACAAATTCAACCTTCTGTCAAACTTTCCTACAAATTCGCCTAGAAAATCGCTAACTAAGCTACAAATTCACTAACTGACGGTGCATTATGTTGGATAGTTAATTCTGCCACTATCCCCTAAATGTGCCATATAACAACTTTAAATAATAATTCCAACACTATTATTAATAAGGACCATTGTTGGCCTATTGGTAAGGCTCTTGATTTATGGACATGAGGTTATGAGTTCAAATCCCATGGAGGCCAATTCGGCCCATGCAAAAATTTTGGCCTATGTTGGGGTGTCACGTGGCATCCCATGACTGGGCCACGTGGCACCACTTCATTGATCCACCATAACTAGTCACCGACCAATCAAAATTGCCCAAATTCAATGAACTGGAGGATGCCAAGTGTCAGTGCTTGGTTGGCTCGTACATGTATGGTCACCCTGCTAACTCAACAGTACGATCAACCCAGTCAACAAGCCTGCTTAAATTTTAGTTGTTTGGCCAAACGTTCAACATGTGATAACTTGAGCATACGATTTCGGATTGAGGTGAAACAAACATAATTGGATTCAAAACGATGAGCACTTCGATTTGGCACTAGTTTCAAGACTTTCTATTCATTTTTGAGCTAAAAAATGATCACATGATCACACCTCCCCACTAGGAAATTTTAGACTCTAAAAGTTTACTTAGTCAATATAAAGAGGCTAGAAATAAAAAAATACCCAAAAACTGAATCCAAAATGCGATTTTTTTCAATTGATGCCCTTCAAGCCCCAATCAAGGCACTTCACTTATCATATTCATGAAGACGTGTAGTCATGTTAATAATTGAGCCAACATTCTTATTGTTGTTGTAGAACAAAATATTGCTGAGTGGAATCTAAACATTCTCTTTACTCTCATCTTTGCACGGCTCCAAAAACACTTCATCTTGAAATTTAAACTGTTGAAGACAAACTTGACTCCATCTTGGAAATCGAAAACAACCATAAATTTGCTTTAACGTCTTCAAGCTGAATTTGTACATGAAAAGTACATTGTTGCAAAATGTTTCATGATATGATTGGCCTTGTCTACAAAACATAGTCATCTTATACAATGTTAACAACAAGAGTTTATTCACACAAGTTTAAAATCGAATACTTGTATCAGTGAACATATGATAAACTTGTAGACAACTTGAACGACAATCTTGTACATTCACAAAATTCCTTGAGCATGTGCAGTAACAAGCCAATATATACATCATTGAAAAACATCTACCTATTGAACATATTGACAATAAATGTTCACTTTACAAAATTACCTAAATAGGTAATGACAACAAGTAATTACAAAATTTACAAAGCAACTTTACAATAATTCTACCCAAATTTTGCCTCTCTTAGGCCTATGGGTTCTCTTTTTGCATCATATTTGCCTTGAAGGTCCCTTAGGATTGCTACGAGTCCTCTTTTCCACCTCTTTCTTCCCTTGCATTCAATTGCACAATATCTTTTCCTTTCTTAGAATGAAGCTTTGGATGCAACTTTCAACATCATTCAGTGCCATGCCCACCCATCTTGCAATGGGAAAAAAATAACTTTCTCTTGTTTGTCGACAAAGAAGTTCTCTCATGCGAAAGACAATCATTATGCTTCATGCCTAGAATATGCTCCATTCTTTTAACCATTATCATGTGTTGCTCACACACAGCCACACAATGGTCAAATGCATCACAAAAAGTACAAGGGTACTTATTCCACAAGTAGTCAAAATTACCATGAATTGGAAAACACCCATGAGAATTATACATGTCTCTAGGGTTGCAGCTTTGACGGAGTGGAGTGAACGATGAAATTCAAGGTCCCTTCAATTATTCATCCTGGTTGGGAGAAGAGTCAACATTGTCACAAGGTGGTGAAATCTCATCTTCGGATGGTTGATGTACCTCAAGCCATTAGAGCACTCTCCATACTCCTTTCGACCATATCCCAATCCCATATACTTCGGTCTCTCCTCAATCATGATTGGATTGGTAATACCTTGGCCATTTATGTCCAGGCCTCTACTTTCATAACCCATCTTGGAAAGCAACTTCATACCTATGCCTTTGGTATGTTGCTCAAACCTTGCAAAAGAGTTGTTATGCACATAAATGGAAGGAATGGTACTTGAAATACTAATTACCTCCCTAAATTTTCCATTCATCTTCTCAGCTTATGATGATGATGATGATGGCCAACTTGTAGATGACTCTATCCACCCACTCTTATCAACTAGCATATAGTGTGCTTCTTGAATATGCTTGCAAAATTTACATGCATCATTTTCCACATATGGGCCAAAACCACTATTTGAACCATGACCACATACTGGCTTCATTCTGTAGGTTTCTCTTACTGGTACAAGAGTATAATTTTTTGCATCTTGTTCATCAAACACTTGCTGCAATACAAAGAGCATGTGCCTCTTCTCCTCTTTAGCCATTTCCAACATCCTTCTCAACTAAACGTTTTCCATATGAAGAGTTAAATTTTTCTCCTCCAACTCTTGGAAACTCTTTTTGCTGCCCATTCTTGCAACTTGGTTAGATAGAGCTCTGATACCACCTGATCTGAAAATGGAGGATGTGTTCTCTTTCCTCTTCCTCAGAATCTCATAAAACAAATAAAGGATCGTTCTGATGCTTTGCAAGGTAGAAATGGGTCTTGAAACAAACAAGTTTTTTAAGTCTCTTCAAGTCATGAATTATTCTTCACATGTAAACTTGACATAAGCAAAATAAAGCACATAACTCATGCAGGCATAAAGAAGAGAATAACAAAATATTTGTTAACAGATTTCACCCCTCTTGGGCTACATCTTTGGGCCTGTCAACATGACTAGAGTACTCATATATTTAGTATCAAAATGAAGTACATAAAGTTTGTTGATTGTAAATATATGGCTATTACCCCTACAAGGTAATGTTATCCTATAAAGAACTCTCACAAAAAACAACAACACAAAGCATCTCCTACAAATATGACTTACTCCAACTAAAGAGCATGTGAATCCTTCAATTCCACATTGAAGCACATAAACAAAACTTGTTTCAACATAACATAATGAGAAAAGAGAACCTAATTTTAACCTATAAGTTACAGTTTTTGCAGTAGACTTATGAAGATGAGAAACCCCTACAAGGTCTTCTCCATACCCAAACAGCTTCTAGAACTGCTTCCAAACCCTGATTAATCCATACATATTTTGTCTCAAACCTGAAAAAAAAAGGCTACTTAGATGTTCTCAAATTAAAAATTAGAGGCCACCACTAGATTTAGAACATCAAAAAACCGCTAAATTGACTCTCTTTTAGCTCAATTTGGTCAAAAACTCCAAAAGACATGAGCTTCAAAGCTCTCCCATGAACTCGACTATTAACCATCCTACAAATTCGACCTTCTGTCAAACTGTCCTTCAAATCTGCCCTGAAAATTGCTAATAGAGCTACAAATTTGCTAATTGTTGGTACATTCTGTTAGATAGTTAATTCTGCCACTAACCCATAAATGTGCCATATAACAACTTTAAATAGCAATTTTAGCAGCAATATTATTAAGGACGACTGTTGGTGTATTGGTAAGGTGCTTGATTTGTGGACATGAGGTTATGGGTTTGAATCCCTTAGAGTCCATTTTGGTCCATACAAAAATTTAAGCCTATGTTGGAGTGCCACGTGTAGAAATTATACAAACAATATGTATATCATGGATTCAATCTGATCTAACAATGTACTAAAGCTAGATACTGAATCGCTTCTACAAATCAATTGTGGAAATTAAACACAATCGCCAATCACATGAAGCAAAGAAAGAATCAAATCAAACCACAACACAGATAATTTCCCTTGGAAAACTTGCTGCTCAAAACCCCACTATCTTCTATTGTATATTCAGCATGGAAACATGAAACAATTACAATGCACTCTTCTCGCAAGAGTCTCCAGCACTCAGCTATTTGTCTCACACTGTCCTGGAAAAACTGACCAACACTTAGCCAATTCTTAGCCTCTAAACAACCTGCCTTGCTTGTGCAATTCCTGATGAATGAAATCCCTATTCTTTAGGAATTTTGGCCTTCCTAAAATGCGCAAGGATCATGGGAAATCCAATGTATGTTTGGTTGCATGGGTGCAACCCAATAATCCTACTACTGATAGTTAACATCCCTTTCACCTTTGTCTCAACCGGGTCTCCACTGGAACTGACATGCATGCAGCTAATAATAGTAAATCATCAGTTGCATGTTAGATCATTGATTGTGAATTAAATAATATTTAATTCACTTGATCTCTCACTAGTGCAACAAACAGTTACAACTAGCTCAACTGAATTTAACTCACCTAGATTGAGTTAACTGATTTTTCATGCATTAACCAATGCACAAATTGCACTTCAAACTCTGTTACAACTAGAATTACTCTGCATGCCTCACCAACTACCCTCAACTTGAAATTCATGAGCTAACTGAGTTTATCACACTCAGTTAACTATTGCAAGTGATTATGAGATAAGATTAAATTTATTGTCCATTTTAATTAAGGGAAAATTAAAATAGACACTGCACCAAATTTAGCCCACACTAGTGTAGGTGTTGCTAAGACCTATTGGTCCCACACTAGTGTAGGTGTTGCTAGGACCTATTGGTCCCACACTAGTGTAGGTGTTTCTAGGACCTATTGGTCCCACACTATTGTAGGTGCTGCAATTTCTTGTTGGATTTGAACACTCCCTCTCAACAAAAAAGGGATTATCTGCCACCCCGATCCTGCCTCTATGGTATTCGAATTTGCTCCTAGTGAGCGCCTTCATCAGAATATTTGCATCCTGATTTTCCATGGGAATGTACTGCTATAGGGTAATATGCTTGGGTGGTGGTTATTAAATATCCCTCTCAGGGCTTTCCGGTGCCCGAGGTAGACAGTCAGATTAGCTGTAAAGTTCCAAAGATACTGCTTTCATGTTCATGCTAATATATATAATTAACAAAGAAAAATTGAGAGATTACCTCTTTGCGGACAGCGGATCCTATGGACAGTGCCAAGCAG